>OZ057412.1:177084758-177684758 GCA_964056705.1 Troilus luridus
AAAATCTAACAAAATATTCTCGTAAATGCAGGAAAATAAGATAATATATAATACTTACGTCAATGGTTGCGCTGAGCCTGTGGGGTGAACGGAGCTGCTGCAACTTTCCACCTGCATGTTCGAAGGTTGGGAGTACACTGATCTTTGAGTAACCCGAATATAGGAAGATAACATTAGGCTCATCCCCTGGAAGCATCCATTGATGGCAGAGGAGAGAAAAGTGTAGTAGGGATGGACCTGTGAGGTGCGTGCCTCCAACAGAAGGTTAAAGGGTCGGACATAGCTATCAGTGTTTGACCCAATGGCCTTCAAATGGTCCAACATACCTATTAGTGTTGACCCAATGGCCTTCAAAGGGTTGGATATTTCTTCAGCATTTCTAGTTTTTAAAATTATTTCAAAAGCATTTATTTGTAGTATTTTTTTATAATGAAATGAATTTTTTTATGAACTTGAGTTTAATTTATAAATACTCTTACCTTTATATAGGGAAGACATTTTTATATAAGCTTCTTATACACAGAAAGAAAACTCTGTCACAATAAGTAAAACTTCAGTTAGGGACAGGCCACAATAATGAAAATTATGGGTTTTAAGGCTACTTAAACATAATTATAATAATGAACAATATTGTTTTATTGACATAAAGACACAGAACTTACTGCAACATACTTTTAAAAAAATGCATAAATCTGTTGTGCAAAACTTAAATTGAGAATCACCCTTATAAGCATTATCGTAATGCTGATAATAAGTTTTTACTGTATCATTTCTGACATTTATAATTTTTTTTATTACCATAGGTGTACACGCTCAGTTTCATACCCAGCACCTACATATTACGCTCACCTTGCTGCCTTCCGTGCCAGGGCGTATACTGACGCAGATAGGTAAGTTTGGTTTCTTTTTTATATAATGTTAAAAAAAGAAAAGTAATGGTATTGAATATAAATAATTTGATTGTTTAATTCCAGGTTACAGCTAAACCAACTTCAGCAAGAGCAGGACAAACGGACAGTGAAGGATTCAGTCTGTAAAAGAAATCCTATGTTCTTTGTTTAATATAAAATATTATCGTGATATATGTTTATAAAGTTTAATTTTTTTATGAAAAGTTATTTCTTATTATTTTTGTGTAAACTTGTATACAACTCAATTTTGTAATGTTTCCAATTAGAAGTTTTCATTTTTGGTATTTGTTTCTGTTACTTATGTCTATTAATAACTAAATGTATATAATGTATATGTATTAATGCATTTAATTAAAATTCTTTAAATGTATGGATTTTTAATTAAATATGTATACATTTTATTTTGTAAAAGGGTATTGGATTAATTCAGTTCACATATCTATTATGTCTATATAATACTTCCGATTTCTATTTTTATTCAGATTAATGTAATAAATCTTTGAAAAATAATTATTAATTTGTAACAAATGGTTATGTTACTTAAAACAATGGCTGATCAATTAATTATGCTCCTTATATTGAACATTTTCTTCAATTATTGTTATCTTATCAGTTCCACAGGTTTTTGCTTCGAGTTCACAACAAGTTTTAACTTTTTAATCGTTTCCTTTTTAATATTTTAGAAAATAAAAATAATTGAGAATGTTAGTTTAAACGAATAATATAATTTTGGGAAATGATTACTGAATTATATGCATTTCCCATAATTACTCTCTTTTTTCCATGCTCCATACGATTAATTGTATTTTGGGAGAATATTAAAAATGAAAGGTTAAAACTTGTAACTCAACTCGAAGCGACAACATGGGAAACAGATACCACTGTTTTACAGAGAGCAATGGCATAAATAATGACTCCAAATTATTTATTAAACCTTTTATTACAAGAAATAATTGAGGTGTTGAGATGAATTAGATAATTTTACAAGAGGAGGAAAAAATGAAAGTTTCAATTGGAAAATAATAACTATCATTATAGATAGGAACTAAACCACTCCCAGTTTTGACTTTCTCCTCTTTCTATCCTATTGTTATCATTAATTACAACCCTTTTTTTTAATGTAAAAAACAAAATGATTTTTTTTTTTTACTTACTACCTTTTCCATGTCAACACCCTGATAGCAGTATTTTAACCTAATTAAAACATTTTTATATATCTACAGCACCCAAGGGCGGATCCAGGATTTTTTTTTAGGGGGGCATAACGGGCAGACAGGCTCAAAAATCGACAAAAACTTAGAAATAAACTTGTAGTATTTATAAAAAGTAGGAAAGAAATTCGTTGACTGGTAGGTACCAATGTAGGACGGAAATAGTTGGGGGTGGAGTCAAAAATTACACAACAAATAAGCATAAACCCATTATATTTTATGTGTGCCGACGTTTCGACCTACACAAAATATAGTGGGTTTATGCTTATTTGTTGTGTAATTTTTGACTGCACCCCCAACTATTTCCGTCCTATATTTATAAAAAGGTTTATTAAAGTATCAAAACAATAGTTTCACTCAGGTTCTTTCTGTTATTTTATTAATATATTTTAACAACTATGATCATGTGATTTGCCTCTAAGTATGTACTGTAATGGATACACAGTACACGAAAAACCTTATGGTAAATCCGACTTAACCACTTATTCACCTGGGCTGTAGATGTAGATAGCATTGTGTTAACATTTTATTGTTTCTATTAGAGCATATGGTTGATTTTAAATGAAGAATTGATATTAACTAGGAGGGTATTTATCAGGATTCTAATTTAATCAATGTGGATGTTATTATTAAAACAATAATTATTTAAATAATAATAATCAAAAAGCATTAAGAATATGTTAAAAAGAAATAGATTTTGCAGATTAAATCATGGTGGACATTCAAGATAATAACCTAATTATGAGTTATCTTGTTGTTAGCTGTAATGTTAAAAAGTCAATCACTGAAAAGATGTCTCTACATATCCTTTAAATTTGTTAGATAAAATAAAATTTCAAAAAGGCATCTTGTTCATAGGAAAGAGTTATGTTGAAATTTTTAGATAATAGTTTAAGGTCTAAAAAAAAAAGTAGTCTATCATTGATTTGTCTCTTCCAAGTAAATTTTTTTTTATTTTTCATCTATTAAAAAAATACAATCTATTTCTAGTTTCAAGTTAATAATTTATAACTAATTTGTATAATCATATCTTATTGTTTTCACTTATATGTTTGTTTAAAGGTGCAAAACCCTTAAGTTGTCAAAGCCTAATTTCCTCATTAATTGACAATTGTCGTGCGATAGAACCAGATTTTTAGAAGTTACTGTATAAATAATTTAACTATTTACTATTTTTTTTTTTTATGATATTAATAAAATGAGTTAGTTTTCCAATTGAATCGTTACTAATTATGGAAACATAGTACCTTTTAAACTGGAAAATGTTTTCTTATATAATTTTCTTTTCATATGGTGTCTAAATAATACCACAACCTCTTTTCCTTAAAAAGCAAAATGGATGGACTGTTTCTTTAAGAAGTAGGTTTTCTTGATCTATTAAAAACAATGTTGGTATTTTATCTAATATCAACAAAATTGTTTTTTTTTAAATTTAAGTATTGTATTTTGGGCCACTAAAGGATTTAAGGCATGTGTGTTCTAATGAGTCACATCAAATGAATGAAGACAGACAAGTTAAGAAGTTACATAGAGCATAGATTTTTCTACAACAGTCAAGGTTTTGTCTCAAAACAAGATTAATGACAATTTCTCTACACAAAATAAAATTATATCATTATACATGATAGGCTAAGGAGAAACTTAATTATTTCTTGAAAATAACTAATAATAGTAAAAGGCACTGGTATCCAATAAGTAATGTTAACTATAATCACCATCTTTATAATTAATGCTGCCAATAAATACTGGAGTCTAGAAATCAGGTATCAACACAGGAAATTTATGATAAATACACCTACTTACATAGTATTGGGATTTTTATTTGTCGTCCAACAAGCAGATTTTTCTTTTCTATTGTTGTCAACCATGTTTTTTTTTCCTGTACAATTAACTGGAAATCGGCATTCCTTTTCCTATCATAACCACAATACATATGTTTTTGAAACAAGTATTGCCATATTTGGAATCCATTTTCTATCAGAGCTGATTCTTGGAAGAATATTATTAAATAGCACTGCAATTTAGTTTTGAGTCATTCATAACTATATTTATAAGAAGCGAGGGGGGATGGTTAACTGGAAGATGAGTAAGGAAGAAAATAGTTGGGGGTGCAGTCAAATAAGACACTAAATAAGTGGTCACTTATTTTAATTACGTGCCAACGTTCCGACCCACTTTGTGGGTCATCTTCAGGGCTGACGCAAGAATGACTCCCGAGTCATTCCGCAGGATACTTCCACAGAGATGAACGAAAATAAAACAAATTTATCCACACTACCATTGGGCAGTAATAGCAAAACTGCTGGTACAAAGACTACTGAGGAGACACAGGAACCTTAACAAAGTAATATTATATCAACATTTCTTGGTAACGACTCTTATGCTTAGCTTAATTTTATAAGTTTCCAGAACTGATTGACATATAAGCGACGATGCTGAGGTACTCTGATGAAGGATGGCTCAACTTAAAGAAGGTTTTGGATCACCTGGAGAAGAAGATTGTAATTATATTAGTGCTGCTTGGGTAATTAAGTTTGACATACTTTAATTGGCAGGCAGCATGGTCATGATAGGGGTTAGAGAGATATCCAAGCTAAACAATAAGGTTCATGTCAGTGTGTTCATCTATTATAAGATGGATTGACTCCATCACGGTTCCTTCTTGGTACCCGCCCCTGTGAGCTGTTGCTGATGGAGGCTTATGGATGAAGGCCGGTGTTTGTAAAAGCGCCATTTATGATGATTATGGTGGTTTTTAATGTGATGAATTAAGAAAAAGTTTTCTACACGTTCTTTCAAAATTTGGCCACCAGATCCGATTCTAACTTTGACAAACGAGTAATAAAAGTTAGTAATCGGGATCATATTTTGTTCCTCAAAGGTCGATTGTATTCACCTCAGTGAATTAATTGCTCTTATGACTTAATTTTGCCTCTTTTAGATTGACAGAAATCAACTGAACATCGACAGGAATACTTACGAAACATTTTGCTGCTGAATCCGCGATTTTGTGCCAATGAGATGAGTTATGATATTTTGACCAATCAACCACATAATACAGACAAAGCAAGAAGATCAGGCACAATCGCGCTAACTACTAGATTTTCTACAGAATCCTGTTTCGGTGACAACGATCAATCAACCAAGGCTCTACAACCCAGTACAGGTCTTTACTGCATCAAGGCGTTGCCTCCGCTCTGCTCTGTCCTGTACCAAAGTCCTTCAAACTCTGGATCCAACGATGCTACCTGCATCACTCTCGACCTCGTCAGCCCATCTTAGTCGTGGTCGCCCACGTTTCCTTTTTCTATCAATGTACCCAAACATTAGTCTTTGCGTGTCAACTACTTAGCACGAAATCACCTAACGCCGAAAGTAAAAAAAAACAATTACACAGATTTATCATTGAAAAATAGTTTATTAACATATTAATATATGGCAAAATTAATAAGTTCATTTACTTATTTTTTCTATGAGGGAGTAAAAATACCGATTTAAAAAAAAATATATTTATCTCTGAAAAAAATACTTCTTTGTCGTTGTTGAAAACAATTACACATCAAATTTGTCATTTTTCTAAAAATCCTGTACCACTACATCTCTTGAAGAGTTTGGGGTTCAGTACAAGGTAAAGACTGTACTGTTTCTAGGACGATTGTGCAGGAAGGTGATTTGTCCGAGATCACGCTCAACCGCTAGGTTTTCCCTCTTATTTTGGGTACCTCCTCACTATGCCAGAAGTATAAATATAAAACTAATACATTTGAAATAAAATATCAAGTAATGAAAAGCAAATCAATATCAATTAATCGAAATAACAAAGTGTTGGACGATTGTAGACACTTTTGTTCACATTTAATGTTTTTGCTGAATCTACCAACTCCTAGAAGAAAATTTACCAACGCCCTGCAATTATTTGTGATGTTTCAAAAAAAAATTTTTTCTGAAACATAAAAAAAACATGATCTTTTAAATTTTAAATGTTTGTTAAAATGAAAAACCGATTTTTAAATAAAATCAGTGTACCACTGGAGTTTGTAGTTGAGTAAGCAAGTATCTGTCTGAATTATAAAGTAGTTTTTGCGTATTAGAGCTTCTTCAACTTAGGTTTGCAATATAATATGTTCATCAAATTTTTATTTAATTTAAATTTTTAATAAACTATATTGCGAAGATTTCATGCTGTTAATTGTTAATTTGTATTTTCCTTTGCAACTTAAGATGTATAAAGATTTCAGATCTTATTTCACTGTATGAGATATTTTAGTTAGTGTTATAAAATTAGAAAGAAAATAGAATTGATGTGCATTATAAATATGTCCTACAATGGTTTTTAGTCAAGGCTTCTTCCTCCATTGTAATAATTTACTTTTGCCAATTTGTTGAATTAATGTTCACATTTTGTTTGATTTTTCTCAAAAGATGGCTTTTCTGAATTAGCCATATTTGTTATTAAGAATAGTATTCCAAAACAGTCATCCATTCATATCATTATTTATCATCAACATCAAAATACTTTTGATGTTGTGCATTGTTTATTTTGATTGTACATTATGTTAGTTATTATTATATCAGACTTGTTGGCCAAGACATGTGGATTATTACAATTTTCTAAAGAAGTACAGAATATCCCACCGAGTTGAAAAATAAGGATGGACTGCCCCTATCTCCCTGGTAATGTCCTCCATCCTCTATAATTGTAGATATTTATGCTTCTATGTATCACTCCTTCAAAAGAATAACGACAAAACTCAAAAATTGCTATTTTTGAGGTATGCCTTTAGTATATATCCAATAGCCTTTAGTTGAAGCTTTTTCAGTTCTGGAATGACATATCTGATATTCCATTACCAACATGTTTTTTTGATAATGCCATATTTTGGGTTGTATCATGTTTGAACTTGAAGGTTCATGGGAATCCTGCCATAAGTTAAAATAAAAAAGGTTTAAGCTTTTAAACATTTTCTAATGGTTAATAAAATAATTTCAATACCATCGTTACTATAGGAATGCTTTCCTTTACCAATAGCCAAATTTTTAACTCACATGGAAATTTAAAAACCCTCTATTGAAAAATCAGGTTTTTTGAGTTAAGATGTTCTTTTATTATATCATCATCATCATCATTACATGGCGCTATGGTCCATGAAAGACCTTGGCCTCCTCAACAATTTTCCTCCACCTTGACCGATCTCTCGCTGCTCTTCTCCATGTTCTTACCCCCAGGCACTTAAGGTCTGCTTCCACATCGTCCAGCCATCGCATTCTAGGCCTTCCTCTTCCTCTTTCTCTTTCTCCATCTGGACGTCCCTCCAGAATCAGCTTTGGGAGCCTTTTTTTGTCCATTCTGTGAACGTGCCCCAACCATCTCAATCTTGCTTTTTTAATACAAGAAACTATGTCAGGTTCTCCATATAGGTCCTTAAGTTCTTGAACTCTTTTATTATATATTACATATAATATATATTTGTTTCTTTCTATCTATCTATCTCTGATGGCTCTTGAAGGACCCTGGGCCACCTCAATTCTCCTCCACTCAGAGCGATCCTCTTCTATATCAACTTCACTCAGAAGCTGTCGGTCAGCCTCGACATCTATATGCCATCGTAGTCTGGGTCTACCTACCTCATCCTCTTCTACCATCCTGGCATCTCTCCATTAACTTCCTTGGTAGTCTTTCCTGATCCATTCGATGCACATGACCCAACCATCTTTTCTCTCCATTTTTTAATATATGAGACTAAATTAGGGTCTTTATACAGGTCTCTTTATTTATTTTTATTCTGTAAATATTTTCGACTTTGGTTGGGCCATATACTTTTCTCAAATTTTCCTCTCACAAGCATTAATGTAACTCTCTTGTTGCTTTGTAAGGGTCCTCGCCTTATTAGCATATGTCACAACTGGAAAGCGGTCTTATGTACTCGCACTTTTTTTTTAATAAAAAAATCTTAAAAATTCATCTTTTCATTCTTATTATGTAGTCTTGCTTAAGCGAAAATGCTATTAGGTGGATTAGGTGGAATGTACAGAAGTAACAAAGAATATCTCTTCATAAAATTTATTGTTATATCTATTTACAACACATTCATTTATATATATATATATATATATATAATTATAAAATCACGTTTATTACATTCAGTTAATGAAATTAACATACAAGCAACTGATGATATCCACTAATCATAAAACTACAATATAGAACAAGAGAAATTGAAATTATTACTATAACATTGAGAAAATTTTCAAAATGTCTTCACTATCATCTTGTTAATCATTAATATAGTTACATAGACATGGAAAGTATATTTGTGATAATCATAGGTTCGGAATTGGTGGAGCAAGCACAGGAACTTTCATAAATATTTGTTGTTTAATGTCAAATCTGGTTAACTTAGGTTTTAGCTTTCCAGTAGTAGCACTTAAATACAATTCTCTTTTTAAGCAATCCTAGAATTAATAAACCTTAATATACATTATCAACAACAGCATTTTTCAATTTTCACGTTATTTATATGTATATACATATGAGAAAACAACCATAATTATAAATGGAAACCATGTTAAATAAAATAAAATTCATTTTGAACATTAGTTTCCATTAATAATTAGGAATAAAAGTTCACTTATTCACAATCCTTAATGTTAAAATGTCAAAACAATACAATCCTTAACTATTATTTACAACGTACATATATATATTTATATTCATACATAATAGTATATAAGTATATATAAAATATTGAAAACAAGGAAGTCTATAAAATGCTCCCGTTTTTTAATACTTTAACTTTACAAACCAAACATTTAAATGATAAGTTGTTATTATGAAAGCAATAACAATATAAGAAAATAATTCGTTGTTGAGTATTTAATTTTCCAATAGAAATAAAACGTAAACAAATTACTCGGGATCTTCCAATTTATCTACAATCGCATAACAAAATGTTATTCAACAGCTTCCACAATGTATAAAAATCATACACTGATTTCTAGATACTCCACAATTGATTCCACAATAAAAATAATTTAAAAACAGTGGAACGTTTATAGTCTTCACAATGATCCATGTTGCCACATTTGCCTTGATATATTAGCCAATATTATTAAAAAATGTTTTATGTCATTCAAGATTTTCTTTTTTCAAAGTCACGCCGTGGCAGTGCGTGCCCTAGAAATGTCTGGACTATGTTTGATATTGGAGCATCGGGGCACCGAGGTTGGGGTGATGAGAGCTGTTCATGCGCAGTGCTGACAAGCTCTTGTTATACCACTCATCATCAGGAGACATGCCTGCAACAAACATCTTCTCACCTATTTAATTTGTTTTTTTAATGAGTTCACAGTAATTATAAATATTAAAGGAAAATTAACCATAAAACCATAAATCAATTGATAAATTTAAAAGAAACTAGTACAATAGAGCAATAGAAAGATGAAAGAGTGTTTTCGTGATGTTGAGTTAATACATAGCATCACTGTTGTACTCAGTACCAAAAATTTCATCGTAAAATTTCTAGTGAAGCATTAGGAAAATGAATTTGGGGTTCAGTATGCGGTAGAGACTGTAAAGTTTCTCGGGCAGGGAGGTGATTTGCCCTAGACACGCTAAACCACCAGATTTCCGCCTTATTTTGGGGTACTCACTTTACCCACATAATTACTGTTGTTGCCTTTATCAGCTTTAGTGACAATCACGCCGTCATGGGATTTAAGGAAAGAACGTGTGAGAGAAAGGTCTTTAAAAAACTGTGGGGAGTAACGGAGTTTCCACTTATTTGTGTGTATACATCGCCCTTCTAGTTTCTCGCCTTCTAACCATTACTACCAGCCTTCGTCGCACTCGCCATAACATCGCTCTTCTTCAAGATTACATCGTACATCAGCTTCCTCACCACAACTTCACTCTTCTACTCTCTCTTCTATCCTTATTACTTCTTATTGTCATAACTTTCCAAACTATGATGGAAATTCCTCCCCTCCTCGTATCTCAACTACTCCCCCACAAAGTTTATCCTTCTCAATCAAATCTTCAGTTCCAAACCTAAAATTCCACATCAAACATCTAGGATCCCTGCACAAACATTTAGGAGATATCCTACCTCTTCTCTCCAAAAAAAATTCAACCTCCACCTAAAAAGCCTTGTCAATTCAAAATTAATCACATACACTGATTACAGAAACTTCATTTCTTACAATTCCATAGCCCCCCGTTTTTATGGCCTTCCCAAAATCCACAAACCCAACAACCCCCTCCGGCCTATTACATCAAACATCAATTCACCATCAACTAAACTTAGCAAATTCTTACTTCCTTCCTTACAAGTCCTCAGCCGTAACAACCCATATGATATCCAAAACTCATTTCACCTACGTGATCTATTAACATACCTCACCATACCTGATCATTACGTTCTCACATCCTTTGATGTAGAAAGCCTATTTACCAACATACTTTTAGATAAATTCCTCCTCATAATAGATAACAACTGGCCACTCATAGAACCCCATACCACTCTCAACCGGTCCTAATACCTCCAATCCTTAAAACTCTGTTGTGAATCTACTCTCAACTGGTCCTAATACCTCCAATCCTTAAAACTCTGTTGTGAATCTACTCTCAACTGGTCCTAATACCTCCAATCCTTAAAACTCTGTTGTGAATCTGATTACCTTACCTTCCATGGCCAGTTCTTTAACCAAATTTCGGGACTTGCCATGGGAAATCCCCTCGCTCCTGACCTCTCCAATATTGTCCTAAATGACCTTCTTGACTCCATTCTACCCCAGTTCCTTGACGATGTTATTTTCATTAAGAAATAAGTGGACAACCTCCTCCTTATCCTGAATCCCAACATTATTCCAAAATTATTATCATCCTTCAACTCATACCATCCCCGCCTCCATTTCACTGTTGAACATGAATCAAACCAATCACTACCCTTTCTTGACCTCTGTACCATTAGAAATCCAGACCACACCTTATCTACAGATTGGTATACTAAACCTACCTATTCTGCCAGACTCCTTAATTATTACTCCCAATATTCGCACCACCAAAAAATTAACGTCGCCAAAAATATCATCCACAGTGGCCTATCCCTCGCTGACCCCTGCTTTCATAAAACCAACACCCACCGCATCAAAGAAATCCTTTTAAAAAACAATTTTCCTCCCTATATTATTAATAAACTCTTCCATGACTATAATAAACCCCCTGACCCCACCCGGTCTCCACATCCGCCATCTATCCCTGTATACAGATCCTTGCCTTATATACCCTCCCTCTCAAATAACATTAAAAAATCCTTACGTTCCTCAATCCCTAGTTTACGTCTCGCCTGCCTTCAAATCCCATAACAAACTCTCCAATATTAATACCCGAGTCAAAGATTCCATTCCCGTTAAACAATGCTCACAAGTTGCCTACCGTATCCCCTGCTCCACTCCCAATTGCAACTCTTCCTACATCGGTGAAACTAAAAACTTCCGATTAGTTAAAGATCCTATTACCCAACGCAAATACTCCATTTGATCCCATAACCTAACCGCTTCAAAACTCTCCGAACATGCCCTATCTTTAAACACTGTTCCAAACTCTGAAAAACGCATCCTCTCTGAAACCATCCACATCAATTTAGACTCCTCCACTGTCAATCGCAACTCCGATTCTCATCACCTATCCTCAACCTATTCCCAAATTTTTAATTTACTCAAAAAACCTTAAATTATTTTATAATTTATTTTATTTTAGTTGTTACTAATTTTTAAATATATTCATTTGAAAAGAAAAGATATGTCCAGGACCGGGACTCGAACCCGGGTCTTCCAGATCACTAGTCTGGGACTCTAAATTATTTTACTTTGTTACTTCTTCCCACTATAATTCTGTTACATTTTTTTATATATATTCTCTCTTCTATGACACATTCAACAATTACAATGAGTTAGTTAAAATTAAGGTCAGAATGGTACCAGGGACCAGATGTTTATAAGCCCTACAAAAACTCTTTGAAACGATAGTCATTCCAGCAATGTTTATGTAATATAAACCTCTTGACACATATTTTATTGGTATCATCTTTCTACCATTTCCCATTATTTTACTCATTAATTATCTTTACTGTCTCCCTTTTTCATTACTTTAATTTTTATTTTTTTTTTACAATATTTAGGGGTCATTAAATTCACCTAATTATGCATTTTCCCTATTTTCCTTTTCTCTCTCTCTTAGTTATATTTTTGGCCGTCAGAGATCACTGTTAGCGCTTCCGTCTTACTTTGTAACGAATTTTACTTGTCAGTTACATTTTTCACTTAGCAGCCACTCCTATTAGGTTCATACACTTTTTAATATTTATATCTTCTCTTGATGTTTCACCATCTCCTTTCTTCACACCTATTTCTCCCATCATCACTTTAGGCATCCATCATATGTTGTAATCAAAGAGTTCATTTTTTATTGAGCATCATATTTTTTATAATATATCTCCGTTCTTAAACTGAAATTTTATATCTTTTATTCTATAGTTTCTTCTATACTTAAAATCATATTTATATTAATAAAACTTCATTCCAATTGTATACTTTTATATAACATCCGATAATTATATTTTCAATTTTATATTTATAAGAAAAAAAAGAATTTATATTTATATTTTACTTCTCTACCTGTCATACACGAGATTCCTATTCATTACTTTCTACATAAGTCTTCTGTACTTATCATATTTTGTATCAATTTTCTTTCTTTTTACTTATGTAACTCTCTAGGAGTCTATTATCATACATTTTATACCTTACCTTTATTAAACTAGGGTTTCCATACTTATATATCTCACTTATTATATTTATACTTTTTCATTTTGAAACTTTCTGTTTAATATTTTTTTTCTCTTTGTATTTTGTTTACATTATCACCTTTCTGTACATTTATTATGTAATTTTTTTATCCTTTCATAATATATCCTTCACTATTTCGTTCAACTTTTCTATATCTCTATATTATTATTATAATTTTATTTTATTATATTCTTAGTACTGTTATGTATTTTTATAGTCAATTTTTTGTCTGTTTTTTCTCATAGCCCTGAAGATGACCTACAAAGTAGGTCGAAATGTAGGCATAAATAAAAAATAAGTTTCCACTTATTTGTGTGTATATTTTTACTGCACCCCCCAAAAATTTCCATCCTCTATTAGTTCTTGCAGTCAACTATTTCCTCTCTAATATTTTATTTTAAAACATACCAGGCTGTATACACTAGTTTTATTTATATATTATTTTAAGGCACCTTCGATATAATCTCTTCTGGATCCATACAAGTTAAGAAAAAAAAGGAAATTCTAACTTTCTCATTTTTCCTCTTTTTTTTCTTACCCTCACTGAACAATGTAGACATTACTAATTATTCAGCTGGAGATTTTGAGTTTCACATTACTTTTTCAAAAAAGTAATTTTGACAAACAATTTCTGGATGAAAAATACAACATTTTTATTTCTTATAAGTTGAACTGGTAAAAACAAAATATTGGTAGATGAAAGACAGGCATGCACATGGTTATGTGCGCTTTAACAGGATCTTGAGATTTACCCAATAAATATGCAACAATATTTTAGCATTTTTTAAGATTTAATTTATCTCATATCGTTGCCCTAAAAATGAAAAATTGGCTTTGAGAGAATTAAAAATAAACAGTTATTGTAGAAAAGGAACATAAACAATTTTGAATCGAAGTTTAACACTCTTTTATTTATTATAATTGTATCATTGCAAAATGAAAAATTTAATGAAATTTTAATTTTTTTCAGCCCTTCAAAATTTGTCTAATAAGTAGATATAAATAAATAAAACATAATGAAATAGCATATTCAGTTAGTTTGAATATCAAGAACATTAACTTTAAATACCAAAACCCGATTTTTCACTTTTAGAGCATGAATAAGAAAACAATAGCACCACTAAATGAAGTATTTTATTTCTTCATTGAATATCTAAATGAATGATTATATTTACATACGTATGAATACGTTTATACCTGATAATATACTTGTCTTCGACTCCCCAAGGAAATCTCATGTGTTCCACCTCTATGATGAGTTAAAGTGGCTCTTCCTTTATTTCCTAGGTTGTTTCTTATACCAAACCATCAACTCACAACATCCATCTTATATCTATAGTCTCCTTCAATTCAAATCCTCTATCCAATCCCAGGTCACAAGATCTCCCTCTTCCGATCTTTATATCCGTTCCCATAGAACCAAAACTTTTGAGCGTTCCTTTCTTGCCCGTTCTACCTCTCTTTGGAACTTACTCCCACTCGTTATCTGTCATGCATCTTCTTTATCCACATTTAAATCCAAACTTTTCCTACATATCCAAAATTCCCAAACAGGTGCTCTTTAATTAATAAAATTATAATATTCATCAGAATTGGTTGATGAATTACAGTAAATATTCCTCTCTCATAATGAAATTATTTTTTATGTTATTAGGTGCTATTATTTATTTTTCTATTAACCTATTTCTTTTTATTGTAAATTTGTATGCTTTTTTTTTTTATTACTTTTTCTAATCATCTATCAGAACATATCTTTTAGTTAATATTTATTTTAATGTTATTATGTAAATATTGTATTAATCTAATAATGTAGCCCTTTGGCCAGATATATTTTTATAAGATTTAGTTTATTTTTGTTATTCTTAAGGCACCTGGTCCCATAATTAGTTTTATCTTTAATCTCTAAAATTGGTTTTATCTTCTATTCTATTCTATTTGAAGATTTTACCTATAAAAATATATTTATAGAAATGCTTAAAATAAGTTTGTTGCTAAGACATACGCAGGAGGAAGCTAAAAGCACAAGAAGAGACTTGATTAAGATGTCCCTTAAGTGGGTTAGCCACTCCCAGATCAATCTGAGGATGCCTTGAGACAATTTCCTTCACTGCTCTCAATTTCCTCATCTTCCCAGTAATCATCGCTCCCTGCTGCCTTTTCACTCTTCAAATTCGAAATTTTTCCTCCACAATTTAACGTAAAAATAATGTATTATATATATTATGTTAAAAATACAAACCAAGCCTGTTGGCTAAGTATAAATCATCCTATGAAAATTATATACAATTAATAGACATCAACATTGAGATATACATACCCATTGAATCTTGCCTCATTCCAGAGGTCATGTTGGTGGCTGTATGACTCATAGAGAAAGGTTGGCTCATTGATGGATAACTGGCTGCACTCATCTGAGAAGATTAAATTTATTATTTTAAATAATAAAAATGGAAAATTAAGTCATTATGTAAGTGAAATATAACAAACAGAGTAAATCATGTGTGGTAAAAACATACGAGTGAAATAGAACAAAAGTAAACATACTGGGAAGATGGAAAAAGGAAGAATATTGCCTTAGAAGTTCAAGGAAATATATGAGGGACTTGTGATTTAGCAGGCCACAATGGACTGTTATCCACAATGTTCAAAATCTGAACACTGTTAATTCAGATACTGATAACACCTACCTTCTTGTTTGTATTGACGAAAAATCGAAAACAAAATTTAATAGTGAAATGTTAATTCTACATCCCTCTAGCATTTCTTATAGAAATGTTTTCCCTACACATTCGGCAAAAACATTTCCATTTGATCGAAGACGACAATTCCTAAAGTGTTATTCAGTTCATTTTAAACAGACAGAAGCACTAAATTAAATTCAATAAACAAATTAAATAGACAATAAACACTAAAAACAAAAGTATTTAATAATGCAGATAGCTCAAATGAGATGAGTTTACATGAGATGAGGAGGGAGGTATCAAGGAGACCTGCTAAGTCACAAGTACCATGAAGAATAGCCTGTGTATTAATAACACTGATAATTTCTAATGTTTCTGTAATAATACTTATTTCTTCAGTGATTAAAGTTATTACTTCTAGTAAAACCAAATTTTGGTATCTGTTCCGCAATTTGTTGCTTTGAGTTGATTTACAACAATATTAAATTATTAAATGTTTATTCATTTCATTTTTAATATTTTTCAAAAATGAAAGTTGTGAGATTTAGTATAAAAAAAGAGAATGTAATTATGGATATTAAGTAGAGTTTGATAATCATTTCATAAAAAAAAAAAAAGTTTCAACAAAAAAGTATATATGATATATGTTTATAATTACATTCTCTTTTCCAAGCTAAAGCTCATGGTAACTTATATTTTTGGAAATTATTTAAAGAGAAAGGAATGAAAAGTTCAAACTTGTGACTCTACTCGAAGCAACAACCTGTGGAGTTGATTTAAATGCAACTTTTGTTGGGAAATTATATTTAATTTTATTATTTTTATTCCTAGTTCATTAATTAGGGGTTTAAATATCTGTTTTGTAATAGTTATTGAGGGACTGAGGCTTTGAAAAATGTAGAGAAAGATACGAAGAAACATGGAATGCTACCACAATGGCTGGATGTGGAGTTTATGTTCACTTGGAGTTTGAGGAAAAATTTCCATAACAGATTGTAACAGTTTTGTGATAAATTACAACTTACACAAAAATATTAATTTACAGTTATTTAATTTCACATTATCTTAGTTGTAATATTACCTGTGGATATCTATTGATGGTATTTGGGTGAGGGTACGGTTGGTATCCCCGAGTGGCTGTTGGGTAGATGTTGCGCATCATAGCTCCATTGCACGTCGGTAAAACTGAAGGGGCAAGTGCTTTTTGTAGCTGCTTTTCTTGCTTTCGGTATTTCGCTCTCCGATTCTGAAACCATACCTGCAAAGAAAGCGACAATGAAAATATATCCATAATCCATTTTGAAATAAATAAATATTATTACATCAATAATTATTGGCTAAATGAACTATTTTTCTTGTTTATATTTACTTTGTTGTATATGCTTAATCTTTCTTTTTAATGGACAATTAATAAAACTAATTAAGTACTGAATCCAAAATGAATTGTGTCTTTTATTTTGGACTAAATAAATAAATATCCTAATATTATAATATATCAATGTATTTAATAGATTCCCTTATACTTAATTACATTATGGTTCACCCAATCAAAATTGTTAAATAAAGTAAAAATTAAATTAATAGAATATGCAAAAAACCACTAAAAGTAAATATGGTGTCTATTTGCCTTGAAATCCTTGAAGATAAAGAATTCTGCTCGAATTTTCGACTAAATAAAAATAAAATCTTGAATAATACAATCATTGGAAATTTCCAGATTGATAATTTTATTTTTCTAATTGCTAATAAGCAAAAATTATAAAATATTAAGAAGAGAATTTATATAGTTGTCCCTGATACAATCATTACTTCCATAAAAGTCAGAATAAGACTCCTTTAGCAGTGTGGATTTGCTTATCTATCTTAAATGAAGGTGTGTATTTTATGCCGTTTTATTTTACTGGATCATCCTGCTTATGGGGCTAAGTGAACTAAGGATGTTAGAGAATAGTAAATTGTAGATAACATCTATTATCAACAAATATCAATTCCGAACGATTTAAACTCATCTTGTTATAATATTTACGCTGACTCGCCCTTTGTAGCCTCTCTTCCATATCATATTTTTTGTATCCATCTGAACAGTCCATTCACAACTTATTCCATATATTTATTACTCTACTATATTGAATAAGCAAGACTTGCAAGATTAAACGACAAAAAAATTAATGTAGTATTTATTTTTGTTTTCCACAACAGTTGTCTACAGCTTTTGGAACAAAAATGAGTACTTATTTTATTAAGAGTAGTATTTTTTAAAAGAAAACCAGGATAATCCCGTGGTTAGTTCCTATACGGAGACTCAGTTAAACGACAATGATAAATAACGATTTTTTAACATTCCAATGATAATTAATGATAAATCAACAATTCCAAGCTTCAATTATATTTACAAGAATTAATAGATGTATATAATACCAAATTTTATAGTGTTGTAAAATTGATATAACATATATTTATTCTCATTGATAATTATTAATAATAATTGGTTGATTGAATTATTTTTTATATTTATGTAAATTTATTAAATAAAAATAATTGTAGTATGTAATTAAAGGGTCTCAATAATTATGTGTTAATTAAATACTATAATGATGAGATAAAAAAGTCTTAAATCTGAGATTTATTTATACACTCCTAAGTTTAAGAATTATTTTATTTTAACGGTTCCATGATATTTAAAAGATAATTCTTAATAGATCAAAAAGTATTCTATGACAAAAGAGAATTGTAGAATACTTTTATGTTGATCAGTTTCGTATGCTTGTTTATTTAACATCACTTTAATGCTGCTATGGCTGACGATGCTACAGAGGGAGCTCTAAATTTTGCCCATCCAGGTTTTATTAGGATAGGAATTTTTAACGAGTACCTGACATCTTGCAGACTGGGGACCCCTGTTTAACATCCCTTACAAAGGATGGCACAACCGAGGATTTTTTACTCCCTTAAAAAAATCCTAGGGCCACCTGCCGGGCTATGAACCCGCAATCTAGGGCTTAGTAGTTTGTTATGCTAACCACTAGACCACAGGTGACCGTACAGAGTGGTTGGTATGGGTAAAGAAAATTGTTGTTTTTATTATTTCCCTCGTCATTTTTACGGGTTTTCTCTCCATAAGAAACTTTCTTTGCGCCTTAAAAAGTATGAAAAGAAATTAGCCGAATTGGTCGAGCTGTTCTCGAATTTTGCGGTTAGCAAGGAAATGGCGATTCATTTTTATTATATAGATAGAAGATAGATAAGATTCCAGTTATTTATTATATGTTAGGGACCGAAATCGGAATCTATTAGACCTACAGAGCTGCAGTTGGGTTCAAATTGTAGCAAATTTGATCTACTTTAAAAATGGTTACCTATGTTTGTTTTTTTTAAAAACGCATCGATTAGGAGATACAGGCCAAGAACTGAAATAAATCGGAAAATTTCAAGGTTTTTCGGCCACCGAAGGTTTCCCTTGTCATTTTTACGGGTTTTCTCTCCATAAGAACCTTCTTTGCGCCTTCAAAAATTATGGAAAAAAAATTAGCGGAATTTGTC
Organism: Troilus luridus; assembly: GCA_964056705.1. Classification (NCBI taxonomy): domain Eukaryota; kingdom Metazoa; phylum Arthropoda; class Insecta; order Hemiptera; family Pentatomidae; genus Troilus; species Troilus luridus. The sequence continues at coordinate 177,103,947 of OZ057412.1, forward strand.
GAGCCGTTCTCGAGTTTTGTGGTTAGCAAGGACATGATGATTCATTTTTATCATATAGAAGACAGGATATAGATAAGATTCCAGTTATTTATTATATGATAGGGACTGAACTCGGAATCTATTAGGCCTACAGAGCTGCAGGTGGGCTTAAATTTGATCTACTTTAAAAATGGTTACCTATGTTTTTTTTAAAAACGCACCGATTAGTAGATACAAGCCTTTTTTTGAAAAAAAAAATTAGCTGAATTGGTCGAGCCGTTCTCGAGTTTTGCGGTTAGCAAGGAAATGGCGATTCATTTTTATTATATAGATTTCTGGTGTAAAGAAATCACATCAACTAAATTTTGCTCACAAGAACTTAAAATGTCCAATCAGCGTCCATAGATTGGAAAATATGTTTGAGGGAGTTGTGTACAATTGGCTTGAAACAAGACGGACTGTTGAAAAGGAGGGAAAATATGGTAGTAGAGGTGGATGAAACTTTATTTATTTTTATTACAACTATATTATTATTTATTTCAAAAATATATAAATCATTTTCACATGTTATTATTATTAATAAAATTTTGTAATATTAATAAAAAGATGTAAGTTTGTGATATTTTTCGTTACGTCAAAAATCCTCAACAATGGCGCTAGCGTCGGAATGTAAGGTTTAGCAAGCTTATTAGTGGAGCCAGACAAGTACCGAAATAGGTTTTGGAACCGTTCAATGGCGTTTAAAACAGCTTGGCTATGTGTCCCTCCTCCATGTTTGATTACCACGCTAAATGACTCATTTCTCTAAAAATAGTGACGCGTGACGAAAAGTGAATCACCTACGACAATGTAGTGCGATGGACCGAAAAACATTTTGCTCTCGTATGGTGGGATTATCGGGGCTTACTGTTTTACTGGTAGCTTCCACAAGGAAAACCGATTGGTTCAAGGAGCTATACGCAGTGTGCACCAACGTGCAGAGTGTGATTGTTGGGAAGTCGTTTTATTTTTCTGCAAAACGCTTTATATTATTATATAGTGACTGTGTGCACTCTCAACGTGAAACTTGTTTAGCAGCGTTTAAAGACTTTTGGTAGGGGAAAACTTATACATTCGCGTCATCGACATGCATTATACATATTGCACGAGTCTGGCGACACACAGCGGCCTGTGCACGCACGAGTTTTGAAATTTTAGTTTAAATGTCAGAATTCCATTGATACAAGAATAAGTATATTTCACTAAAAAGTCGTTTAATAGTTGTTCAATTCATACTAATAATAATTTATTTTCATTAATTATTATTTTGGTAGTGATTATTTTTAAATATTTTTGTTTTGAAGAGAAAAGATTTGCCCTGGCCGGGATTCGAATCCGGGTCGTCTGCGTCTCCGTTGCAGTGCTCTAAACCACTGGCTACCAGGGTTCGTATCCAAATCAGACAAATCCGTTCTCTTCACCGATCCTATACCACCGTGCTCTCGCATTTTTTGCGATGTATATACGGGGAAGAATGTCCATTGAACAAAAACAATTCATTAAACAAAAATATTTTAAAATAATCACTATCAATTAATTAATACAAATAAATTATAAATAATATATTGACGTAAGTAAACAAGACCCTAATTAAAGTATTATGAACAGTCTTCCCCGTGTATACATCCCAAAATTGCAAAAACATGGGGATATAGGATCAGTGAAGAGAACGTAATTGTCTGACTTGGACAAGACCCCTGGTAGCTCAGTGGTTTAGAGCACTACAATGGAGACGCAGACGACCCGGGTTGAAATCCCCGCCAGGGCAAATCTTTTCTCTTCAAAATAATAATAATAATTCAACAGCATCAATAACTAATTGAACTTTTGTTCTCCCTAAAAGATTTTATTTGTCATAGTTAAATGTCTTGTTTTAGTAAATGATTGAAAGTAAAAAATGATCTAGATATTGTCGAACTTAACGATGATAACAGGGCTAAAGATAAAATAAATTTCATTTACTTCGATGTAAATACAAAGTATACATAATATAACTGTATACTAATTAGTATTTCAGTAAATTTACTGATATTTTGTATTGAGCTTGTGCAGCTCTTCATGTTTTGATTAATAAATATACTACTTGAAAATGTATATAATTATTATTCGGAGTATCAGCAGGGGTACGTTAAAACTAAACCAATGTTAATAATTTAAATTTACAAATTTGAGATTGAAATAATTCACATTATAATTGATTAACAAATTCAAAAAAGAACTAAGTTATTCCAATATTTTTAATTTTACTTCCGTTGGGAGTCCTCATGACTGCCTATGCATTTTTTTTTTTTTAATATATAAATTATTGAAAATGTGTTTTTTTTCCTTTGTACATGTAGGTACCGTTGATATTTAAGTTAAAGTTCATTTCAATCTAGAACGACATGAATTTACGATTAAGAAAAAATTGTTGAACGAAAAACGTTTAGGATTGTAGATTAGATTTGCCTATCGAAGAGCAGCCGGTGAGATATTTTAAGAAGGCGGGACAGCCTGATCTGTATTCCAGACTTGGAGTTGCTATAAAGTATTCCCAAGTGGCTTCTTAGCCCTTCTCTGACTTGGGTTCGATTCTCGTCACTGCAATAACCTAGAAATAGTGCCTAAAACATAATCCGATCTGAATTTAAGTGCGAGGAGCTATGACTAAAAATGGGGAAACACTGATTAATAATTTGTTTAATTCATTGGCAAAATAAGAAATAGATTTTAACGATTGGTACATTATCATAAAAACATCAACTGTTCGTTAAACTACAGAATTCTTGCTAAAGTGAAAATTGGTGGATGTTAATCGCTATAGGTACCTGCTTAGATACCACAACGCGATAAGGCCGGGCGCGCATTCAGACGCAGTCCAATGGAGGTTAGGGTAAGTTAGGCAGGGCAGGGCAGAACAGTTCAGTGCATGTCTGAACCTCCTTCACGCAGTGTTTGTGACACAGATTACTGCGAATGTGTCAAGCAGTTTTTGTTAAAATTTATTATATTTCATCGTTTTTGAGCATTACATCCTCCTGAATAAATTTTATCATGGAAAAGAATAAGGACTTCATTAAATTGGTTTCGATTTAAACGTAAGTAATTGGTGAACTGTTTGTCGGAAAATTCCGATGTCTTTTTCTTTTCTTCATATAAGCACTTTTCCATGTACATTTATTTCGTTTTGGTAGTGAATACAAAATTAAAAGTTCATCCATTTGTTCACCTGAATCAGACTCGGAACTTAAGTCAAGATCGTTTAGTTCGTCCATTTGTAAGTTCAACGACCGATTATACAAAGATGACAAGAAACTGCGTTTCAATGTGCGGTCATATGAGTAGCGCAGCTTTTTAACTGCTCTAAACTGCCCTGCCTAACCTACACTACCCTGCGTTAAGCTGCATCTCAATGTGCGCCCGACCACTTGGCTTTTAAGCCTCATATACGTGAGGGAATAAGTTTGAACATCTCGAGAAGTTTAAGTACTTAGGGTCTATGGCAACTAAAAAAAAAAAACTAAATTCAAAAGGAAATAAAGGCGCGAAATACTTGTTATTATTAGGTCTCAACATTACTAAGGTCGCGTATTTTGCCCCGAAATCTAAAAATCAGAATTTATAAAACCATCATTCTTCCAAATCTTCTATAAGTTTGTGAAACGAGGCCTCTAACGCTGAAGAATTGACACATCTTAAGATATTCGAAAATAAGACGTTGATTAGAATATTTGCTCCAAAAAAGGATGAAACCACTGGAGAATATAGGTTACACAACGCAGATTTACGAAGCATGCACCCGGTTAATATTATTCAAGTGATAGCGTCACGAAGATTGAGATGGACTTGTAAAGTTGCTGGACTTTGAAAAGCCTTCAGGGTAGCTAAACCTAATTATTATTATTATTCTAAATACATAGAGAAAAGATGAAGGAAGAAGGCAAAAAATGACGTGAGCATCCAGGGACCATTTGCAATAAATAAAAAAAACATGTACCACTCCAACCTATGAAGGGTTTTGGGTTCAGTATGTGGTGTAGAGGCTTTACTCTTTCTAGGGAAACGGTAGTACAGGGTGTTTTGTCCGAGATCACGCTCAAGCGCCTTTATTTTACCCCGTAGGAAGTGGTCGGCGGTGCGGTCGATAGAAGTATACACCGACAAGCAAAACTTATCTTGTGCCGACGTTCGGCTAAAATTTTAGGCCACCATGAGGGCTGAGGAATTTTCCAATGGTAAATTATATATTGTAGCCCATATCAGTAGAAGAATACAGCTAAGTGGATGGTCCATTTCTCGATTTGAAAGGAGTAGGATGAAAATAACTGACATGTTTGAAGGTCTCCAAAAAAACCATCAGCAACAAATAAAATGTGCTAAAAATATTTCTATATTATAATGGTTCAAAAGTTAACCCTCCCCAGTGTCGTTTTGTTTAGCAACAGAAGTGAGGAGCACGTTTCCAAAATGGGTGAGCTGCTAGGACTCGGTTAATTTATGTGGTACCCATATTTCCAGCTTTTTTGTCTTACCAAGCTCCTTAAAGCGCCTGGAAACAGTCATGGCACTTGCTTCAGGTTTTGAACCTAATTCACGAGTGGTTTGGGAAGGGCCCATTTCGGCCAGCTCTTAGCCTTCGGCCCACCACGTTCTTTGTTGGTAAGGTCATAATCCCCAGACCGAAATTTTTCAAACCAATGGAAGATTGTTCTTTCGCTCACGGTATCTTCACCGTAAACAATATTCGGAACGCCTCCGTGACGCTATGGTCAAGTTTAAATTCGTAGAGAAAAATTATACGAATTTCCGCGGAAGAAATAATAATTGTATTCTTATTTATTTTTAAAACGTTGTTTCACTTTCAAAAGGAAAAGTAAGACTGATAATGAAAAAGGATTAAATGATCTTTCAAACGGTATACGAGTACGTAACATAATTGTTTGTGTACAAATAATCTAACCCCTGTAAACAAATAATGAAAAAAAAAAATGTAAATAAACGAAACTGACAATTTATCCGTTACGACCCAATACAAAGCATATAATATGGTGACGTAAAAATGACGTAACGGGTATCGCTTGAGGGGACTTTAACTACTCCTACTAAACGGGGGCAATGTGCGGAATAAGTGGCAATGTGCCAGACCTGTTATATTATATCATACCGTGGCATTTAGAATAGCTACCGTTACAACTATTACTTGATCTGGAAGATGGAGTCCTTCGTTTATATTTTACATTTCACTCACATTGTGATTTATGTTATTATTTCTTTTTAAGAATTAAGGAATAAATACCATTACAAAAATATGTACAAATATTTTACACTTTATTAACAAACAAAAATCAGCTGCTGTGAAAACGAATATTGGAATATTAATAAAAACGGAAATGCCACAGTCAGTAAAAATATTCGAACGTAAAGATTGAAACAGTGAGGGAAACCCCGTTTTTACTTATTCCCGCACTGATCTTGAAACTTAATAGAGACTCATGTTTCTAAATCAAGTCATGTTTCTAAGCCTAAAGTGTGAATATAAAAAGTTTGAACATGTCAATCCGGATCCAGCTAGACAAAATCTTAATGGAATAGAATGATTAGTATCAAGATTTATATTTAAATAATGATCAATGAGGCATGTTCACGGGGATATCTCTCCGGGGTTAAGATTGAGACGTACCTTCAGCAAGAATGTTAATTGTTCCCGACTAGAAGGGCCGACGTACTCATCTTACATACTCACACGTCCTGACCAAGTGGTAAACCAATGTTTCGAATCTTATAGATAAAAAAATCACAAGAAAATAAGAGTATAAGTTCCTCAGGTTGTTAAATATTCTCGAAAATAAAAATAATCGTGAGTTTTGGTATGGAAAAAAGAATGTAATTATCGGAAATGTGTATGTTTCGCTAATCCTTATATCAAGAAGTAAATATTTCAAAGTATAGAGGATTATATAAGCTAAACAGTATGTGGAAATTGGTTGTTTAATCTAAATACAGAGTAGTAGTTACTGTCAACAAAAAGTAAAGTCTGTTTGACTAAACTCAAAGGGAAAAAACCTGTGGAACTGATATCTCATTTTGAATTTAATATAACATACATTGGTGCAACATACGCACAGTGGTATTTAATTGCACTTTGTATATATTTTGTGATTTTACTTGGTTTTAGATACTCTTTTTGAAATAGCTCTTCAAAACTTTTTTTAAAAGCGATGATATGAAATTCGAAACTGATTGTAATTTAAAATTTGGTCAGGAATCCTGAATCTGCAGTTGAGTACGTCTGCCCTCGTAGACGCCATTATCTAGACTTGCTAAGCGCACATCCCTCCACTCTTAAATGATGATTTTATTGATATCATGAATATCATATGTTGTAACACGTATCGGTACGGTCTTATGCGTTTTGCAATCTATACAATTGGAATGGTTAAGAGAAAAATTGACTTCCAACTATACCACAATTAAACACAGTGACAGCTTATTTGAGAATGACTGACACAGTAACGTGTAATTCATGATGAATAAATTTAACTGGCATAATTTACTGTTATATAAGAACGCTTAATATCACCCTCATTGTATGTAAAGAAACCGAAAATTATCCGAGATTCTAATACCAAAATAAATATCTATGTATTGACTAGGCTTAATATCCTAGGTTTTTTTTCTTATTTATAGGGAAGAAATGGTGGTGGACAACGCCGACACAAATGATAGAAATGGGGTTACTTGTCGGGATTTTAAAATGTATTCTGAACGTCAAGGTATGTTAAAATGATTTTGAATTGGTTATAAAATACGTGGGTACTTAGTATTTAATTGTACTTTGTTAACAGTAAAGGGTGGTTGAAATAACATTCCCTGAGATCGCCTCCCTAATATCTGATTTTTCACGAGCAACTTTCGCAAAAAAAACATCGAACTATGTCGGGGCAAATATGGGTTCATCAATGGATATATCTATACCATGAAGTAAAGGCATTGACACAAATTATTGAAATCGGATGCAAAAAAAAAACAACAGCTATAGCGTTTTAAAGAGTATAGCGTGCGGCGGCGGACAGACAAATTTTGTATTACAACCCAGATTCTATGTGTATTGTAACTTTAATAGCAAAAGTTTGAGGCAGGCTTAACAACTATTTTTTTTTTGTTCAATTCCATAGCTTTCAAAAAAGAATTAACCAATAAAAAACATGATTTTAATCTTTTGATGCCTTGTGCAGGTTATTCGGCAAATAACTCTTTTTCCTTTAAAATTGATAACAAAAACTGATGCCCCAAGAAAAGCTTCTGTGTAGCGTATTTTAGAAGGGTAAGAGTCGGGATATCTGTATTCAACTACAAAAGTATCAGATACAGAAAAGTATCAGTATCACTTGTAACAGATACAGGGAAATCCAGTATCTACCCCATCCCTACTTCTAACCAATATTGCTTTATTAAGGGTTCTCAGATGCATCTTCAAATTATTTTATTCTTAAATATTTAATATTTCATGGTATTCGGATTGAACTATGCACAATTATTATCTTTTCAGAACAACAAAGATGAACTAGCAATCTGCCAAAATCTATGGTTGATGGAAAGTTTAAATTATTTAATCTGCCAGGGCCCTGTGGGATCTGGAGTCCCTCTGGTGGTTCACCCAGGCTCTAGAAGGCACTCGAAATGGAGGAAAATCAAGGGGTTTATCGTGAACTCGGATAAATCACATCCCTGCAAAACTGTAGTCCTAGAAACAGTTGCAATATTCATAATGTTAAGCGATATTTTTAAATAAAATATAAATGTTTAGAATCCAGAATCCATTTCCACATCAACCAGATGATAATAAATTACTGTAATATATTTTTTTTTATCTTCATGAGCAGAAATAGTAGCATATTTAGGTTCGTAATACATATTTATAAATGTACAAAAATAACATTTTTTTTAAAGCTAAATTATTCCTTATTCGTTTATTATATTCTGCTAAGCAACATAGGTTTTAGATATTATTTAACTCTTGCAAATTTTTTTTACATCAAGCGGTTAAATTGGAAATTTTGAGGCTTAATCATAGTGGGCTATGTCGAATTTCGAGCTATCTACATCACCAGAACCGTAATTTTTTTCTCTTTCCTTGTGTCTAACGGGCTAGCTGTTCCGTCCATTGCAATAAAGGATATTCCTTTGTGAATTGTGGGCTGATACTCCAATCTTGAACTTTTACTTGTGAAAAGCGAGTCAAGTTTACTAAACTCTTTTTGCACAAAAGGACAAACTACATACTTAGTGAAATGTGGGCTATGTCATTGCTTGTTTGAAGACAGCTCGTTTCGCACAAGTGTAGTTTTTTTTCAAATGAGGCACTTGGCTCATTAGTCACCAAGACCGGATGCAACTTTTCCTAGAACATGTTATTGATTTATTCTTTCTAAGTATTCCTCGCAGTCTCTTCTGATTAATTTTTCTTAAAATTTCCTTCCTCCCAAAATGGATAGGACTGGCTTCGAATGTATAAAATATTATCTTAGTATCTCGCATGTTGCCATTGTGTTCACACTTACAATGTTTTCAAAACGTACTCAATTGATAATGCAACTGTCGTTTAATGAACAGCAAATGACCAATAAATTATTGCTTCTCCTGGTAAGTCCCTTTACATTATTGCTTTTTGTTTTATTGTGTAACTTACATTTACATAACTTATATTTTATAATATTTAGAGTCAACCCCTTCACCTTCTATTCCTGAGGAATTCAGAAAACTGTTTTTAAACTCCGACGATTCAGATGTCGATGCTGATTTTGATTTTGAAAAAGAGAAAGATCGAATCTTTTTTCCAACGATGGTGACATCCCTTCCCATCCAAAAATAATTAAAAGAAAACAAGCAACTAAGAATACAACTCATAACAGGAAGTCATTAATTTATAATTAGATTATAGGTTCTTCGGAAAGTTATTTAATGATACAATTTTATTAATAGTACCTACATACCTATACACTTATGCCAAAAATATTAATTTTTTGTGGGGCAAAAGACAAAATCGACTAGTTTCCAAACTAGCAATATTTCTCGAAAGCTGATGGGTAATGGTGTTAATTCTTTTTAAAGGTCGGAACAAATGTTCAAGTTTAATCGATGTTAACAAAAGTTAAGAATCATTATTGGAATATTCGAGATTTTCACAGAAAGCTGAACTATATTGCGGGACTTCTAATCTTTCAAGAGTCTAAAAGATCACGCTCACCGGCCAGGAGACAGATCTAGGTTGAATATAACGTTGAAATTGACGGCGCACGGATAAAGATTTTGGGAGAAACTAAACGATTCATTTCGACTGCTGTTAACAATCAACAACATTCTTTATCAGGAATCGCATGCCTGTCTGTATCACTAATGCAGTTCCAAACTTGATCCTTCTGTGAAGTCAGTAACTATGTGCTCTGACTCTTGCCCGGGGCAAAATAAAAACAGTCCTATCGCATCTATGTGCCGGGTAGCCCTTCAAAATTCTAAAAAAATTCGCGCTACAACAGGTAAAGCACAAGTTTTTAATACCTGGCCATATGCACATGGAGTGCAACACCTCCCATGCATTAATTGGGAAGGAACAACAAACTTTCAAAGGCCCTATTGAACATCCCCATAGTTGGGCTCAATTAATCCGGGACACTGGAAAGAAAAATAAATTTATTGTTATAGAGATGGAGAGTTCCAACTTTTATAATTTTTCGTCCCGTTTAAAAATCACCTTAGTTAATAAAAAAAAAGATAATGAAAAGGGCACTATGCGTTGGGGGAAGGTAAGATGGCTTAACTTTAACAAATTAGAGCCACCAATCAAGATATGTCGAATCACTTCCGATAGCGGCAGAAAGAAGGAAGATCTTCCCTACATAAGTTCAGCATTTAGACGATTCCATGAAGAGCTGAGATCTACATCTAAGGAGGACGTGTACCCAGAATTAGCCGAAGAAGAAGATGAATGAAAGGAAATTATAAGTGATTTTTTTTTCATTGTTTTAAAAACTAGCAATAAAATAATTATTTTTTCTTTAGGCATCCTGTGTATGTTATTTTATTTTCTATTGTTTTCTTTTATAAAAGTATAAAAATATGGCATAAAAATAAATTTTTGAAAAATAAAAACATTATTTAATGTATATCTATCTAATTTTTCTAAACTCTGAAAATTATTTAAGCACTTGGCTTTTAGAGGTCAATCACGTTAACATTAATCACTTAGCCCATTTCACACAAAAACCATTAATGTAATACGGGCTAAGAGTTCGATTTTTTTGGAACGATTAGTATTAAATATTAGAAGATTGGCAAGAATTTAAACATACCTTACTAACATAAATAGAAATGTACTATCAAAAGTTTAAACCCCACAAATTTGAATTTTTTAACAGGACGATTTAGGAAAAAATCTCAAACTTTCAATTCAGTTTTCCTTTCAAACTTTCATCACAATTTTCGCACATAGCCCACTATGCACAGATATATACTATGTTTTAGTTCTTGAGTTATATAAATATATATATATATATATATATATATATATATATATTTATTTAGTTTTATTTTGAAGAGAAAAGATTAAAGAGATAAAGTCTCGGCCGGGAATCGAATCCGGATCACCCGCGTCTCTAACCCGGTGCTCTAACTACTGAGCTACCAAGGCTCGAATCCAAGCCAGACTAATCTATTCTCTTCACCAATCCTATAATTATATAACCCGTCAGTTCCCATAAGGTCATCGGTACAGATTTAAAAAAAAAAGTTTATATTCATATTCTCTAAGCTTAATTCAAATGTCTTGTAATGTTTACCTACAAATTTTGAACATAGTTTCTAAAATAATGAGTCTGCGTTTCTAGGAGCTTATGGGCACTCGAGGTTTGGCAGGGGTTTGAGCTTGAAAACGTTCTCTACTTTACAAATTAAATTTATTGAAGATGGTAACAAGTATTTTAAAAAAAAATCGCTATTTAATAATTAGTTTGTCAATTATTCGGGGAAAAAAATTATTATTATTATTATTACATACTCAGAAAGCTAACCTCCAGGCGGAAACCTCTCGGTTCAAAACCGATAAGAGAGTGATTATCATTCACACACTTTGTAGGAGAGGCATGGAGACTAAAACTAATATGTTTTTAACCAGAAGATGGCTGTGGAAGAGCTGAAACTGAGACGGAACCAGTATTAAATGAAAAATAAATTGATGCACCACATGTAGGTGCTTATGGGAACTGACGGGTTAATATAATGTTATATTAATTATAACTTTCCAAAAATTGGTTTAAGAGGGAAAAAAAAATACAAGAGCATTTGTAAGCAATACATGTATATTACATTAATATCTTACAATAAGAGCCTACCAGCATAGGTTTAAAGCTCGATGATACAGGTGTATGTACATTTTGCCCAGGAGCGGAAGGGAGCGCAGAGCACCTATTCTTCTTTTGTCCCCGCTTTTAAGAGGAGAGGATGGAGTTCCAACGCGTCTGCGCCTCAGATCCCTTTGCAGAAAATGTTGTCAACCTTATGCTGATCAATCAGGATTATTGAATGGCCGGCCAAAGGTTAGCTTACAAACGCTAAGAAAGGAGGAGAAAGAAAGGCGAACTAGGAGGTAGCTGAAATTAATAAGGCGGCACTCAGCCACTCCCCCCCATGATGTAATTCCTAACGGCGGTCCCGTGGAGGGTGAGAAGGTGTAGGGAGGTTGGTTTTAGTGGGTAAAAAGCCCACACACGGATAGGTACGGGCCTATTTGCGTCTTTTGAAGAGTTCCACCTACCCTCGTAAAAAACACAAAAAAAAACACGCATACATACATATAATATAATTACATCGTCTCACGGATTTAAAAAAATATTATCAACTATTAATTATGGTCCTTTTAATAATAAATAAATAACAATAAGGAATGTCCAACCACTGATTTAAGCTCCCCTGATTTGATTACCGGCAAAAGACCAATTTCGCCGCATCTCCCCTTAGTATTAATAAATAAATTAGTAAAAATAATAGTGAACAAGTTTTCTTATTATTAATATAATCTGGCGGTTGAGCGTGACCTAGGACAAGTCACCTCCTTGCAGAACCGTTGTCCATGAAACAGTACAGTCTCAACCATGTACTGAACCCCCAGACTCGTTCACTGGTCGTAGTGGTACAGGTTTTTTAAATATTTTTTGTTATCAATATAATCTGTAATTTGCTGATTTTAGTTGGTTTTAGGTACGTTCTGATATATGTGATACCAACTTGAGCTTTAAGCCTGGTTTACATTGGTATAATCAGTATTAGAGTTCGATGGTAGGGTGTTTATTACTCCCCTACTAGAATAATGTAAACAAGTTGTGCTAGTGACAGTAGAGTACTACAGATAGCAGTAGGGGAGGGTAGAGTGGATATCACTTGTGGAATAGTAGACTCTACTGTCCCGTCCCCACTTCCACAATCTTACTCTACTCTACTGGTTTGTTTGTTGACTATCCAGTAATACCAATGTAAACAAACACAAGTTTGATTTTAGCAGAGGATAGAGTGTCATTCTAACTGCTTGTGTGCTTCGGCCATTTCAGTTAAAAGTTTAATCTCAAATTTAGCTTACTACCTATAAATAAAAATGATGTGAACAGAGCATGAAACTATGAAATTAGTGGCAGTGAACAAAGAATGTATACGGAATATCAGCAGTCCTAATTATAGAAATAGGGCAATGAGATCAGGCCCCTACGAAGAAATCGTGAAATGTGTGGCAAAGGATTGTTTTGGTTTTGCCGAATTAAAACAAAAAATTAAAAATCTGAGATGTACTAAGTTGGGAAGATAAAAAAATCAGATGCCGGTATAAATGATGTCTATGTTCCGAATGTTCACTATTACGCACGTTAAATCGAACTATCTTTTCAAATAACTGGCAAACGTGAATACAGTTAATCTACCGAAATGAGCACAGAGCATTTCAGAAAAAAGTACGCTAGTGAACTCTACTAATAGTTATACCAATGTAAAACAGGCTTTAGGAGTACCTAAATAGGGTAAGGGACATTAAGCAGTTAGTTTAAATGTCCCTTAGCATCGGTATCTTTACTTTCAAGACAGGACGGCAGTTGTAGGGAGGAAGCGGGCAACTCAACATCTAGGACTATCACATATAGTGAAAGGGTCCCTCTTTACTTTCTTCGTAAGTAATATTATAAGTTAGTAGATATGATCAGCTCACAATAAATATAATGTTATTTAATGAAATGAAAAGTATTTTTATTTAATAAGCAACTCCTGTTAAGTCAACCGCGTCAACCTTTGGAGAAGAGAGGGATATGTCTCTTAATCATTAATGATATAGAATTACTATATCTCAAATATAACGATTTAAGGTGACATCCCAGTTCATTATTTAATTATTATTCAGATCAAAGGATCTGACTTTTCCTTGACACCATTGCTTAGGCATTGATGCCAATACAGGAGGTCATATTTTTGAAATAACTATTCAAAACTTTCCGATTAGCCTTAGCAGCATAAAGTGACGTTAAATGAACAAGCGATTCAAAACTTTTTTCAAGCGATGTTTTTAACTATGAGATTATTTATTAATGTAATTAAAGCAACTTAAATTTGGTCAGGAAGCATGAATCAGTAGTTGAGTGTATCTCTACAATCTTAAATGAAAGTTGTAGTGGTATTCTAAACGCAACAAAAGTTAACAATTCCATCAACGAATTTATTTCAGTAAAACAAAAAATGCTGCTTTTCGTCAGATTAAATTATCGATTTATTACATATCCAATGTGGTGCTTTTACACTCTTTAAAAGTAATGTAAAGGGAAAGAACGTATTTGTTGTAGCCTGAGATATTGTTTAGTTTGAAACCATGTTCAGCTGAGAGAGAGGAGGGCTATAGGTTGTTTGCTGCTGGCATCAAAAGGCAGACAGGGGAGTGAAAATGGAGAGGGGATGGCCAATGAGGTTGCAGCAGCGGGGCGGAGGGCCAATCAGAGGGGTTGTGGGCGTGACCGGCCCGCCATGTTGTCACGCCCCCTCCAGGATCCCATCAAATGTAGACCCTAACCTCGTTAGGCCCCTCTCTCCTCCGTAGGGCAGGCTAACAGTTGGAAATTACAATCTTACCCCCTCCCCCTGGGGCAAAACGGCCCATCAGAGGGGCAATCTCATGCATAGAGCCGCCCAATCTCTCCTAAGGCGGACCGCTTCGATAATCATCAGCTGTATTATTATAGCGAGGAGAGAGGTGTGTATAAACTGCCTTATTATCCTCCTTTTGATATTGTCTTCCTTCCCGCCAGGATTAATCTCTGTCCCTATTCTCCCTCCGTTCTCCCTCGTAATTATTTTCATTACCCCTTTCGGCTTCTATTTCTCATGATTAACGTAAAGAACGACTAATAAATATTGACTTTATTAGTTTATAAACTATTGCATCTTAATTTTTTTTTTTGTATTGGTCGTACTATTAACAGGAATAGTAAAATATCCGTGCTTGGGTTTGCGGACGATGTAGAACTGTTGGATTAAGATGCAGAAACTGTAAAGCTAAATACTGATACGCTGATGAACGCAGGCATGGAAATAGGACTGAGAGTAAATTCGTATAAGACTAAATATATGGTTCGTAGCAGAAAAAGGGGAGATTTTGGGGACATTATTTAGGAGGGTATAAGTTTGAACATGTCGAGAAATTTAAGCACTTAGGGTCTGTGGTAACTAGAAAAAACGAACTTCAAGAGGAAATAAAGGCGGGAAATGCTTGTCATTATTCGGTCTCCACATTACTAAGCTCTTCCAACTCTTCTTTACGAATGTGAAACTTGGCCGTTAACGCTGAAGGATGAACAACGTCTTTAAGTATCAATTACGTTTAGATACCACTGGGCTAGGTTAAAACTTATGCCAAATTTTCTTTGTCTATACTTCGCAGACATTTTAAATTCAAAACAATTCATATCCCGAAGCCCCCTCTGTTCAAAATGAGTTATAATTCCTCTTCATTATTATTACAGCCACGGTGTACAATCAGTCTGGATTGGGTTAACGTTCTACTCAAATATTAATTTGTTTAACCTTATTTCAACAATTAAGCTCTTTTCGGCTTGGTCAATATCGACGATTTAATAAACATTAAGCACAATAGTAATGATGATTTTTTCTGACATAATTTAAAATTTTCATTATCCGGAAGGATTTAAATATCTTTATATATTTACTTATGTATGCATTATTTATGTATAGAATTAGTGGTACAGGATTGTTATTTGTGGTTATATAGATATCGAAAACAAGTGCGAAGTACTTCAGGACTATGTCGCGGATATAGATCACGCGAACCAAAACGTGCAGGGTCTTTGGTTCATTGCATGGTGGAGGTTGTATTGTTTCAAAGACTGATTTAGAGATAAATAAAATAAAAACAAGAAAATATAAGAAATAGATATGTAACTGAGAAGCATTAAAGAAAAATGTATTGAAAATGGAAGGATTCC
Organism: Troilus luridus; assembly: GCA_964056705.1. Classification (NCBI taxonomy): domain Eukaryota; kingdom Metazoa; phylum Arthropoda; class Insecta; order Hemiptera; family Pentatomidae; genus Troilus; species Troilus luridus. The sequence goes on from OZ057412.1 coordinate 177,119,465, forward strand.
AAGGAAGAACGGCGAAAATAACAGGTCCAGTATAGTCTGAGAATAGGAGGAGGAAGTGAACGTATTTTCTTATTTATATAAATGCCATTTTCTTCTTAATGAATGTAGGTATGAAGGTTACATGCCGTTGGGAGGTTGTGCCGGGGGGTGATTTGTCCGGTATCACGCTAAAGCCAGGTTTTCCACCAATTAACGGTACCCAGTTTATACAGTCTGGGTGAGCCCCAGGAAGATAGTACCCCTAAATGATCATGAATGTTGGCTGATGCTGCTCAACGATTCGTGATTAAGTGCCATTGTGAGGATTATAGGGTTGCTTAGTGGCTGGAAGTGGGATGATTGTTTGGCCAGCCAGGGGGTCGACCGCCTGGTGGATAGCCACCCTTTTCGGTATATTGCGCAATTTTGGTCTCGAAGAATTTGTCTAGAATTTGGTCTATAATTAATTATCCCGAAGGTGAATAAAGGACTAGTAAGGGAAAAAATGCGCTATAACGGAGAGGAGTAGTGGATTCGTTGTACTGCTGCCCACGAACATGGCGGACAGTGCCGTGTCTCCGGTTCTACTTGCTTACTTGTAAATGCGCCGGCAATTCCCCCGAAAATCATCATTAAAAAAATTTGAAAAAAAAGTAGCGATCCAGAAAATAGTGCATGTAATTTTTACTCGACTTGAGTAGAAAATCAGAAGATTATTGTCCATGTTTCATTAATTACCGAAAAGCAAGGTAGTGTTGTCAAAATAGAAGGGAATTTATTAGTTTTACTAATATTTAACTCATAAAACTTACCTGTATCCGGGCTTCATTGAGTTTGGTAGTTCTGGCTAGTTCCTCCCTGCAGTAGATGTCAGGATAGTGCGATTTAGCAAATGCTGCTTCCAGCTCCGCGAGCTGTTCCTGAAAAATAGAAGATATAATAACTTACAAAGGCATTATAATTAATTCATATTATTATTAGTTAGGAAGTGTATTTTATAGTTAGTCCGGGTGTGGGTTGAACATTGAATTGCTATGCGGAAGGTCACAATGTATTATTTAATCTGTTAACAGTCCATGTAGGATTTGCTGACCTTTTTCGGGTTCACCTAAGATTTGTAATATGGTGATCTCAGGAAAATCACCTCTCTGCACAACCGTTGCCTTAGAAACAATGCAGATACCAATATTGTTTTTCCTAGCTCCATTGAATGTGGTAACGGGCTAAGTAAAGATGAGTTCAAGACCGCCTATGATAGATAAATTAATTATTCTATTAACAACAGTAAATTTGCTCAAAGGGTTTGTAAACACTCCAGAAGCTTACCAGTCCCCTCTAAGGTGAATAACTCTATTAAGGGGAAATATATGGCGTTTGAGCGTGATCTCGTACAAATCAATCCCATGCACAGCCGTTAGCGAGTACAGTCGCTATCGTGTACTGAACCCGATCCCCTAGATGTATTGTAATGGTACAAGTTATACATGACAAAACGAAAAAAATGACATGTAATATATATGGATCATAATCCTAAACATGTTTTTTTTATAATAATTGAGATTACTAATCCAGTTATTCCATTCCATACTCTTCAATCCCATATCAATGGCCTTTAAGAAAAGTGCCAAAACTGGAGGATTAAAATTAATTTCCCGCACGCAAAGGGTTTATAGCCACTATCAGCTTACAAATCCTAACGAGCGCCATGAAGAGAGGATGGAATGATATTCAAATTTATATTATTTATAATGATATAAATAACATTATGTAATAAACAAGCGAACCGCACCAGCTTTGCTCGGGTAATAAGGGAAATTATAATTTGTCTGTGTAATTTTTGTTTTAATTATTTATTTTTTTATCACGTACCGGCCACTAAGGATCAGTGAATGTCATTGGTTAGACTTCTTTGGGAGTCTTGATTTTCTTTCTTCCCATATCAGATAATGTACTAAAGTTATATAGAAATCATAAAAATAAAAACAAAACCAAATATTTCTTTATATACGAATTTATCATCTTGCACGTTAAATAATTGTACGGAATTAGGCAGCGTCTTCGGTGAAACCCATCGATATTACAACCAATTTACACAAAACCTCGACAAATTATATATCTAAACCTTCCTGGTGAATCACTCTATTTATTGGTGAAAACCGCATGAAATACCGTGCAGTAGTTATTGAGTTTACCTACTGGGAACAAACGCGTCCGAGGACTTAATTTTATAATATGTACAGATAGATGAATAAACTCTAAATAGGAAAATTAAACATTATAATACGGGAATTAATGTTATAACAATGTTATAAGCCAGCGAAACCTTGACACTTAACAGAAAAACATATTAAAAAAATCTAAAGAAAGTGGAAAGGAAGATAAATAGAAAAAAATCTGGGACCAAGATGGACTGAAGAAGTGTATAGATTACAGAAAACATTTGAAATTGAAGAATATTCCAACAGAGATAGACATGAAGAAAATACCTCTTAGGTTTTATGGGCATGTAATGAGGCTTCCCGATCACAGACTTACAAAAAGAATAGTAGCATCCTTTGTTAATGCAGGGGAATGGATCCAAAATATTAAGAAAGACTTAGAATTAGCCAAAATTAATAATTAATACAAGAAACTTTTTAAATTTTAAGTTGAAAATGGGAGGTTAATCCAGAGACAAATGCGCCGAGAACTGGAACAAACTGGAGCGAAGAAAGAAAAGGTAAATTTTCGCAAAGATTGAAAACCTGCTGGGCAAATAAGAAGAACAAGAAGCCCCAAACGTGAACCACCTTTAATTAACGCCCTCCATTTTGTGAGCTTTCCGGCTAATAATAATAAATGAGTAAATAATGACAAACCTGTGTGAAGGTGGTCCTGTGCCTCCGGCGGGCCGGTGTTGGGCACGAAGCTGTGGTCGGGGTGTGGCCAGGGTGCGGTGTGCTCACTGGGCTCTCTGTCTTCAGCTTCTTGAAGGCCCCTTCGCCGCCTAAACAGGCAACAGCATGAAGCAAATTCATTCATGAATTATAAAAAAAAGAAAAGATAAAATGAAGTGTATAAATATAAGTAGCAAACCACCTTTTGTAATCCATAATAGATTTATCTCTTCATTCGTTGCCTGGCTTTTCAGTCCTTGAAGAACCATGGCCTCTGCTAACTTCTTCCAGTGGTTTATACCCACCACCTTCAGGTCACCCTCCACATCGTCAAACCACCTGGAACAGGGCCTCACTCTCAATCTCATTCCATCATTCGGTATTCCATAAAGCATCCTTCTTGGATTTCTTGCTGGAACCATCCTCTTCATATGTTACCATCACCATCCGAGTGAGTCTATTGAGCTGGATTACTCTCACTTTATCAGGTTCCTCTAGAGTAAGTCCCTTTGTTGGACATGATTCTCCACTTTCCTCCATTCAGATAGGCCCAAACACTGTCTCCTTCAGTTGAAGGATTTTGCTATCTATTGTCAGGGACCAGGTCTCACATCCTTTGCATTACTTATCCACAGCTGTCATGTACAACAAATTGACAATCAGCAAATTGCCTGTCAATAAAATTACTATAATGGCATGAGAAACTAAAAGAACAACAGTACCCAAGGGTACCTCTCCGGTGCTTTTAATTATTTAATTTTTAATGATAGCACATCCATCATCCACGTTCTAGTGCCCTAAGGATGAGATTCGTGGTTATTTTTCTATCAGTGGGGCAAGGTGTTAGTGTAGTTTTTCTCAAAAATGTTTGTAGTATGTTCTTGTGTGTTTGTCAACGGCTATTATGCCAAGTTTTGTAATTGACATAACATGGTACTTTTGTGATAACGCTAAGTACTTTGGACTAAAACGTTTTCAGTGAGTCTTTCGTAAATTTGCAATAGATAGTCACAAACTGGTTTTAGTAAGTGAACGTGTTTAATCCTAGTCTTGCTACTCATTTGGATTTTTCTAAATAATTGAGTAAGTATTGTAATTAAAAAATACTTTTGCGGTGACAGAAACCACATTAAGAATACTTAGAGGTCAGAATGCCTTTATTTAAGTGGTTTGAGTCAAAATTATATTGAAAATTATATATAATATTATATAGAAATCATAAAAATAAAAACAAAACCATATATTTCTTTATAAACGAATTTATTATCTTGCACGTTAAATAATTGTACGAGATTAGGCAGCGCCTTCGGTGAAGCACATCGGTATTACAACCAATTTACACAAAACCTCGACAAATTATATACCTAAACCTTCCTGGTGAATCACTCTATTTATTGGTGAAAACCGCATGAAAATACGCGCAGTAATTACTGAGTTTACCTATTGCGAACAAACGTGTCCGAGGACTTTTTAAAAATTAAAAAATAGACGTATGTATGAAATACTATTTGTCTTCATTTGTCCAGAGGCCTGTATTGCAATTATCTTCAGGCCCTGAATTCTGACTGACTACATTCCTGAATACTGAATCTATTGAATACTGACTCATTCCCATTTCCTTCAGTATCTTTTTATTTGAAAAGAAAATGTTCAAGAACATTCTTCCCCTTGTGTACATCGCAAATTGCGATAACGCGGGGACATGGGATCAGTGAAAAGAAGGGATATTACCATGACCGGGGAGCGAGCCTGATAGAGCCCGGATAGCTCAATTGGTAGAGTCCCAGACTAGCTATCTGGACGACCCAGGTTCGAGTCCCGGTCCTGGACATATCTTTTCTTTTCAAATAAAAATATTTAAAAATTAATAAAATCAATAACTAATAAAATAACATTCCTTCAGTATCCTTCCAATTTTGTACAATGCCTTGCCTGCTCGCTCATTAATCAACTTAATTACGAGACTTAATCCATTGGACTATAACGAAATGGGAAGATGGAATGTAGGTATTACAGGTTTCTGTATTTTTCCTTATTTTATTGGTTTGCCCCTCGAACCGAAAGAAATTTTCTAGCCAAGCATTTTCTAAAGTCTCAGGTTAAACAAGCAGAATTGTTCGAGCGGTATACTATAATATTTTCTAATGTTGAAAAACAACATAATAAAATTTTAAAAATGTCTTTAATTGTTCAAACAGAATGCAATAGGAAAAATCCCAAAAAGCAAACCCTTAAGCCTCTAAAATATTGGAAAAACCAACCAGTTAATGTTTTGCCAATTCAGGCATCATCAGGACACATGCCAATAGAAAGATAACATCAAAGAATGCTCACACCAACAGCAACCTTGCCTAATGTGATATGAAAAGATTTGCTCTAGGTAGGGAGCGACCCCGGTGGCTCAAATGGTTACCACGGTGAGGCGGAGATCCGGGTTCGAATCCCGGCTAGGGGCAAATCTGTTCTCTTCAAAATAAAAATATTTAAAAATTAAAGCAATGATTAAAAAATTATAAATATATTTTCGATTTTACATTTTATTCATCTTATACCTGAGTGTAGTGTATAATAATTAAATAATGTACAAAATTCTTAACTTATAAGGTATGAACATTAGTTCAATGAATGAGGTATATAATGGTTGATTTTTAATTATGGCGAGTAATATTGTTTTAAATTATAATAATACCATTAAAATCGGTCGAGTAGTTTCGGAGATTAGAGTGGACAAACCGGATAAGCTGTGACTTATTATTAGTAAGATTTGAGTTATTTATTATACGATAGGGACTATACTCAGAATCTATTATTCCTACAGAGTTGCGGTTGGACTCAAATTGTAGCAAATTTAATCTACTTTAAAAATTATTATTTAGGTTTTTTTTACAATAACGCACTGATTAGGAGATACAGGCCAAACACTGAAATAACTATTGAGATTTTTCGGCCACCAAAAGTTTTCCCATCCGTTTTTTCTGTTGCAAACTTGGATTTACACTACTTAGACATGCCCTTACAACATATCAAAAATATAACATCATGGTTAGATAAAAATATAATTTTTGAATAAAAATATGCGGTCTTTAATCGAAATAAAATATAGTCTATTAGTTAGACAATGTTACATATCTGTGAAAAATTTCATTAAAATCGGTCCAGTAGTTTCGGAGATTGGCCCGGACAAACATCGTTTCAACAAACATATATCATCTGTACTTCGAAATGTTACTTGAAACTTTTCTTGTTGAAATTATTACCGAAATCTACCCATTACCCATTTTTACATTATTTTTTCCTTAATAAATCACACAATAACTTCCTTTGAAAAATAGTAAAAAGATAAACGAATAAACAGTTAAAACTTGTAACCCAACTCGAAGTAACAAACTGCGGAACAGATATCTATTTCGATAAAATTATGTACATTATGGGAAGTAATAAATAAATGGAAAAAATTAGTGTATATAAAATAATATTATTATTTTTTTCTCGAGATTATTAATAAGGATAAACGAATAACATAAAAAACTTGTAATGAATTGACTCAAAGCGACAGCCTGCGGAGCTGATACCGTTTTTCCATCTAACTGCTGATAACCGTTTTTTCCTGCTCAGAAAAGGGTGATCAGACTTAACAGTATATCGATCAGTGACCAGCCTTTCTCATGATCCACTTCTTTGTTTTAAACGAATAATTTGCATATCTGAGCTATCCTATTAAATACTGATCTGAGCCTTATTTATTTCCTAGATCTTCACATCGTACAGTATCCAGATGTGTCAAGATCCTAACATTTTCTCGAGTTGTTAAAACATGGAGGATCTCATTTTCATCGGTCTACCGCCTGTTGAAGTCTCTCATAGATATCTCTGATAAGATAATTATATATAATTAAAATGTTTATATAGTATATAGAAATATTGCCGAAATGGGATATAATTATAAATGAAATATAAGAAATAAAAAAAGATTTAAAAAAGCGAGAGACAGGAGAAGAAGGGACAGTAGGTCAGACCTGGCATCGACCTTAAACTCATCTACATAATTATTCAAATTAAAATGGGCCCTGCCAAGGTCGTCCACGTCTACCTTTTTATTCCGCTTTAAAAATGAGTAACTACGGAATAATGTATACAAACAAATTATATTCTTTTATTCTCTTATATATTATATTTGATGTTTTATTTTCTATTGGTTTCCATCTTCGAGTTGCAGGATTATGGAAATTTGATAATTAATGTTTACTGATAAATTCAATCTTCTTATAAATAGTCCGGGTATCAGAGAGGATCAGTTGATTTTAATTGTATTACACAATTAATTATTTTAGCGAAATACAAAACTCACCAGTTGAGCCGACCCACGCTTGTCTAAAATATTATACCATTTTTGCCTTAATAAACCTGTAACCACTACGACCCGTGAACGAGTCTGGAGTCAGCACATGGTAGAGACTATACTGTTTCATGGACAACGGTTCTGCAAGGGGACTTGTCCTAGATCACGCTCAACCGCCAGGTTTTCCCCCTTATTTTGGGTACCTTATTTTTTATATTTTATAGAGGATGGGTGAGCCCCAGGAGGGTCCTAGATCCCATATGATCCATCTCCCACTGCAAACAGACTAAATAAAAGTAACTGCCTACAGCGGGATTTGAACCAGGATTTCCGGCATGGCAACTCGGTGCAGCAACTACTGAGCCACTCCCCTCCCCATTTTTGCCTTGATACTTGGCAAAATACACTACTAAGATCCTGGTCATGATAATGAGACAAGCTTAATGAATTATTGTATTGTCATCGGTTCTTGAGAAGTGTGCAAAGTAATTCGGTCTTTGAAGTGGCCGAAAATCGAGCTCAAACATTCCATTCATACAGGCGAAGCTACAAAAAGCGAGTTAAAAAGGGCATCGTTTTAATCGTTTGTTAAAAAGTCCCGGGATAAATTGAGAAAGGATTTTTGAAAAAAAAGTAACTAATTAATTACTGCAACGACACGTCCGCACAGATCGACACCTAAAATCAAACTGAGCAATAGTCGATATTCCGACGCTTCGCAATTTATACCCGCAATTTCTCTATTAATAGAGAGTCGATTTATCGACGGTTCGCACCGAAAGGGTTAGTTTCTTATCATTCACCAACACGCGTCGTATCAGTACAGCCTATGGAAGGTATACTTTACCTAATAGGCAATGTAGGAAAACTTACCATGAGTTGTTCTGCTGTTAAATATTATATTTAACAAAAATACTAATAAAATAAAATCAGCTCTCATTATAACATTTAAATTCCATAAACATGAGTAAAATAGCTTGTTGACAATTTGTAAATTGTAAATAATAACAATATTATTTAAAAAATCGACCTATTGGCCCTTGACTCGTAATGGACTTTGTGACCAATGAAAGATATAATTGAATAAATATGTTTATAATTTGCTTAAATAATAATTAAAATATTTAATGCATATCATATATTAATAATACTTAATTTTTTTTGTATGGGCAATTTCACAAAATAAGATTTTTAGGTACATATTAATTTCCTCTCTAAAATTAAGCTCAGTTACTTCAACATACTAAGGCGAATAATCTGACATTACCTTACTGTGCACTATCTTAAGGACTTAATAATGATAGCTTAGGCCGTCCTTTGGAAGGGATGTAAAATTGGGAGTTGGAGCCTGTTACGGGGTCAGGTACCCGTTAAAGGTCCCTCTCCTAATTATACCTGGATAAGCAAAATTTTGGACTCCAACTATAGCATTGTCTGATTAGTAATAACATCAATAACTGACGTTATAGGAATCAACAAACTGGTTATAATTAATTAAATTAAAATTTTTTAACACCATTATCATTGAAACTATACTATTTGGGATATTTTGGAGAATAAGGGACGTTAAATTGGTCCATGATTGCTGGAGGTTAATTTGTATAAAGAAAATAGTAACATCCATCGATCGAATCAGCAGAGAGCCTTCAGGTTTGCTAAGCCTTTTATTGTCATTATCATTATTATTAAAATAAGTAAAATATCATGTTTCGAAAAAACATACCTGTTTTTTAATAAATGTTTCTACATTTCAAGAAAAACATAACGGTTCGGGACTCCAGTACATGGTATAGAATTTACTGTTTCATGGACAACGGTCGTGCAAGGAGGTGATTTGTCCTATATCACGCTGAACCACCAGATTTTTCTCACTTATTTTGGGTACCCAGTTTATAGAGGCCGAGTGAGTCCCAGAAAATTCTGCTGATCCCACCTGGTCTATCTATGGCTGCTAACAGATCAAATAACCTATCTTCCACCACCGAAGTTTAACTCGCTACTTTCAGCATATAAACCCATCGCTCTACCTACAGATCTACCCTGCTCTATAATGCGATAATATTATAGATGGTTTAAACAAGATTTACAATAAATTAATATGATTTATGACAAAACGCTTAGTTTTTTTTTCTAAGAATTTTACGTCCATTCAAGGAAATAAAAATATTGAGTGTCTACTTTCTGATAATTAAAACTTTTATAGCCTTGCCTTGGGTAGTGAACTAGCAGTCAAAAGGATGACGAAAAGTACGGGATAAAAAAAGTGACAAAAAAACAAATCTGTTCTCAAGAATCGGAGGCTATTCTTAGCCGAAGCGGATGAGGAAGGGAATACTAGGAACATGTCATGGTTAGGGAAGGGATATAATTGGTTTATCCCAAATCAGAAGACCCAGGAGGCCACTTAGCTCCTTACTGGCCACTTCCTAATTAGTCAATTATTTCAAGAAGGATGTGGGATCCCACTGGGGTAGATGTCATTCCACCATGGGGTTGACCAATAAGGTCGAATAACATAAGTGGAAATTTTAGTTTATATATTCTATGATTACGAAGGAAAAATTATTTCTGTTAAAAACCATCATCCTGTGAGATCTTGTGACCCTCTTGGGACTTACCAATCCTTTCTAAAGTGGATACCGTTAATTTTGGAAAAAAATTAGAGGTTGAGATAAATATTATTTAAAACAAATTTTACAATATATTTCGTTATTAATTTAAAATTGAATGCTGATGCATTGACTGAAATCGTTTAGTTGTCATATACCATAATTATTTATCGTAAATCTTGTTCAAACAAAGGAACAAGTTTTAAACCTTGAGCAAGGTTATAAAACTTTTAAACATACATTTTTAAAGTAAAAAACACTCAATATTTTTATTTCCTTGAATGGAACTAATATTATGTTGGGAAACGAAAACTTAGAATTTTGCCATCTTTCATATTAATTTATCGTAAATTTTGTTTAAACAATAAATTATATTATCGTAAATCTTGTTTAAACAATAAATTATATTATCGTATTATAGAGCGGGAGAGCCCGGTTTATAAATCGCTGAGTTTCTGTACAGAAGATACAAGGTTAAATACGGCCGTGGCAGATAGATTTTTTAATCTTTTAACAGTCAAAGATGGACCCTCTGGGATCTACAGACCCTTCTGAGGCTTACCCTGCACGTATAAAGTACCCAGAAAACATGGCGGTTGAGCTCGGGCAAATCACCTCCCTTGATACATTTCAGCCTCTTCCACTGATATGAAAACCCTTTACACACTTTACTGTGTTACACGTTTAATTGAAACGTTTAATAAAATTTGTCAAAATTATGCTAATACTAATTTAAAGTGGTTAAACGATTATTTTTCAGGACTTTCGGTTGTTAGGGCGGATAGCTTAGTACGTGAAGTGCTGGGTTAGTAATATCAAGGTACCGAATGGGAGACCAGTTGGGATGTATAATTTTTTTTTAAGCCGTGAATCGACCCTTTGAGTTCATTAGAAACTCCTGGAGTTCACCCAACCTCTAGAAAACAGGGTTTCCTTAATTGGGAAAAAAATGGCAGTTGAGCATGATCTGGGACAAATCATTATGCACAACCCCCACATCGATTGTTCAGGATTGTCAGCAGAAAGTAATACCGAGGATTACTTTTTGGAGTACCGATTCATAGTTTAAAATTATGTTTTAGGATTTCCAAGTCAGATATGGCAACGTATTTCTTTGAAATTGTTTTTTGTCTTATGGAACGAGTAAATAAAAGCAATTTTACCTTCCAAAAAGTGGCGTACTTCTAATTTTTTGAAATGCTCTGTATGTTCGTGGTTTAAAAAATTATGAAATTTTTCACCGTCCGTCTGATCTTCCATCTTCCAAATCACTGTAAAAAATCAATTTTATAAAAATGTATTCTACAAAGGTTAATTGGGCCCATAATTGTAAAAGTGATTTTAGTCAAAATAAAAATAAATAAATAATGAGTATATCAGTTATTTCAAACCACATTAATTTTAAACCAAATTAATTCAAAGTCATTTTTAAGATATAGACGAAAATGAACCATTATGTAATGGTTGTAACTTTAAAAATTTAAATAAGTAATACAAACATAACCATAAAATGTTATGTGGCTTTTCTGACAAGTTTTTGAACCACCCAAAAAGCCGACAAATGACCACCTAACAATATATAGAATTTATTTAGTTCTATTTTGGTGGTGCTACAAATTCAATGGATGAAATTCTTATAGAGAAAACCTTATAAAATATTTTATAAATCTTCTAAATTGCACGTTTTGGATCTATCACCTAAAATAAATATACCAAAAATATACAAAAATAATTAATTATTTTAATATACACCATCACTAGACCAATAATGGAGGGAGGCATTAAACTATTAAGGATTTATTGCCAACATTTCTTGGTTTCTTCATGAACATTTTATTTTATTAATCTAAAAAACTCTAATTATGAAATCTAAAATCTAATTTTGAAAGTGGCCTAAGTCAATTCAATCTTTAAAAACAGTTTCTCATGAAATTCACTCAAAAAAGTCATATTCATTATTCATTCTAAAAATTTTAATTTATTAAATGTAATTCATTAAATATTAAGAAACAAACAATAAACACAAAGACAGCTTTTAAAACTATGGACACAATGTTGATTTGTAGATTTTGCCATAAAAGGTATAATTTATGTACAATTTTATAAAATTTACTGCGAGCTCCATTCATTAAATTTGCAACAACCTTTCTTAATTTTGAGTATGGCCAAAATAGGATCCAGTTAAAATTAGTTCGATTTCATCATTAAATAAAAAAAAATATATTAACTAAAAGAAAAAATACTAAAAATAAATAGTTAAATTTATTTAAAACATAATAAAATAAAACATTAAAAAAGAAAAATTAAATTAAAATAATAGTTTAATAAGGAAAAATCAACTTTGCACATGAAAGTACTAAATAATTATTAAATACCTTATATAGTACTATTCTTAATTTCTATAGTGAATAATTATATTTAATTAATCATATTCAATATAAAGTATAATTATTTTTAAAGAAAAATATGGGTTCCGTTATATAGGAAATAATTTGTTCATGCCATCTTCCAATTATTACTTTATTCTAGCTTCGCAGGCAATTAAGTATTCCTACTATTGAATTAATCCTTTTAATTTATCGGACTTATGTTCACATTGGATTTGAGCAGTTCCTAGTAAACCTTGTACTTCGTCCTTAACAAAAACTCCCCCTTAAGTGACAACATATCCCTGTATTTTTCTGAAGAAAATATTCATTAACATCAGTAAAACATTCCCCCGATCTGTGCCAGGTATAGGGAGATGAAAGATGAGAAATTTTAATGCAATAAATGTGATAAATTTGGAGGTCGTAGGAAGTTAGCGGAAATAAGTTGGACCTCGTAGGGGCAGAGGAAGGTATGCTAACTGAGTAGTGCACGATTTGCTACGGTGAATTATTATAAATATTGTTTTAAACTTTATTGATATATATTTTTAACAGGTTTTATAAGATTTCTTATAACCTAAGATGGGATAGTGTAAAATTGCCAAATATATTTTTTTATTTCGACTCAATTATTTATTTTTTTTATTACTAGTTATTGGGTCACAAATGTAATTATGGTGCATATGAAAATCATATTTATCACGAGCTTTAGAGAAAGTCGATATATTTCCTCTGATTCACATTATCTCTCCCACTTCATAAACCGGTGCTCATTAAAGTAAGGAAAGTGTCACTTTATTACACCCGAGTGAATTTTACGAGGTAATTAAACCAGAATGTTATAAGCACTTTTCTCACATGTTAAATATTACATTTTTCCTGCATCCATTTAAAAATTTAGAAATTAAAGGTGAAACTTTAGATTTGTTAAAACTACACTAGCGCAATTTCTTATTTATTATTTATCGGCTCGACAGGCGCCTGAAGCTGCCCTTGGCCTTCTCAACTACCTTCTCCCACTCATTTCGGTAACCAGCATGTCCGCTGGACACTACAATCGTCCTCAAGTCCTCAGCCACTGCGTCCTTCCATCTTCCTTTCGGTCTTCCACGTGGCCTGGCTCCATCCGGGGTTCCATAATATAATTTCTTTGCTGCTCTCCCATCATCCATTCTGACAAGGTGTCCAAGCCATTTGAAGCGCTGAATTCGCACGAAATGGGAAACTCGGAGATCGTCGTATAAGTCGTAGATCTCTTTGTTCTTTCTTAAATGGTATATACCATTTTTTCTAACAGGCCCCATGATGCGCCTCAACACTTTCCTTTCAAACCTGTCAATCTTTTCAGCCAGGATCTTTCGTAGGGTCCAGGTTGCACAGAGATAGGTCAGTACAGGTCGGATGATTGCGTTATAGAGCTTCATTTTGGTACCCCGGCTTAGTCGTTTACTACAGAGTAAACTTCTTGTGGCAAAAATGCTTTGTTAGCCCCCATTATGCGATTTTGAATTTCTTCTTCGTCGACCCGATTATTTACTATGGAGCCGAGATATTTAAAACTAGAAACGCATTGGAATGCATATTGTGCCACAACATTCCAATTGCTTCGGCGGGTTTATAGGCGTTTTCTTCCTAAGCACAATAAGTTTCGTTTTATCCTAATTAATGGATAACCCTATTCTTCCAGCTTCCCTTTGCAATCTTTCACAGGCCTCCTTGATCGCTTTGAGGGACAGTTCAATCAGTGCCACATCATCTGCATGACCAAGCACTTGGGATGTCTAAGTGAAAATTGCCTGTGTCTTAGTGTGCCTGACTGATTAAGCTCGGCTTTGTTCACCATCGCTTGGAGGGCAATATTAAATAGAAGCGATATCTTTTATAATTTTCTATTACTTCTTCTTCTTTCGCTAACTCTTTTGTGCCATTCAGCGTAGAGGGGCCTCAATCCATTGGAGCCATTCTTCCCGGTTTCGAGAACTCCTCTTCTTTTGAGCCAGGCGAATTTCTTTTTTACCTCCTATTCTTTGGATATAATCCTCATAGAGGATTCTCGGGCGTCCACGGGGTCTTCTGCCTATCGGGCGGGCTTCCATAACCTTTCTAGGAAGCCATTCTTCGTCCATGCGACAGACATGGCCGGACCACTTAAGCTATCTTTTTTCGATGGAGGTCTCCAGTTCTGCAGCTGAGTATATGTTAAGTTTCGTCGCTTTCCTTACATTTCGGTGGCCAACTATGCTATTATAGTTCTGTTAATATACCTGATTTACTTTATTAATTCTATTGCCTACTTCTTTATCTACTTTACCAGACCTGCTAATGATGATTCCTAAGTAGGGAAAGTGGGTCCACCATTTCGAGAACCTCACCATTGCATAACAAACGCAATGCCTAGATACGGCAAGCACTTTGCTTTTGGCAATATTTATTGCCATTCCCTTTAGTTGCAGCACCTCTTTCCATTCCACAAGGGCTTGCAACAGCTTCTCTTTAGAGTCCGCCAGAAGAACGATGTCTGAACGACGACAGGACGCAAATTCCATCGACCGATTAGAGTTGGTGATGTTCTCCTCTTGCATATTTTATGGATCTCATCCATAAAACATATAAATAGTACATAAAACTATCACCCTGCCTAACTCATTTTTCCATGTGAAATGTATCGGTCTCTCTTCCATTGATCCTCACTACCCCTATTGCATTTTTATAACTTGCTTTTATAGCATTGATATGATCCCCTGGGAAGTTTTTATTCGCCAAAGCATTCCATATCTCGTGGTGTGGAACAGAGTCGAAAGCAGCCTTCAAGTCGAGAAAGGCTAGGAAAATGTCTTTGTCTCGGTCCCATGCTACTTTTCTAAAAATGTGATCCATCGTCTGTCTACCGGGTCTAAATCCAGCTTGCTCCGGTTCGAGATGTTCCTCCACGATTCGCCGTTGTCTCTTTTCGAGAAGAGAGCGTTACTTTCCCTATACTTAGGTTTAGGTCAGCCACTATTATTCTAGAGGATATTGGTTCCCAGTCTTCTAGCTTACAATATGCTGCAGGAGTCATAACGATTCCAACGCCCTCTTCAGCGAATCCTCCCTTAGGCACTCCGGAGTACAAAAGCATGTAATCATTCTCCAGAGTCATCATACCGTTTCCTTTTTTCTTAACCTTAGCTATCCCGAATACGTTCAGTCTAAAATTCTTCATTTCCAACGCAAGTTAGCCTTCTTTCCCCGTCAGTGTCCCGATGTTCCACGTTGCAATCCTTAAGTCCTTTTCCGTTCCATGTCGTTGCCGTTGAGACAGTCCGTTTCCGAGGCAAATTTGATTTCTTTGACTCAGTTTTACTCTCACGTGGGTGATTGGCCCGACGCGAGAGGCCCCTTTAGTCGCCTTTTATGACAGGTGGAGATTCCGTGGGTAAATTATTACCCAAAGGTTTTCAAGCAATTTTCTATTACTAACCATGCAAATTATAACTCTAGGACGGTTTACTCATTGAAACATTTATTTATTATTATTTAGAAAATAATATTCTGATAACACAAACAAAAAATAAAATAAACGTATATTATTATATCTTGATTTATATTTATATTTCTCTTTATATCTGACTTTAGATGTTTTTGGTAAAAAGTTGATTTTTTGCCTATTCAGCCTGTTCTTTTATGAATGGAGGAGTAAATTCTATGAATTCATCGCTATCAATCTCCATTTTTTATTTTGTTTGTGGTCTGATCACTGGTTTAATGCTAGATCTCCAAATTTCTGATGTGTGAAGGTTCTAATGCATTTATGGTTATATTAAATATTTCTATAAAATCGCTTCAAGATAAATAAAATCTATCTTGAATTAAATATAATATAGTTCTAAAATTATTTATTTAAACATTTTAGAAATATAAAATGAATGATATTATAATACCGCCATTTAACATTTAAAATAACAGAGCGCTGATTGTCAAATTCAATCTAGGTGGCTGTTACTTTCCCTCACTAGTGGGGGAAAGTGGGGCTTTCCACACCAGTTTTAGTTGAGTAATGGATAGCATTACTCAATGGTTGCAGGAAAAAATATTTTATTTTATCCTAAAAAGCGCAGGGTGCTCCATGTTAAGAGAGTATGAAAATATCTTAACAAGTTGACGCCCGGGAACGAAATTTCTCGTTGTCATCAGAAATTAGTTGGTTTTGGTGTTAAGCTCCGGTCACATAGTAAATTGATATTATAATATATATGATAAAAATTATATTGATATATGGTAATATCACCGGTCCTATAGTAAATTTCAGCAAAACATTAGCGGGCGGAAATGTGTTAAAAAGTAACCCACCCTTTTTTTATGATAATATGAATTTTTCTATTGATGGATTGAATTAGTCAGGGGGTGCAGTCAATGATAAAACAAAATAAGCATAACTTATTTTTTTTCATGTAGGCCATCTTCAGGGCTAGGAAAGAAACTGAAAATAACCCCCTAGAGATGGCCTACATCTTAGGCCGAAACGTCGGTACAATTCAATCCATCATTAGAAATATCCAGTCAACTATTTTTCACTCAAACATGATTTTTTTTGTTCATAAGTCTATTCTTATTTTAAACTTATTGAAAATTGTTTCGATATTTTTGGGTTCGGATAGCTGTATTATATTATTACTTTTAAATCTGAGCCTAAAGGGGCTAACCTAATGGATATTGTTGTTCCACAGGCGTGACACACAAGAGCCAACAATGGCAGGTGTAGGAGCTGAAAGAAGACACCCGCGTTGACAGAGAGGAGACATGACAGAGTGCTAAATAATTTGCCCCGAAGAGAGGAACATGTGTGGACATATTAGAAACAATTACCACCTACGAGGTTCGAACTTCACACCCGCAACGTGGGGTGCGCAGCGCATTAACATCTCAATGCCCCTACTCTACCCTACATCTGTCATGTTCGATGGGACCCACTCCACGCTGCTATATTAAGCGCGCATTTGTAGCAAATGGGTGTTATAGTTGAATACGGGGAGAGGGATTTTGTTTTTAGGTGTTTTCCGAGGTATTCATACTATTTCAGAGGATTTAACGACTTTTTTTGATGAAAAAAAATGTATAAATATATAACACATTTAAAAAAAAAAAAATATTTCCTATGCAAGCACGGATTTTATGACAATAGAGAAAAACTACGGCAAAAAAAAAATCATAGAGACAAAATAAGGGGGAAGAAAGTAACAAAGAAATTTAAATATCTAAGAGAAACAATATGCAACCATGGTTAGGAAAAAGAGAGCATACAAGAGAAAATCACAAAGTTGTAGAAACTAAGCTTCGCAACAGGAAATATTTTATAATAAGAAATACCTACCCTCGAACGCAAAAATAAGCACTACCACACGGTGATAAAACCAGTAATTTTGTACAGGATGGAGACATCATCTCTCCCTAAACTAGAAAAATTACTTTAAATGGCCAAAGTAGTGAAAAACAATATAGTAATAAAAAAAGTTTAATCTATATATTTAAAATTAAAACAAGATAAAATTAATAATATTTATGAAAAATAATATAATTTAAAAATCAAGCAAAACGACAGAATAATTAGTAATTAATACTACAATAGACCACTAATGCAAAATATTCGGTTGCTATTATATTATTTTAAATTGGATTATCCTCCGTCGTAAACCAATGACTTCCTGTCCTTCTGTATTGTTTAATAACACCCTCTGATTCCTGTAGAACAGGTCCGGTACTTAGGACTACACCTTGACAAACGATTAACCTGGAATCCTCGTACAAGACTGAAAAGACAAGAAACCGTTCGACGTTTCAGGCACTGACTGGACAGACGTTCTAAGCTCTCAATTAATTACAAAAGACTCATCTACATGACCATCATACGACCTATTTGGACCTACGGAGTAGAGCTTTGGGGCTCCACTAAGCCCGTCGAATTCCTCTCGTATCCAATCCCTGCAATCCAAAATCATTCGTAAAATCCTCAACGCTCCTTATTTTGTTAAGAATAAAGTACATCCATAATGACCTTAATATTTCATTTCTTGCTGATTTGGCCCGAACCCGGTATCTATCCTTTCATAACAAACTTTATTCCCACTCAAACCCTCTAGTTTCAAACCTAGCTTCCTCTTCAATCCCTGATAATCCTCCGAGGTGTCAGAAAAGAAGATGGCCTCGTTAGAGTTATTTTTACTTATCTTTTGTGGTTTATCCGTTACTCATACCTTATTCTTTCTTTTTCCAAGATTCCAGGATATGAGAAAGAGCGGGGGGAAAGGGATGTGTTTATAGAATGGAGCAGTTTTTAAATCAAAGTGTGCAGTTGATTTTCTCATTTTTTCACATTGAATTTTAACATTATATTATATTATTTATGGAATAATTTTAACAAGTATTATGGAATAAAATTACCCATACTTTGTTAGATGTAAATAAACACTCCATTGTATCACCCTTCGTTTCTTTAACAATCTCTAATTTAAAGAAAGGCGCAGATTTTTCAAAACACCTGAATTACGACTCAGCCATCCCACGGGTCTAGGTCGGAATTACAGGTTCCTTTTATGTAAACTGGACGAGGAAGATTTCCAAAATTTGTGGGTGGATTCAGGTCTGGGGAATGAGAAGGCCATACCAACAGCCTTATTCCCGTCTCAAGGAATCCGCCAATTGTTAATTTTGATTTGCAAGTTGGCAAGGAACATTGTCTTAAAGAAAGATAAAATCTCCGTCTGGAAAACATCCACAGCCGCACGCACCTTTTTCCAAATTGATGATAAATAATTTCGGCTTTTTACCCTTCCAAAGAAGTGGTAGAGCGCTGAGTTACAATGCCGAAGGTTCTGGGTTCAAATCCCCCTCGCTGAAAGACTTTCATTTAGTTTGATAGCGGCCGGAGATGGAGATCCTATGGGATCTAGGACCCTTCTGGGGCTCACCATCATCTATGAAGTGGGTACCCAAAATAAGGGGGGGATCTGGCGGTTGAGCCTGATCTAGGACTAATCACCTTTCTGCACAAACGTTGCCAAAGAAACAGTACAGTCTCTAACGTGTATTGAACCCCAGATCCTGGGGATTTATAATTATTTTTTTTTACACTTCGAACAAGGCTTTCAATCAAGAAATATCCGGAAGCTATTATTGCTCCCCAAACGCTTCCTTGGCCTTGCAAATCTTAAGCGCGTCAACTTGATTATTGATACCTACATCTTGATTATTGATACAACTTGATTATTCTTACATCATCCGCATATCTAGGGTTCTTGGTTTCTCTGTCCTCTACAATCGTTACTCTTCTAAGAATACCACGGAGTACTTAACTTTCAAAAAGTAATAGTTCCTTTTCAGCATCTACCATACCATGATATGGGCCGCACCAATGACCAAGAGGAGCTTGGCCTTTCTGGAAAGTATCCGTTTTATTAATACATTTAAATTCTTTTACAATAGGGCCTTTATATTGTAATACTTCACAGTTGAAAAATTGTGAATATATTCTAGTTAATTAAGGAAGCTGTTCCACAGGTTGTCGCTTCTTGTTCACTTACAACAACTTTCATTTTTAATATTTTTCAAAAACCCAATTTATCGTGAGCTTTAGTATCGAAAACAGACTGAAAATATGGAAAATGTGTGTACTTCGGTAATCATTTCATCTAGAAATGAACGTTTCAACAAACATATATCATCTATATTCAAAATTAAAATATATCATCTATACTTCGAAATGTTACTTAACAGTTAAAACTACCAACTCAACTCAAAGCGACAACCTGTGAAGTAATGACTGTAATTAATAATCATGACGGTTTAGATATGGAAAAATTCCAGCAAGAAAAAATATTTGTTTGTATACATCCGCGGCCATATCCTAAGATTAAAAGACAACGTACGAGTTAGTCGTCATAAGTCGATATTGTTTTTACTAACGAAATTCTTTTGTCATTTATCGAAAATTTTAAGATTAAGTATTAATAGTGTTAATTGTTCGCAGAACCGTAGATGTCTGGATGGTTTTAAGCAAGAAATGTATTTAGATTTAATTTTCAATTTCGAAAATTCGATTAGAATAATTTTAGTCGTTTGTTTAAAGTAATCTAGACATGTCATTGTATATATCTACTGCCCCGGTGAATAAGTGGTCAAGTCTAATTTTCTCCAAAATGAGTTTCTTGTACTTGAGTAAGCGGAATCGAGTTATTTTCGTAGTGAATAAGGGGCTAAGTAAGGCATTGGCTTGAAAAGGAGTTATTGTTTATATTACAACTCCATTTCAACCCAAAAGCGACGAGAATGATACTATTCCGGATATCTGAAAGCAGTTAACTCTGGTGAAAATTCGACTAAACCACTTATATTCATCGGGGCTCTAGATATATACATATGGTGAGTAAGAGTTTTGTTTTGCTTTGTATACTTTCCCACGCACATAATTTCTTTCACAATATGTCTGTTCATTGTTTATTTTAAGAGATGTTTTCCCGAAACATACCAATTCCTTGTCTAGTAAAAAAAACAAAAACAAAAACGCGTACATCACTGTCGTTTAACATTTTTGTAGACAGGAAACCGAAACGTATAGAGCCGTTTCCTTATTAACTAGTTTGTACAGGTCGACTCAAAACGTTAGAAATATTCCGGTCTTGTCTGAGAGAATATAATGTAATAATAAGAAACAAAAACGCATCGTCATCCCATAGTTTTGTTGATAAGATAATATAATGATAAGATAGCCACTCTACAAAATCAAAGAGTATTTAATTGTAATTCAAATTTCGTTTTGACTAACTAACATCCTTATTACATTGATTCATAACTCCAAACACGCGAACTTTGCAAGTGAAAAAAAAAATGTTTTTTTTTAGAATCTATATAACACGTATTGAAAGAATATAGTTTAAATATATACTTTTTTAAATTTATACATTGAAATTTACTTCAATTTTATAATAAATAACGAGTAATATAATAAATGATACGTAACGTTATGAGATAAAAAGAAAATCTAACAAGCACTCAAATAACAAATTATACTTATAAGAAAGCACACGAGCCCATTTTATCTTCAGAAGGCCCGGAGGATGATTCTCGGAAGAAAAGAAGAAGAAAGCTAGGTTTTAAACTAGCGAGTTTCTGTAGGAATTAAGTTTGTCATGAAAGGGCAGATATCGGGTTAGGGCCAAGTTAGCAACAAATGGAGCATTTAAATCATTATGAATGACTTTATCGTAAAAAAGCAAGGCACATTGAAGATCTTGCAAAAGGATTTCGGATTGGATTGGAAATCGATGGTTTAATGGAGCCCCCAAAGCTCTACTCTGCCAAAGTCCAAATAAATATTATAATAATACTTTTAAATTAGTCTTTTGTAATTAATTGGGAACTAAAAAGGTGTGTATGGTAAGTGTTGAATTACCTGAAACGGCTGGAAATTTCTTGTCGTTTCAGTCTTGTATAATGAGGATTTCAACGTTAAAGGTTCGTCAAGGTGTAGTCCTAACTATCAGATTGGTTTTACAGGAGTCAGTGGAATGTTATAAAAGAATACTGGAGGATAGTAAGTCATTACGAATGACTTTATAAAAATAATATAAAAACCAGGTTCAATTACAAACATTTTAATTCAGATGACATATGCTACACATTAAATAACTTAAATTGCCATAATAAAATATTTTAAATCCGTTCATCACGTATTCCTTCCGGTTTTGACCGAATAGTCTAACCAGTATAATGACTTCCAATCCTTACAATCTGAAATCCTTTGCAAACCCTT
Source organism: Troilus luridus (assembly GCA_964056705.1). Classification (NCBI taxonomy): domain Eukaryota; kingdom Metazoa; phylum Arthropoda; class Insecta; order Hemiptera; family Pentatomidae; genus Troilus; species Troilus luridus. The sequence continues at coordinate 177,141,421 of OZ057412.1, forward strand.
CAATACTCCTTACTTCGTTACGATAAATTCAATCATAATGATTTAAATGCTCCACGCAATGCTTTGCTAGCTTTACTGCCCTGACAGATTAAGCCCTATAAAACGTCGGCAAAGAATTTGATGACATGGTCAAAACCAGAAGGAATAGGCTATGAAAGGATTTAATAACTTGCTTTTTTAAGTAAAAAATCACACCAACGTAACTAAACAATATTCGTCAATCTCTTCCTCAAGGCCCAGTGAATTACCATTTGTTCTGTATTAAGGCGGTGGATGTATTTTTTAGTTTGATATTCGGCCACCGCTCTATTCTTTCTTTATTTTTTATAGTGTGAGTTTCGGAAAGGCAGGGAATCGGCCTGTCTCATCCTAGTTCTGTCGGAGAACTGCCCCATAAGGGAAACTGGACATTCCCTTTAATATCTGCCCTAGAGCAGGAAGTGCACTTAGGGAAGGTAGCCAGCCCTAAGGTGTGTACTGTGTGTGCCTTTGTCTGTATGTTGAGTGAATCTATGCTTACGTATTTACCTGTAGTGTGAGTGTGGGTGTAATGTTCTGGAGAATGTCCATGGTATATTGAGCTCATGAGACCATAGGGACGCTGCTCCTCAGGCAACTGTTACCCCTTGCGGGCATGGATGGCAGGCGGGGTGGAGAGTCTATATAGGGAAAACAGGAATGTAGTCAGATTCTCTAACAACACCTAAAAAGAGTTCGAGACATCTGCTGGGATTAGACAAGGTTGCAGTCTTAGTCCACTACTGTTTGTTTTGGTCCTGGATTCAGTCATAAAAAAACTGCAAGGATAAATTCAAAAAGTTCCACCTAGGCTATTTCAATCTGACGCCTCTAAATCTGACTCTACTGGCGTTTGCTGATGATCCCATTGTGTTAGCAGATCATGATAAAGATCTTCAGCACAATACTAGGATACTCCAAGAAGAGCTGAAGTTTATTAACATGAGTATCGACCCGGCAAAAACAGTAATGAGGATAGGAAGAAAGCCAAGCAGAGCTATGAAAGTGATCAGAGTTAACGGCGAAATAAATGAACAAGTAAGTTATTTCAAATATCTAGGAGCGCACCTGCAGGAGTGATAAAAAACCGCCGTGAGGTGACAAAAAGACCAAGATGGCTGTCTTCCTTTATTCCGATCTTGACGTACTCCTCAGAGTCATGGGACTCAATCAAGAAACCATAAATCTGGCCAAATGCTACCGAAAAGAGGTTTCTTAGGAAAGTGGAAGGGAAGACCAGAAGAGATCGAGTGCGTAACGAAACAATAAGAATACATCTCGAAACAGTTCCAGTCACTGAACTAATACAGCGGAACTGGCTCAGATGGTTTGGACATCTGTTACGTATGGTAGTAAATACAATGCAAGAGTTGAAGGTAAGAGAGGGAGAGGAAGGCCAAGACTGAAGTGGGAAGACGGGATGAAGGAAGTTTTTAGGAAAGGAGGAATGTATTGGAATAGAAGAAGCGTGCTGGTACAATCCTCACTAACTGTGGTCCAGCATTCATTCCACATGTCCCATCCATCTCAGTCTGGCTATCTTTATCAACGCCAACATATCCGGGTCCCCATATACCTCCATCAGCTCCTCATTCCATCTCATCTTATTCTCCATACACCATTTTCGGCCACTCCGCCTCAGATTCTTCTTAATATGGCAGTAAAGTAATCATAGGTAATCTAAATGCAAATAGGGAAAGCAATCGTGACTGTTTTAACGATAAAATTAATAAAATTATAAAAGTCATCATTTAATAATTCATTTTGCTATGGAAAAGGGACTGATCGTCAGTAACACTAAATTCCCACATAAGGAAATACATAAAGAGACCTGGGTGCCCCTAGATGGCCTAACCAGGAATAAAATAAACCATGTCCGCATTGAATCAAGACATGCGTCGGATATCGGAGATGTCAGGGGATTTAGAGAAGCGGACTGTGATACAGACCATCATATGGTAAAAGTTTGCTACCAACAAAAGCTAGCTGTAAGAAAGTGCACTAAAGGAGGTAGAACAACCAAATATGGTAATGAAAAATGAAGTAGCAGAAGCCTTCAAAACCAAAGTAAGGGAAGTTCTCATAGGAAAACAGACACAAACGTGAATAAATCGGAAAAAGTGAAAGAGGCAGTGATAGAAAGTGCAAAGGAAGTGCTTGGAGAGAAAGAACCAAAACGTAGAAATGACTGGTTTGAGGAAGCTGTGTGAGAGCGACGAAAGAGAGACACCAGGCGAGACAGAACATGATAAAAAGAAAAACCAGAAGAAGCCTGCAGAATTTCATTATATATATATAGTGTATAAATTATCTGAGTTGATATTCCCTTTCTTTAACGGGGCTTTTCCTCACTGTGGACCTATTTATACGTTGATTATTTACTTTTTTCTATATAATATAGAGATGCGAAAATTTTATTAGAGAATGTGTTTCTTTTAAAACAAAATAGATTAAACCTCGGGCTACTAGCAAGGAAATTATTATTAATCGTTAGAACAAAAAGAAAATAAAAAAAATCTGAAATAAGTGTTTCGATAAGCGGAATCTTCTATATCGGTGATTAAAAGCATTAATGAATCGTAAAGAGTTGTGGATGCTATAATAAAACGATATATACGATGAGCAATTTCATTTATAATATTGGTGAAGGAAGAATGAATAGAATGTATTGTATATTATACATCAAAGGAAAAAGGGTTTATGAAAAAGGCCCTATACAAAGTTAATTCACTGCAGAGGGAAAAGTGCATGGTGCCATTTCAAAGGCTAAAAAAGTGCCTATTAATAAACCCTGTCTTTGCTTCGATACAAGTTTTGCAAACACAGGAAAAAGGTTTGTTTCTCACTTTAACATGGTCCGTGTTGATTTTAAAATTTTAAGCTTCCATAGTTATATAATTAATTTAATTTGATCTGTAAATAGCGCAGTTCACATTGGGCTACCGCCGCTCCTTATGAAAGGTGAACCGTTTAATAACTAATTTTCTTTATATAAAGTCATATTAGTATTCGATTTATTGAAGTCAGACTAGTATTTGCGATGGAAATACTTAGTTTAATATTTTTCTATTTGTTTTGCTTAGAAATAATTGAACCCTTCAAAGCACAAATTTATGATTTCCACAAAAAGAAGTGGAGAAATGCGAGATAATAGTGTGCATTTTTTTTTAAAATTCCCTTTATAATTATTATTGAGTGGCTTAATAAAGATGTAGCTTTCATCTAAAAGTATTAAAAATTAATAAGTAAGAAAAAAAAAGTATATGTTACAATTTTTATGTGACCGGTGGAGTTAATTGATTTTGCAAGATAAAAAATAATAAGTTTAAATTTTTAAGTTTCACCGAAAAAGTTAATTGTTAGATATTTTTATTACAAATTTTCTATAACAATTAATATTAACAATAATTGTTATAATAATAATAATATAATATAGGTAACATAATTATTATGTAATCTATACTATATTATTATTTGTGATTAATTTGTCAGCTGTATAAATTATGTCTTTTTCATCAGCTATACTAAGGAAGTTATAAGAGTAAGGACTCGTCATTTCGATTTCTTCTCAAGTTTTCAAAGTAATCATGTTTAACAGGGGGAATGAATTTAAGCAGATCCATCATATCTCACCTTTTTTTTCCTTGTTAAAGATATACCTTAAGGATATTAGAAAGGCTGATCTACATTTTTCACACTTCGTTGTCTACCTGCCACAGATTTTCTTATATTGATTGCATTATATTTCTGATCTTCATTATAGTCGAATTTGAATGGGATAAGATAAGGTGTTGTTTGGACCTTTTTAACTTGATAAAAGTCACCATTTAACGCTTGCTAGGGCATTTAAATGATTTGGTTGCAACGATTTACATCAGTGTATGGAGTTAATAAAAATGACCTCTGAAAAAAATATTTATGATTCAGTGGCCAAAAAATTTGTGTCGTATAATTGCGTCAACCTTTATTGTTTAGGAAAGATTTTATTAATATAAAAAGTCAAGGCTATACCAAGTGCTTATACTCTTAAATTTTTCAAAAAGTGGAGTTAGTCAATTTGTGGAGTGAATTGATCAACTATCTATTGCACTACATGGAAGGTCATCGGAAAAATGTTGCGATTGTATTAAGTACTGTAACTCCTTGTTGTGGTATGTACAGTTGGAGACAATGTATGACAGGTTGCATCGGTGGAAGGTTAGTTATATAAAAAGAAGTAGTGATTGTATAATGTTTTTTAGAAGGTTGTTTTAAAAAAAATGTTAACTATAAAATGTTTAATTTATTATTTATAACACGAATACCGATGTTTTGGAGATATTTAATTAGTATAATATTCTTCATCGATACTATTGAACACTAACCAAACTTCAATCAAACTTAAGGTACCTAAGTTTGATTTAAATTAAGCACTATAATTCTACAATCTCTATAATTCCACCGAATGCAGTTGAATTTTTTGTTATATTTTTCGCAGTTTGTCGCTTCGAGTTGAGTTACAAGTTTTACAACTGCATATTCGATTCATTTTTAATACTTTTACAAAAAAAAAAATTTCATGAGCTAGAGTATGGAAAAGAAAAAGAGCATGTAATTACAGGTAATGAGTATATTTGGGTAATCATTACATCAAGAAATAAAATTGTACTTGACACTTCGATGTATAGAAGTTTGTTGGAATGTTCATTTCAAGATGAAATGATTACCTAGTACATTTCCTGCAATTAAATTCTCTTTCCCATACTAAAGCTCATAATAACTTGTACTTTTGGAAAATATTAAAGGGGAACGAATGAAAACTGTTTGACTGTTACACATCTCGAACCGAAATAATTACCAATGTTTTAAACATATTTTGATATATTCTGCAGCAATGTTTATTTCAAACAGTTTTTTTTAAATGGATATTTTTTGTCCGCGGTTATTTTATATTAATTTTTTTTAATAATAACAAAAAGTTATAAACGTAATCATATGCTAGGTCCTGAATTCTTAACCATTTCAATCGATGCATAGTTACATATAAATAAAATCGATTTCTCTTTAACGAATTAAATTTATTGGGCGAGGTTTCTTTTGAAAGATGAACTTGTTAAGGAAAATAGGTTTCCGCAAGGAAGGAATAACCTTCCAATATGCAAAACCTTTAAATATGCATATCGTTTAATTGGTAAGGGTTCTTACGGTACATTTTTTTTTTTATAGTTTCGTCTTTATAGATTTTTAATTATTAGATTAATTAGCTTTGGAATCACTGTAACAATTAGGAGGGAAAATAAACGATACAATTTTCAAGTGTCTCCCTCAACCTAATTGATATTGATGTCAATTAGTTTTAAACTTCAAGAAGATTGCATTAATAAGTAGCACTAGAGAAAAATTGAACGCTATGAATATTCATTTTTGGAAAAAGCTATTATTTTTTTTATCACCGTTAAAATATTATGAAGAACAGAGGACGGTTCGGAGGACATTGGAAGAAAAAAATGTTTATATTAGTGCGTCTAATTAAAAAATTAAATTGGTGTCATTTGTATCTATTAAATGTCAGAGAGGAAATTGGTTCATTTTAAGAAGAAAGTATTAAATATGAGCATAGTAACGTTACTAAATATTGATTATTAATTAAAAGGGCTAACGATTAATAATTAGATATTAATAGGGCTAACACTACTAATAGGAATTAATATTTTGAACGGTATTATGTTATGTAAAAAGTTATTGACATGAAGATGGTAACCAATAGAGTGAGCAACACAAAAAATATATCTGCAATTTACATTATTTAAAAATTAATTTAAAAACAATTTTCATGTATTTTGCTAAGCTTAAATATGCAAAATAATTGAATAAAGAAATACAGTAACAAAATTTATAAAAAAATAGAAGAACTTCGCGTAACTATATCAATTCAAATAAAAAAAACAACTGCTTATTTGTTTACAAAATCAGAACTAACAATAAGTATTTATTGTATACTAACATATATATTTATTGTACATACTAACGTATATATTTATGGTATATACTGCATATAGGTATATTTATTTTATATACTAACGTATTTCGCATGAGTATTTATTTAGTCTTGTTACCCATTGAAGATGTAACAAGGGGGTTATTTGTTATTTAAAAACACAGATAACAAAAACATTCATTACAAAAACAAAAGATTCTAGAACAGCCGACAGCTCATAACAGGGCCAGCGATACTTAATTTTAACTGTGGTTGCTGATCGCATTTGTTGAATATTTACTTTAATACTAATTTGAACATTTAATTTTAATATTTAAACCCACAATTTAATATATAGGTACTTAACTTTAAAATTCATTTTTAATAATAATAATAATTAAGTTACTAACCTTTATGTGGAAAGACATTTTTATAGGCTGCTTTGACTCACACACATTACTTGATTCTAAAATCTGCACTACTACAACCTATGAAGGGTCTTGATTCCAGTACGTGGTAGAGACTGTACTGTTTCTTGAATAACGGTTGAGCACGGACAAATCACAATTTATTCTTCAATATTACGCTCAACCGCCAAATTGTCTCCTTTTTTGGGTACCCATTTTATGACCCCCCCGGGAGGGTCCTAGATCCCACAGGATCCATCTCCAACTGCTAACAGATTAAAAACTAGTCCGCCAGCAGCGGGATTTAAATCAAGGGGACAGCTTAGCGTTTCAACACTGAGCCACTCACTCAACTCTCCAATTACTTGATTCTCGTTTTAAAAAAATTCTAAATTAAAATATTTATCCTTAACTTTATTAACATTCAAACTATAAAGTTGCCAACAGAATTCCCTTTACTTATAATCAGATATTGTATTATAATAGACACAATGCAGGCTATATAGTGCCTGCCATGTCGAAAGGCTGTGTGGGTTTAGCGGATTTTAATGCTAGACTCGTTCGGATGTATATACGAAATTTTCTATTGTTCGATTCAGAGTGATTTCACCAACTGAAAAATATTTTCCGCCTCCTCAAATTATCTCTGTATATTGTTTATTAAAATAATATCTACTGTTTTAAAACTTATATCATAGTTATAAGTCGTATAATGGTTATAGTTGAGAGTATTCCCTTTATAGAGGCTGAGTGAGACCCAGGAGTGTATCAAATAATTTATCTAACTACAGCCGGTTTTGAACCCGGTACCTATTATAAGAGAACAATCTCATTAATGAGACATGAAACCATACGAATAAAGAATAAACAAGAACAATATCATTAAACGTATCAATGATACCGGGGTACCCCGGTTCCAAGAAATTAAAATTTCTTATATACCTCATCTATATAAGAAATGTTGGTACTTGTGTATTAGATGCACCACCAGAAAAAGCCAATGTTGTACGAATGGGCAAGCAGTTACATTTCTGACAGTAACAGTTACATTGTTTGCAGATTCATTCTTCTTTGTTTCTTCCTGTGTTCTAGAGTTGTTGTTGTATCCTAATTTTTGTTTGTTGCTGATTTATTGTTTGTTTGGTCGTCAGGGGTGGTTTTTATTTTAAATTGTTGATGATATATTCCATTATTTATTTCTATTATTATTATATTTATTTATTTCATTATGTTGTTATATTCAATTATATTATTATTAGTTCTATTTATTTATTTCCATTATTATTTTATTGCATGTTATGTAATGCAAATTCTAACCCCAATAAAAATATTTAAGAAGGTTATCCAAGGTAACTGTTAGAAATGTAACTGTTATAAAACGAAACTGGTTGCGCATTGGCCTTTTCTGGTGGTGCATCTAATACAAAAGTACCGAAATTTTAATGATTCGAAAAGTTCCCGATATCGACCTGTGTCCAATACACGATGAAGTGATCGTGATAAAGTTCTCCTAAACATATTAGGCTATTGAAGAGAAGTTCGGAAAAGTGTTTTTGTCCAATATTAAATCAGAAACTTGATATCGACTCCATTATTGCCTAAAAAATTAAGTTAACAACTCTTATATCGCCGATAGAGTTGTCAGATGTACTAAAAATCGATCCAGTCTCCTAACCACTTGAGTAAAATTAATACTACCATATCAATTCTTTGTTGCGCGGTCATAAGGGCTTAAGTCAAAATAAGTCCATAATACAGAATCGGGAATAATCAGACAAGAAATTACTACTATATTGTTTTATAAAAATAAAATTACAAATAATACCAATAATTAGATTTTACATAATGGTTTAAACTTTGCTGTTGCTCTCCTGAAAAATTCTAAATTTTGACTTAAGCCCTTATGACCGCAGTGCTAAGTTGCTATTCCGGAGGTTCGCGGGTTCAAACCCGCCTGTGGCAGATAAATTATTTAATCTGTTAACATCTACATACTTTCCTGGAACTCAATCAACCTCTATACAGTGGGAAACCTTAATTGATAGAAAAACCTAATGGTTTGAGCGTTATCAAGGATAAATCACCTCCCAGTACAACTATCGTCCAAGAAACAGTACAGTCTCTACCATTTACTGAACCCAATACCTTACGAGAACAGTAATGGAACAGGTTTATAAACAGAGAAGGAAAGAATTCCACAACGTACGTAATTTCGAAATTCGTCGTTTTATGACGAATTTATTAGTAATATAATTTTAATATATTTCAAAATCATTAATATACAAAAGCATGCATCTTCATCCTGAAGGTGTGTCATGTCAATGTTTTATATTTTTCAGGGGAGCCATTTTTCCATTAATTTTAACTAATAAAATTTGTTTCTAAGTTACTTATAGTAAAATCTTGAAGAATATTGTTTATATTGCAACTTACCTAATTGGAAAAATTGATAATAGTATTTATTTATGACAAGTAGTTTTAGACAAGCACATTATAGTGCGTATAATGACGAGGAATGTTTAATGAATCTGAGTGCAAATACATAACTTTTCAAATTGTATGTATAATTTTTAGTCAAGTGTCCAGTATGATGGCTTAATTTATTTTCTAAATCAATTTTATTCTATAAAAGTGGGCTGTAGAATAAATATTTGCAAACAAATGGCACTTAGTAAAACCGCTTTAAAACTTATACTGACTGGTTTTCCAGAACGATAAGTTTTAACATGATTATATGCGTTACATCATGTTATCTCTAGATCTCTTTAGAATCTCCTGTTTATGAAATATTACCATTATAACTATAATAAAAACAAAATGACGGAAATCCCAAGAACATAATTTTTTTATATATATTTCTGTTTTTAACTATGTGTGCCTAAAAGTTAAGTGCCTAACTATGTGTCTCTACAAAACCACATTATAAGCATTAGCCATTGTAGCGCGTGTAACAGTTAGTTTCTATTAATAATGAATTGTAGTCTTAAATTAAATAATTCATTCGATAAAGCCTTATCATAAAGCAATGTGCAATAATTGGTATTAACGAAGCACAAAAAATCTCAAGAATAAGCGCTAAGATGCTAAAAACAACCATTTCATCCCTATAAGTTTCCCAAGCAAACGCCAGGTTGTTGCATCCGTTTAATTCAGACTCAGTGAGCTCCTGGGGAGCTTTCAGTTCTTACAGAGTCTATTCACCCCTGTAAACAGAATAAAAAATTTAACTGCCACAGCTGGACTTGAACACGGCTTCAGACTGAACTGCAGTATACAAAGTTTTATGTCAGGTTTGCTTTATTCATCGGCTTAATATATTTTTAAAAAGGGGTTAAGATTATTTGATATTTTTCTTGAGCATAAAATACCAAAGAAACTATGTAAGAAAGAAAGAAAATACGTTTTAAATAAGTAATACTAAGTAAATAGTTAAAAATGTATGTAATTTTATATTATAATATATGTAAGGAGGGAAGAGGTTACTTACTCGGAACCGTAAACAAAGTTATATTTTTAGATTAAAAAGTAATTTTCAGTTGTAAATGTAATATAAATAAAAACTTGTAATATAAATAAAAGTTGTAGATAACTGGCTGTACAGATCAGCGTTATATCAGATCCTTTTTCTGGACCAAATATTAGATAAAAGCTCCTTAAAATTAAATAAAACATAACTAATAAATAATAAAAAAGATATTACCCCGTATATTTTATTTTTATTGCTACTATAAAATGTATGTAAGAATATATATTGCAGTTAATGCACTTTTGAAATCATTTGAATAGTTATGCGTTGAGAAGTCCCATGTGTCTTGAGACATTAAAAGATAAAAAGAGAAATTTAACATGCGAAAAATTCATATTATTAATTTGTTTGGAAACAAAATTATCTTATGAACGATTATGTTTATGGGAGAACGGTTTTCTGAGTTGTTTTAGAAAATTATACACCAGGCAAGATGGGAAATAAAGGATATTATATTTTATAGCATTTATTTAACAGTGACTTAATGTAACAGAAAGGGTATACCGAAGCGTCAGTATGAGGAATATATCCGATGTACCGGTGAATAAGAGGTGAAGTCGATTTTTCACCATGAATTTCTCGTACTTAAGGAAGCGGAATGGGGGTATGTGTATATTTTAGTATTGAATAAGGGACGAATTTAATACATTGACTTAAAATTAGAGTTTCAAAAATTGTAATTGTAGAATTGTTTAAATCCATTTCAAGCCAAAAACTACGAGAATGACACTACACTATTCCGCTAACCTCATTACAGACATCTCTCTCTTTGCCAAATTCGACATAAACAACATTTTCCGATTTTGTACATACAGCAAGGTATAAAGGAGGCAGAATACAAGCGATGTTCGTTAGTTCATTTTTCTATGACTAATTAATATTATTTTATAATGATTAAAACACTATAGTGCAATAATATGATCTTCAAAATTATTGTTATCAGGCGATCAAGATTTCTATTTTATTTTTAATAAATACAAAATATGGCGCATAATCGTATTATTTTTTCGCCCAGAAGAAATAAACTGTTTCAGAAATTGAAAAAAAAGGCTACTAAGATTCTTCCATGAAGTATCCTTTAAAAAAAAATTGCTGAGTTTCTATGAATTTTTTTTTGTTCTCACAGGTGAGCTGAGGTGAGGTTTCAGACTAATCTGATTTAGTCAGAACATCATAACTTAATAAACACGGTACCATGATGATTATAAAAAAACAGTTTGTATCTGGTATTTAATGTAATAAAATTATGAAGTTATGTTGCTGGCGTATCAAGGTACATCAAATATCAAAAGTTTGTTATGCCTGTTAAGTTGGCGCATATATCGGAAAGTATGTAATGGGTGCTCAACATCAATCCAAATTTTACTTTTTAATGTTTTGATAGTTGTTTTATTGTGTGTTCATTTAACGCCACTTTATGCTGTTGTGGCTAATCGTACGATGCTACTGTGGGATTCCTAAATTACTCCTATCCAAGTACAATTAGGATAGGGATCTTTAACGAAAACCCGTACGGGCTCAGGACGCCCATTTAAAGCCAGTTCCGAAGGACGGCATAACCAAGGATTTTTTAAAGGGAGTAACACTAGGGCCACCTACCGGGTTACGAACCTGCGTTCTTGGGCTTAATAATTTATTATACTAACCACTAGGCCACAGGTAGCTTTTGACAGGAGTTAATCAAGGCTTCTTAAACTATGATTTAGGGTTTGGTTTTTTGTCTTGACAAGTAATTTCTTGCTGTTAAAGGACAAGATAGTTTGTTGGTTACACTTTTTACAGAGATGCAGGCAGTAAAGTAGAGCAACTATCCACTGCTCAATATCAACAAACAAATTCAAATTAAAAAGTCGCGAGTCCTTTTCTAAATTTGAAGCATCCGAGGATTATCGGGAATTCGTCGAGTGGGAATAAAGTCTGTCATATCGGGTTTCGGCCAAATCAGCAACAAATGGGACAATGAAAACACTATGAATGACATTATCGTAACAAGGTAAGGATCATTGAGGATTTTACGAACGAATTTGGATTGTAAGGATTGGATACGAGAGCAACTCAAATCTTAAGTCCATATATGCCTTATAATAGTCATGTAAATGAGTTTTTTTGTGATTAATTGGAAGCTTAAAGGGTTTGTCTGGTAAGCGTTGAAGTAGCTTGAAACGGCGAGCAGTTTCTTGTCGTTCCAGTTTAATATTTGGATTCAACAAACCCAAATTTGGTAGAGGTTCGTTAAGGTGTATTCCTAAGTACCGGACCTGTTCAACAGGAATAGGCGGGATATTATAAAATAAAATATACTTCAGAGCAGGAAATGATTGGTAAAATTCGAAGGTTATAATTGATTTGTCGCTGTTAAGACGAGTTTTTTAATAATTTAAATCAGTTATATAATTTAAGTATGTTCTGTTGATAAATGTTTTGAGATGTGTATATAATGCTGTTTGTTGTTTCTGTTGCATTTGTCATTATTACAAATTCAATATTTATATAATATGAAGGCTAACCTATTTTTAGGTTATTAATTAATTTTTCCAAAATTTGTAGGGTATTTAGCTGCAAGGGGAGTAAATAAAATATTTTCGTTTCCGGGCTGGGAGATTTAAATTGAGTCCAAATCCATTAGATAATCAAGATTATCTGATTTGAACCTTAATACATTGCATCTAATTAAAATTAATTAAAAAAATTAATAGTATAAATAATAACAAATTCCGTAACAAATATTATTCATTACCTCAGTCAGATGATTTGATCCGTTTTATTTATAAATAAATAAAAATATGATTATATGTGATAGTAACCATACAATGTGTATTTTTCAAATATTAAGAATTAAACATAATTGCAAATACAATTTATTGCTATCTATTGTGAAAAAACTATTCAGTATTGAATAATGATTGATATATCTGCATCCCTGGTGAAAAAGTGATCAAGTCGAGTTTTCTCCAGAATGGTTCTTGTACCTACTTAGGAAAGAGGAGTCGTGTTAACTTCTTAGTAAATAAGTAAGGTATTGGTTTGTAAATGAGTTGGAATACTTTTATTGGAACTCAATTTCAACCCAAAAATAACGAGCATGGAACGATTCTGCTTCACTAATACAATCATCTCTCTATCTGGGCAAAATTTGGCTTAACCACTTATTCCCCGGGGCTGCAGATATAACAGAATGAGATTTTAGAGACTATAGATAATATTTATTATGCATTCTGCGAGTAAAATATTATTTCATTTCAAAAATAATATACATAAGTAATAAGAATAAGAAAAGTTATTAATTTTGGATATTTTAACTATGATATCAAATCCTGGAAGCGTGAAGTCTCTTGAAACCTAAAGAAGGAAAAAAATGTACCTCTAGAGAAAAACATATATACACATATATATCTCCTGCCCCGGCGAATAAAGTAAAGTGGAATTGTGTCCAGTTTGAGTTAATTGTATTAAGGCTACGGGAATCGTGTCATTTTCTTAGTTTTTGCCTTAAAATTGAGTTTTAATATAAGCTAGAACGATTTCACTTCCCTTAGTACAAGAAACTCATTTTGGATAAAATTCGACTTAACCACTCATTCTCCGCGACTGGTATAATATGATTTTTGAGAGGATGAGATGCTTTGGGGTACAAGTGAAAATTTAATAATTTTAAGAGAAAACATGAAATGTTATATTATGGCTCTATTGCTACTGTTCATCTGCCTGAAAAAAATCCTTTGTACTCTTTGACATCTCAAACTCGGAAGGTGAAGTAAAAAACAAGTTTTAACTGTTAATTCGTTTCCTTTTTAATATTCTTCATAAGTATAAATTATCGTGAGCTTTAGTACGGAAAAGATAATGTAATTATGAGAAATATGTATATTTCGGTAATCAATTCATCAAGAATTAAACGTGTTATCAAACATTTCGAAGTACAGTTGAAATATGTTTGTTGAACCGTTCATTTCTTGAAATGATTACCGAAATAAACACAGATACAGAAATCTTTATAATTTTAGGAGAATATTAAAAAGGAAACGCATATACAGATTACATTGTTGTAACTAAACTCGAAGCGACAACATGCGGAACTGGTACCGTTTTTCTTAATTCAATTTGTAATTAAACCAACCTGTGTGATCGTGAAGTACTCTGGTAGGAGGTTCGGCAAGCCCGTACAGTCCAGAGAACTCTGCTTCCGTTTTGGGCCTTTTGTCAAGGGGATGGTCTTCGACTAGACCAAGAAGACCAAGATTAGGCCTCAGGTCGTCCATCAACTTCCCCCCTTGGGAGGTAGAAAAGCCTCCGAGTTGTCGGCTGAAGATGGCCGGGAAGATGAACTGCCCTCCTCCGCCTCCTTCGGACGAACTTGTCACCGTCGGAACCGCCGTCTCGGAGCACGTTTTGAACTCCATCGCATTTATACGGCACCGTTGCGGTCGACTAGTTCAGTAGCCGTTTGTACTATACGGGACCGACTTACTTACTTGGAATCGGTATAAACAAAGGAAAAACAAGTGATCTTCTATATGATAGTTTAGTTAGGATAAGGCGGAGACCTCCGAACGAGGGCAGACATGACGACAAACGAAAAGTGACTAACTAAGTTAGCTGGAAGGGATAGGAGGGGTGGGGGCGGCGAGCCTGCGCTGGGGTCGCCATGGCAACCGCCCCCCACCTCCCCCCACCATCACCACCCCGCCACCATTAGGGGGGCCGCTTATCCTAGTTTTGCTATTGTTTCCATCCATTAACCATATACACGTTAATTTACCAAATTATTTAGCCTCTTTTACCCACCGAGGACTGAGCCTACTTTAGCTACCCTTTAGGACCTTGCGGATCGCCAGACGCAAAGGGTCCAGACCTAGGCTCTGTTCACAAAATCGATTTGCAGTAATATAATTCGATTCCCTTACTCCAGCTCATTCAAATCGCGTTACTATTCAGAGTTTATCAATATAGCCACTAATCATACCGAACCTAATTTTGTTATGCTTCAATACTTATTTCGTTTGTAGTTAGTTCTGAGTACTTGATTTTAGCTTTGTGTATCGGAAACCTGTGCTCAGAGGTAGAGCGCTGAGTTGCCAGCCCGAAGGTTCTGTGTTCGAATCCGGCTAGTGGCAAGACTTTTATTTAATTTGTTTACAGTCAGAGATGGACTCTGTTAGATCTAGCACCCTCCTGGGGCTCACCCTCCCCCTATAAAGTGGTGACCCAAAATAAGGGGGAAAACTCTGACGGTTGAGCGTGACCTAGGATTCATAACCTCCCTTTACAACTTTTGTCCAAGAAACGGTAGTCTCTAACATGAACTGAACCCTGGACTCTTGTTGTTGTGGTATATTTTTTTTTTAAGAGAAACTTGTATCAATTAACCCATCAAGAGACCCATAAAGGGTTCAGTAAAGGGTAGATACTGGTTTAATGGTTAACTGTTTATAAGTTAA
Organism: Troilus luridus; assembly: GCA_964056705.1. NCBI lineage: Eukaryota > Metazoa > Arthropoda > Insecta > Hemiptera > Pentatomidae > Troilus > Troilus luridus. The sequence continues at coordinate 177,156,766 of OZ057412.1, forward strand.
CGGTTGTGCAGTTAGGTTCGTACTTATTCCGCAAGGTTACCAGCCTGGTGTTATGAGTAGATAAAATCGTAATTTCTGCGTCACGATCTAATCTCTATCGGTGACACTATCTAATATTTCCTCCCAATAAGTTAAAAAAAACAATAACTTTCCTATGCCTTTACATATAACGAAGGTTATTTTAGCCTTCTCAGATAATAAGGGAATGGCCGAATCAAGATTACTGGGAAAATTATAAACAACATAAGATAACGACATACATAATATATGTAATATATAACAACATAAGATGAAGACACCGGCTTGGTTGCTTGCGATGTCGAGGAACTACCAACGTCTTGTTGAAAAACTACAGTATGTTAGTGAGGAATATGGACTGCATCCGAACATAACCAAAACGGAATAGATGCTAAAATGAAATAGCAGCACCCAGCACGCCAACTTACATCAAAAGGGCAAACTTGGAATTATAAGTGTACCAGAGAACGCTGATCAGTTCAAAATGGGATCAGGCTATCAAGAATCAAGAAGGGATCAAGAATTGAGAAAGCTAGAGCATCATTTAGTCGCATGAAGGAACTTCTCACGTATTATAGCTTGCCTATTCCACTGAGAGTGAAACTAGTGAAATGCTATATACTCCCATCTCTGATGTACAGCGCAGAAGCATGGGAATGATGGAAATTATAAACATGAAGAAGTTAAATGAAGAAAATACGAGCGGTTAAAATTTTGATTTGCCGACGTTTTCTCCGAATTTCATGGACCCTCCACGTAACAAACAAAGATCGCTCTATTAAGTGGGATAGAAAAAGATCAAGAAATCGCATAAACAATCAAAAAGTGGAAATTAGAATACCTGGGTCACATCGCTCGTAATGCAAATATCGTCTACTGCAGCTAATAATGCAGGAAATGTTTATATCAGGACGTGGCTAGGAAGAAGGGGAACACTCCTGTCAGCATAATTTAAGGCAATGGTTTGGACTCACAACTGTCCAAGTCCTGCCAACAAAATTAAGATCGGAATGTTTATAGCCAACATTACAGGTAAGGCACAGAAAGAAGTTGAAATTACTCATCTTGAATTACTCATTACTGGCCATGTTAGTCATTCTCAAATAAGCTGTCACTTTGTTGTATTAGGGTATATTTTCAAGCCAACTTTTTTCCAGCCATTCCAATTTTATTAAGTACAAAACATATATAATCGTGATGTAGAAACCGTGTAACGTGACGTCATTGAACTACTCCTTACACCAAGCTAGCAAACTGCGGAATTAGTACTGGTCTATTGGCCGTTATCTGTGAATAGATTGGAACCCAAAACCTTCAGCTCAGAAACTCATCCCTCTACATACTTAACTGCGCGATCCAGTAGGAAGGATGAAACTTATAATTAATCGATTTTAAAACAAATGAAATTTCTTTAAAATCGGATCAGTATCTTTGGAAAGGCTTGTTGATTATAGCAACATAAATTGAAGGTTACTTTCAGGTTTTACCACCATTAAAGGGAACCCACTTTGTTGAGGCTCATGAGATCGGGCAGACGCCACAAGGCCCATATATGGATATTATGAGCATGAATAGTAATTTTTATTAAATTTCTCACTCGATTTAAATATCTCGACCTAACATAATGAAAATTTTATCTGAATAAATTCAAGAAGCTTAATTTAAGGGTCGATATATTTGAGAAGAAATGTCCTTACGAATGGTTTTCATAGATATTCTATGAGAAAAACAACCGAATTCTCAGGAAAATAATTATAGAAAACTTAAGTTACAAGTAGAATGATAAACAATATGAACATGGAAGATACCGAGATCTGACAGGGATGTGTTCTGCCTCATTCATTATCTAATATATGTATAAAAACCATCATGTTAGAAGCATTATTTGATGTAGTTTAATGGGATCCTTGTTACAAACATAATGCAATAAAAAGCTGACTATTCTATGTTGTTAGCTGAAAATTCTGATATACTCGTACAATGAATATCACAAATAATATACAATTTCAGTATTCCATTTAAAAAAAATCTTATAATTCCTTCTTCAAATGAAAACCTTTTTCCATTAATTTATGCTATACAACTTTGTTATATGAAACGTTTCGACTACATGTCATTTTCAATCCATCTAAGAACTTATTTTTTTATCATTTCATCTTTATCATCTTGAAAAATGAATTACACACTTTTGATTTTGAAAAACCGCGGATATTACACCGAAAAAATAATGTAAAAAAAAGACGATTCCTTGAAGCATTATATATTAATGACAAAATGGATAATGTAGTGAATGATAGGAAAGAGGCAGGAGAAATAAGCAAATTATATTCATCTGTTATTTGGAAGTTAAATAGACAATAATAAATAGGATGTTCTACTTTAAAAACATAGAGAGATAACCTAACACATTATAACCTCCCAACAGTTACCTAGATATCCCTATTTAGTCCTATCTGATTTATTTAAATTAAGAACGTACATAACTGAGAAAAATATATTAAAAATAAAATAATGTTGTTAACTTAATAAATTTTACGTATTGATTTTTTAATTTATAATTTAATTATGGTAGATTTAAATGAAAAGTTTTAGTATGTAAATATAAATAAAATATAGTATAAATACAGACCAAAGTTTAAACTATTAACAAAAGGACCATGGAGGATAATGGACCTCCAAGTAAAAATTTTAGAAAATGACAATTAATAATAAAAAGGTATCTATACTTACTTCTATTTATGGACAATTTTAAGAAATTTGTATTTGTTATATTGCTGTTATTGTGTATAATAATTTACAGAGAAATGTGACTTGTAACTCTTTTCAAGATGATAAAGATGAAATGATAAAAAAATAAGTTCTTAGATAGATTGAAAATGACATGTAGTCGAAACGTTTCATATAATAAAGTTGTATAGCATAAATGACTGGAAAACGGTTTTCATTCGGAGAAGGAATTATTAGATAAATTCAGTCCAGTTTACATCCTTTCAAAATATTAATCTTAGCAAAACAAAATTCGTGCTCTGTAAAGCCCTCAAGCCCTGACATGCAACTGATAGTGAACAATTATTCCATAGAACGAGTGTACCATTATACATGTTTAGGAACACTGATCAACAGCAGCAGCGATTATTAGTCCAAAAAAACCTATGGTTTCTGACACTGGCGAATCTAGGAGAATTTTTAGGGGGAGGGGGCAAGGGTTAATGTGAATTTGTTACCAGTGTATACGATCCATATATGAATGAAGATACATAAAATATCAATTTTTAATTCAAGACAACTGAGGCACAATAACATGGATAGAACGAAAATGCGATCCTCAAAATCTAAAAAATAATAAATTCTGAAAAATCGAACGTATAGTTATCTATAGGTGAATGAAAAACATAAAAGGGTTCGGAATCGCCGATTTTGGATGGACTCATTGAGAAAGCACTCGATACAATGAATAATTTTGGTGTGTAAAACGTGTTTTTTTCTTGTTGAAAACCAACTAAAATTCAGGTCAATATCAACTAATGAGAACTCTAGGGGGAGCCATGGCCCCCATGCCCAGATTTATATAAATATTTGATAAATTTATATGGACTACAGATCTTCACTTGACTTACGGAACAAACGACTTATCTATAATAGTATACTAGAACCTATTTGGACAAATGGAGCAGAACTTTGGGGTTCAGGAAAAAAAGTTCACATACACAAGATACAAACAACACAGTCCAAAATTCTCAGAAAAAACCATGGTATATTTCGAATCACATCATACATGAACATTCCCACTATAAAATGATATATTCATCACAAATACATGACATTCCACTCATCGACACAATATCACCCAAACCCGCTCGTTCTTCCGCTTTCCTACTCCCTGATACCTGGACTTGATAGAAAAAGATTAAAAAGACATTTGCCAAGAGACGTATTCACCTATCGATATTTTTACTCCATCATCATATAGAAGATCATGTAGAAAAGCAAAGTGAAAAACACTAGGATCAAAATTGTAGAATGCGCAATTGCGCAGGTTCAAATGAAAATTAAATAATAAATAAATATGTTCAATAATGTCATTCTTCATCAATTCTTGATCATTCTATCTCTATATGTTTCTTCGTTCGGTAGTTCATAAAAAATAGTTTAAGAATAGTGTAAAATGTTCAGGGATGAATCATTCAAAACATGAATGGTTTATTTTATTGTCCCTACGTTTCGGCCAAGGATTTAGGCCATCTTCAGGGCTTGGAAAAAAAATAGTAAACAACTATAAACTATAAACAAATTTCTTTTCCTAAATCTTAGACCGAAACGTAGAAACTATAAAATAAGTCAATCTTATTTTTTTTTGTAATTCACTGACAGCACCCCTCACCATTTTCACTATTCTTAGAATTATCCAGTCAACCGTTTCCATTTAAATGATAAAAAGTTTATATTAAAATATCATTTAAATTATTTATTCAAATCCTCCACTCTTCTCCGTATTATGCTAAGGTCCTCCAAGCTCTGGATTCAACAAATCCACCAACATCCCTCTTCTGCCCGTCTTAGGGTACACCTACATTGGATCCTATTCGGCGCGACGTGATCTTATTCTATCACATACGATGCTGGGGTGAGCAAACAAATGACTGAAATTTCCCAGAGTGCCTATAGTGAATCAGATAAGGTTAAATTCTATTCTTATTAATCAGATAGTAAACTAGCCACTGCCTTCCGAATAAAATAGTATTAATTTTATTCTTTTATTTCTTATATTATATATGTATATTATAGTAAAATATAAATGTATTAAAAGTGATTAATAAATAATCTTAATTTTATAAATTTAAAGATCCAAATGTTATAACAATGAGCTAATATTACTATATTAGAATATTTTTGTCTTGCTGTTTGACTATAAATAAATAATTTAGTAGTTTTTCAATTTCATAAAATAGAATTTATATTTTTTAGATATTCATGTTTTATATAATGAGTTAATTTATTAATGGAATAGTAGTGATATTTTTAAATCTATTTGGTTTGTAATTAAATTAACGATTGCAATTAAATTCATAAATACGAGCGGTTATACTTGAAACCTCCCCATAATATCAAATCTCAACAAGTGTTTACTTTACTACTGTATTTTTGCTTTATCCTGGATCTTTAATTGATCTTCTACTGGCTCCTAACTTTTTTCGAAGGATTTAATGTGAAAACATTGAACAAGGTAAGTGTAATTATTTTTATAATACTGTTTGTGTGTAGTATAACATATTAAAATTTGTTTCACCTAAATTCACCTAAAAATCACTGTACTTTATTCTAAATACTATTGTGTTTTAAACTTTTCTTCATTAACAATTGTCATGAAATATGTTTATGCAATATGTATTTTTGGTAGGAGTCACAGGGTGACAAGAACCATTAATTAATCTTTCTCATCCTTTCTTTATGAGAATAAATGAAAATAGTTGAAGCGATAAGTGATTTCTATTGTTAAACTTTGATATACATTCAGAATAATTGTTTGTAAGATAACCCCATATCATTTAATTAAGTATGAATCAATTAGCCAGTAAATTAACTATTAAAATCAGGTGGACATTTGGATTACTAATAATAACACCCATACTAAACAATTACATTTGAAAAAATCCATTATGGAACTAGAAATAGTATTAATTTAAATTTCTATTTCACCGAAGAACAATTCCACAGTAGTATTTAGAATAAATTTGCTTCAGATTAAATAAATAAGGTTAGACTGAACAGAAATAATAAATATAAATATTTAGCTTCTTTTGAAAAATGCTACAAATGTAAAAAGTTCAACTTTTTGTTAGGTACCTAATAGATTTATTATGGAATACTTTAAATTAATTTTTATTTATTATTAAATCAATCTGTATCTGAAAACATTATTTTTTCCAGAAACAGAAAGGAAATATGTTGTCCAATGAGGAAGTGGCCTTGTTCAAATTTCAATTTTATTCAAATTCATGTTAGCAGACACTCCTACAAGTGAACATATGTGGCGAAGATGATATTGTTTTTTGGATTGTGTATATCAAGTATCAGAAGAAATTTGGTTTATACCTCTGTGTATACTTTTCTTAATGGATGTCAATGATAATCAAGAAAGATCTTACAATTTGGGAGTAAATACTGTATAATTAATAGTGGATATTCAAGGCATCTTAAGCCAATATATATTTGAAAACACTCCAATCTAAATCTTCAGAGGATCTTCCTTAATCACCTCAATTATTATATCAAATTGTAATATTAAAAATTATATATTATTGCTACGTATTATTTTATCATATTAATATGTTAGTATCTTAATCGACAATTATTATTTATAAAATTTGTAGTGTGTAATTCTTCTTAACTTGTATTTCGAAATATTTAATTGTGTTATTCATTTATTTTTCCACTTAATTCTACTATTGTTGTTAAAAATGTGTATCCTAAATTTTATTCTTTTAATTTTATAAGTAAATACTGATGTATGCTATTGAATAAATGATTTATTTTCTTCTATAAATGATTTATTTTCTTCTATGAATGATTTATTTTCTTCCTTAACAATATGCTGGTGTCCTCTTTTATTTTTCACAACATAATTTCAATATATGATGATCTTTGCATGATGTTTTGGCCAATATTGCAGATCTTCATCAGGTTTAAATTACCAAGATACAAATATTAAATGTAAAATATGATAGGAAGAAAATAGTTGGGGGTGCAGTCAATTAAAACACTAAATAAGTGGATACTTATTTTAATTAAGTGCCGACGTTTCGACCCACTTTGTGGGTCATCTTCAGGGCTAAGGACGCTTGCAGAAGCACGAGGGGACGCGGTCTGACGAGGGGACCGCGTCCCCTCGTGCTTCTGCAAGCGTCCTTAGCCCTGAAGATGACCCACAAAGTGGGTCGAAACGTCGGCACTTAATTAAAATAAGTATCCACTTATTTAGTGTTTTAATTGACTGCACCCCCAACTATTTTCTTCCTTACATCATCCAGTCAACGATCCCTCGCTTCTCGTAAAATATGATAATTCATAAATGATATAAATCATATTAAAAAATGTTTAGGTAAAAATATTAATATAATCATTATAATAAGATGATTATTATATTATATTATCACCTAAATATTTGTTAAGTATTATTTGTATCATTACTGCTACTAATCTATATGTTTTGTATTATATTATTTGTTTGTACCTTGTGTAAATAAGCCCTAATGAAGACCTGCAATGTTGGTCGAAAACATTGATAAGCTAATAAATGTATCAATTGCTTACTATTCGAGACTTGATTTTGACCTTCAATCAACATACCTTTAATTGTGCATGTGTAAGTGATGTAAATATAATAAACTTTCATTTTATAATATTAAATTGGAGCATCGATAGAACATTGGACATAATGAATATAAGGAAAAAATAGAATGCTATTGGGAATCTATACCTTAGCCCATATGATAACTATAAGTTCTTAAAAAACTTTTACCAAGAGGTTCTTGATTTTACTTTCAGGTACTTGTTTGTTATGGTATCACCACTTTAGAATTTAATAGAATTCATTGAATTTCATGATTATGAAACACATGTGAAGTAAACTGGTAATTATATGGTTTTTACACAGTGAGTACTAGAGTGGTGGTACCATACCATAATATATAAGTACCTACTTTCAATTTCTACTAGACTTTTAGGTTAATAAAATGAATTGGTAATGCAAATAATCTGAAGCATTTTTAAAAAGATCAATAACTCCTTTCAACATGCAATTCATTGCCCATAAAACAAATAACAGTAAATTCCAGATAATAATCTATAAATTTAAAAACTCAATTAATTGCTATTATCATAACATTATACTTTCCAATTACTATAACTCTATAAGAGATATAGATAAAGTTTGCATAAATATATGTATTTGACAGATTGTTACAATATTTACTTAAATGTGTTCAAAATATTAATCGAAACAAATGTTTATTCATATCAATTGGATAATAACAGGAATAATAAAAGACTTATAGGAGTAATACCAGTAACTTATATATGACATGATTGAATAGAACAATCAAGGATTGTAGAAATAGAACAAACAGAAAATAATCAAACTTACATTTTATAATTATTTCTTTATTTCCATGCTCACATAGCTAATTTATAAATAAACAATTTTCTAAAACTTGAATCTTGAGAATACTCAATGTAGTTATAATGGTATTGAACGTTCATTAAAAAAATCACTGTTTATTGAACTTATAGATGATGAGATAATGATCTACTCATGTAATATCAAAATGAATTTGTAATATACATTCAATAAAGCTAAAACTATTCTGATAATTATGAGGGTGTAATGTATTTGATAAACTTGATCAGTTAAATACATATTTTATTTCACACAGCCTACACTAATCTGGTGTAAATCTATTCTATTCAAACCTATAATGAAACTAGCCTTTTGAATATAATGGTATTAATTTTATTCTTTTATTTCTTGTTTTCTATATAAATTATTGTGAAATATAAATATATTAAAAATAATCTTTTATAAATTTAAAGAACCAAATGTTATGAAAATGAGTTATATTAGAATATTTTTGTCTTGCTGTTTCACTATAAATTAATAATTTAGTTGTTTTTCAATTAAAAAAAAATAGAAATTATTGTTTATTATTATTATTTCATAGATCCCGCAATGGAGGCTCCTTTCGAACTAATTCTATGAGTAATCTTTGTTTATTTTATTGTTCATCTTTACAAAGGAGTATAAAAAATCAGAAAAGCCCTCGCTAAATGTTTAACAAATAAATTTAACATTAAGATGATAATTTTATCAAAAGTTAAGGTTTCCAATTTTCTTTGACGAATTAAAATTGTATGTAGGTATATTTTTTATGGGCATTTCTGATAGATATAATTTTATTTAACGGGAAAATAACCTTCGCTACTATATTTAATGGATCATGAAGTTTAGTAATAAAATATTTTAATGAGAATTGACAATATTTAATTTTGATTTATGACGGATATTTATATAATAGTTAATTATCAAATTACAATGTATATTTTTTAATAAACATTTTAGACAATAAAGGTTAAGTTGGCACACATGCTAACGGCTGGCTTATCGAATTGAAAACTAATGATTTCGATTTGTTAAAATCACACTTGATCGTACAACATCGCGCCTGATCCAATATAGGCACTTTCGTATAAATAAACTATTTCGTTTCCACGAGCGACTAAATCCCTGGGATTGGTCGGATAAATATGGATTGATTAAGGCCGGATCCAATGTAGGCGCTCTCGATATATTTCAGTCATTTGGTTTCCTAGCGACGTCTCATCGAATCGCACCGGATCCAATGTAGGTGTAGCCTTAGTCGTGACCAAGTTTTCTTTTTCCATCAACGTAACCAAATGGCAGTCTTTTATGATTAGCGTTGTCCTCCATTCTAGGCACATGCCCAGCCCATCTAAGCCTAGCTATTCTTATATTCTGCACCACGTCCTGGATACAGCTGATACATAGCTCAGAATTTTGCCTCTGTTTGAATTGATCGCTTCAACTCTTACAGCTCCAAACAGCCTTCTCAATATTTTCCTTTCAAAGAGCAGTAAACTGTTGGTATCTGGGTTCTGAGCAAAATTGAATAACAAGCACGAGAGTCCACCCTCTGTCTTGAATACTTCTGGCATGTCATTCTGGATCTGGACCTGGCTTCTCGACTTTTTCATCAACAATTCCACAAGGCTTATCAATTCTCTGGAGGCATTCATTTCTTCCATACCTTGATAGAGTTTGAAGGGTAAAATTGAACAAAAAGGATAGAATTAAACAATAGGCACGATTACCCAGACCCTTGGTTGTCCATATAATCTGCAAATTATTTAAAAAAATATATTTATAATAATAATATAAAATATCAAATTGTATTATATTTAGTACAATAATTAATTACTAGCTCGGTGTTATGATGAACAGCTTCCCATCAGATGGGCAGATTTTGAGAAAAAAAACCATGGTTCCCATGGTAACTATGCTATTATTACGCCTATGGCAACCAGCCCAGTATTTCCCGATAGAAGGGGACAACAATCGACACCATTGTTGAAATAAATACCGGTAGGGAAGAGTGAGTTAAGTGCGTGCGGTCTGTGATTAGCGAGCTGTACTCACGTGCCACGTGTCACACGCGTGTGTTGTGACATCGTCCACGCCCTTCACTGACAACAATGTCAAACAGATTAGTAAGTCACCGCCTTCTACCATTGTGGTTGTCATTGTCCCAGCGACTTTGAATCTCAATCGTTTCGACAATTGATTTATTGACGAATATATATTATATTTTAAATTCTAATCTATAGTTGAAAATATCAATAAATAAATAATAATAAAAAATATTCTCATAATTTAAAAAATAATTTTTAAAAGCACTGAAATATGGTTGATTTTTGTTTTCATTACATCTCAGTTGTAAATGCATTCTCATCAAATATAAAACAATCCTTAACATTACAAAAAAAATTTAATAATAGTCATTGACCAGACATCCTCCTTATAAAGTCGAGTGAGAGGAAAGCAAGTATTATTGATATTGCAATCTCTAACGACAATAATGTAAATTAACCGGGGGAGAGGAACTTCGAAAGTACCGGAAATTGCGGCTGAGCTAAAAGAACTATACCGTATGGAAAGCGTGGTGGTAACACCTATTATAATCTCCACAAATTCAAGGTGGAGGGCACTGAGAATAAGACTTTCGGTTTTAAGGGCATTCGGAGGTTTTAAGGGAGGCTCAACAGGCAGTTCGCCTAGACACAGCCAGAATCGTAGACAATTTCTGAACGTTTGATGAAGAGTAATATAAAAGCAAAAACTAATAACTGTAGATGGTTAGGCTTGTCCTCCATTTATGTCATGAACCCGCAAATGCGTGAAAAAAAAGACGAACAAAATAATAATATATACTCGTAGCAGTGGAATTATGAGTTGCTATACGCCAGTGAGACATTGACGCAAAATACTAAGGATGACATGGAAAAAATAGAAGAAAGAAAAAGAATCGGGAAAATTATTGGATCTAAAGACACAGACAAAGGAAATAGGCTTCACACCAGACACCACATAGTTGTCCAACCACGCAAAAGACATCAGAAAGAGGCGACTAAAATTTTACGGCCACATCAGCGTCTAATACTACTACATACTATACTTTGGGTAATTTAAGTCAAAATTGATCTGGAAAAAGCAAAGACTCAGAGGATATCGCGGATAAAAGCATCTTTGGAGATAAGGTATACAAGTTGGAAGTGACTTGAGAGAAGACAGCATTCACAGCCCAAAAACCAAACTGACCTTCAGTACAGAAGGAATTTTGAAAGAACTGGAAGACCAAGTAGCCATGAATCTCTAGCATGGTCTGTTAAAAGACCTGCAATTATAATAAACACTAGGAGGCTCGATGCCAGAACTATCACTTGTTAAATCTGGAATTTTTAACTTACCGGGAATCCCCTGAAGCAGACCTCAACCGTAGACCCGAACTGGGGACTAATTTACCTCGGGATAACGAGCGTTTTACCTCAGAGAGATCTATGACAATCAGTTTTATCACTATTTTTGAGCTTGTAAATAATTGTGTATGGCGTTCAAACCTCTACCGAACGTTGACTGAACACTATGGACATAGGACTTGGCCGGGAGGACTACGAGGAGCTACCCCGCTAATTCCTTGGTAGTTCCTCCCGGCCAAGTGTGAAGCCATGCCGAAGGCCCCTGGCAAATTATTTATTCTATTAACAGCCATGGATGGACCTACTGACCCTTCTGGGACTCACCCGGCTTCTATAATGTGGTTATTCTTGATTGAGGTAAAATCTGACCATTAACCTTGGACAAATCATCTCCCTGGACAACCGTTCTCCTCAAAACAATATAGTCTCGACCATATATTGAACCTAAGACCCTTATTGGGCTGTATTGGTACTGGGCAGGGGTTATGATATATATATATATATATAAATTTTTTTTCAGGGTTATGATATTTTTTCACACAAAACACTCCAGTAAAGAAACAAAGAATTGAAGTGCAAGATCAAAATTCTATTTATTATTAATTGGAATGATATTTGCTTGGCTTAAACAAACTAGTTTATTGACTATGGACTAACAATATAAGCTATAACCTACAATATAAGTTATAACCTACTGACTACTCTACTATATTACATACTTTGCTCTCACTGTCTACTTTATGCCTTACATATATCTTATACCCATATTCTGGTCTTACAATATTTTAGAGGCGGTTTATCATTTCTATGCTCCTTTAATTTTGTATCCTCCTTTCTCTGTTTCATCTTTCTCCCATCTTCTGACGCCTTCCTCCTTCCACTCCTTACTCTCCTGCCCTTTTCTCCTTACCACTAGAACCATTTGTGTTTTCACCATATTCCGGAGCCCTTCTCTATCCTTGCAGTCGACCTTTCTGATACCCATTCTCTTCACTTCCTCCTTTATTTCTTCTGGATACCCTTTTACATTCTTTCGTTTCAGCACTTCATCAAATATTAATTTGTTCAAGCTATCATTCTATCTTGTTCATTCTCTTCGTATGATAGAAGAATTTTATTCTTCGTTTTCTCATCGACGTTTTTAAACTTAAACTGTTGTTTCTTTCTCGGCTCATATAACATTCTTAATATCTTTCTTTCTATTCCCAGCATCTTATCCGAGATTGCTCTCGTGAGCAAAACCCCCAAAGGGTTTATGACTTTCGTAATGTATAATTTTGGATTTCCTGTTGAGATTTTTTTTCCTATATAAATTCCTGGCTGGAAATAAACACATTCGCAATAGATAATAAATGATCTGTAAGGTATAAAAATTTAATTGAGAAATAGTCAGAGCGGATGGAATGGTTCTAGTGAGCGTAAGAAGGCTGAGAGTGTAGCGACTGAGAGGCGACGAGTTGGAGCGAGTCAAGAGGGTGGACTGGAGTGCGCGAACCACGGGGCGCCATTGAGTACCAACACCAGCTGCACTCTGCACTCCACCGCTCCGTACTCAACCAGCTGTCCACTAGTTAGCCTGTCCTTCTCTGTTCAATTATAATTAATTCAAATGGTCCTACATTAAGATGATGGGACTCTCCAGCATTAGAGAGTTTATTAAAAGTATGCCAATACTGAAATTTGGATGGAACATCAGCTGTTTTAAGATGTTGCTTTTTTTTTGGAATATTTCAGCAAGATTTTTCTCAAAAAATAAACTCTGTTACACATAAAAAAAAACAACGTAAAAATAGTGATATCAAAAAGGTTCTCCAGCCGGAACAGACGGAGCTGTAGAAGTAAAGATGGGCCACTGCCACCTGGAACAATGGTTCTGTTCAGGGACATCAGAGATCGGTGTATATCAGGACAACGTAATATCGATATTTTATGTTATCGACATAAATGAAGCAGGTAGGAAAACAGGGCTCATAATAAATAAAGATAAAACTAAGTACATGCTCTCATCCAGAAAACTGTCATCCAGTGGATATCTCCAAGAAAGAGGGTGCAGTTTTAACAATGTTAAAATATTTAAGCATCTTGGCACCATAATAACAGAAGATAAATGACTGGAACAGGAAATAAAGGGGAGAAACGTGTTCCGAAATAGAGCTATGCCTCGAAGCCTTAAAATAAAGGCTACTTCGTCAAAGGGGGGTACTTCGTCCAGTCGTTATATATGGTGGGGAGGCGTGGACTCTATCCTTAGAAGAGTATATGGTCCAACAAAAGAAGCAAGACGTTTCCGTTTCAAAAAGAATCAAGGACGTATGTGGAGAACCTGTTATAGTTTCTTGTATTAATAACGAAAGATTAAGAAGGTCGGGGGGGTTCATAGAATGGATAAAAAAGGCAACTATTGGAAACTGATCATAGAGGGACTTCTTCCACTTTTTCCAGATGGAGAAAGAAGAATAGACAGGCCTAGAATGCGATGGTTGGCCGATGTGGAAGCAGACTATAGGCTCCTGGAGGTATAGAGAAGAGCAGCGTAAGATTGTGTAATTAATACAGATAAGAAAGATATTTAAATATGCCAGTAGAGTGCTGCCAATGGGTAGTGCCTCTACACGTCCTTTCATGCATTTGTTTATTCATACAGCCTTTGTACTAGATGTATAATATTACAGTTGTACAATTCAATAAAATCATTTAAAAAAAAAAAAAAAAATATATGCCAAGTAAGATATATATAAGATACATATATTATATATCTTACAATATCTCAATACATTAAATACTAATAGCAATGATAACTTACTTTCTTATTTATGAGAGAAGTCAAAATTATATGGGTGGGCGTAATGGAGTATTAAAAACTTACTCTAAGCTTTCTTGTGTTTAACGTTTATTCAGAAAAAAAATATTACAAAATCTATTTATGAGATAAATACAGAAGTTGTTACTAAATTCCATTCAACAGATTGACGTAAATTACTTCAATAGACGTTGAACTAGTGAACTTTTATTTATTTCATGAATAATCAAATAATATTAGTCTTTACTACAGTGGGTAAGTACTCATTTCAGTAATGGACATATCTATTAACATCAATGAGAAGCGAGGGGATGGTTGACTGGAAGATAGACGTAAGGAAGAAAATAGTTGGGGGTGCAGTCAAATAAAAACACTAAATAAGTGGTTACTTATTTAATTATGTGCCGACGTTTCGACACACTTTGTGGGTCATCTTCAAGGCTAAGAAAGAAAAACAGACAAAATAACAGAACTGTAAAAATACATTGCAGACTAAGTATATGATAAATGAGAAAAAATATATATGTAGAGAGGTAGAAATTTAGAACAAAAGTGAGGGATATATATGAATACAAAAAATTACAGAGAAAATGTACAGAACGGTGGTGATGCCAAAAAGATTTTTTTTTACAAAGATAAAAGAAGGAAGTAAACAGAAAGTTATTTAAAAAGAAAAAGTATAAACATCAGAGGTGAGAAGTAAAATTATGGAAAAGGTAGTAGAATATATATAAAAAACTATAAAATGTAAGATAATAGACTCTTGGGGAGTTTACATAAGTAAAATGAAAGAAGGTATAGCCAAAATGATATTAAAGAGTAAATAAAGGAAAAATGACAGTAGCAAGTCAAGATATAAATATAGAGTATAACAGTTTTTAAAAAGTATACATATAGTATGAAGTGGTATAAATGTATGACAAATATACATGGAACGTATAGAAATATAAGTAACAACATGGTATCAATCAATATATTCAATTCAATATATGAATCAGATATCTCAAAACAGATAATAATAATAACATATTATTATCAATGGAAATGAAGCATTAATATATTGTACATTTTCACCAACTCCTACTTAGATTTTTTGTACTGCAAAATCTAGTGAGTTTTGAACAATTTAAGAATGGCCACATTTCTGCACTTAACGAAAACAATCAAGGTTTTGTTTATATGTTCGTTTGTACATCGATCAGTGTGTGTTCTATACCTCTTGAAATTGTTATAGAATGCCAGGAGAAAGAGAGGGAAAAATAGCATAGCACTGTGAATAAGTGAAGGTCTTCAACAACAATGAGGCTTTGTATCCCCACAGTGTGTGTCTCATCGCTCAAAACAAAGAATTTAATTTTTCTTAACGATTCCTCATACGAGAATGCTTTGTAATATTTGATTGTAGACAATGAAGCTTTTTAATATAAATTTTTGGTTTACCTCCACTTTGTTTACTGCCATTCATTTGTTTCTTCTCAATGAAGCCAGGTCCTAAAACACATGTACTTTTTTTTTGAGATTTTTTTCTATCAATGAATCACATTTACATAGCATTTTTTTGATGCACGACGTGTTTTGAAGTAATCAACATGGTTTTGTTTATTATAACATCTTAATTCTCATTACAACTAAAATCTGTTTTGCAATGATCAAAAAGTCTATTGAGTTATTTTTGATTCTATAATGGTCTAATTTTTTGTAATTACTGCTGCACTTTTGTTTTTTTATATTCTAAGAAATATTTTTCAATATTTGCAGAGGTTCCTGTGTAAATGACAAGGGACAGCCTTGTAATAAATATCTCAAATGGCCCAACTTTCAGTTTAGCTACCGAGTTCGGATATAAAATTTATTTTTTCTGTTAGTATTCTTTGATAACATCTGAGATAGGTGTTCTGGATTTTTTCAGTTTTCTATTTTCCTAATGATTTATGCAGTTTTTACTTTGGTAATTGTTCCATAATGAATTTTAATCACTTACATATAATTGCTAAATTAGTCCAAATGATATCATTATTATCATAATCAATCCTCGCCTACCGCCTAAGGCTACAACTACATTGGATCCGGTGTGATACGATGAGACGTCGCTAGCAAACCAAATGACTGAAATATATCGAGAGTTATAACATTTGGTTCTTTAAATTTATAAAATTAATAGTATTTATTAATTATGTTTAATACCTTTATATTTAATTTTAATGTATAGTAAAATATGTATAATGTATACACCCCAGCATCGTATGTGATAGAATCACGTCGCACCGAATCGGATCCAATGTAGGTGTAGCCTAAGCAATCTGAGGAGACCCTTGGTAGAAATTGACACAGTTGATCCTGTCCTGTACCAATTAATTTCTTGCAATCCAATTGTTTCCTCTTTTCAAGAAAGCCTCCTTCTGGCGTAGGCAGCACCCCGTCTTCCCACTTCAGTCTTGGTTTTCCACCCCCTCTCTTACAGTGTATGCACATTTTGCGATGCGGCTTGGTTCCGTTTTCCAAACCATCTGAACCAGTTCTGCTTTATTAGTTCGGTGACAAGAACTGTCTCGAGATGTGTCCCTTTTGTTTTATTAAGTACTCGGTCTCTTCTGGCCTTCTCTTCCACCTTTCTAAGAAATCTTATTTCATCAGCCTGAAGCCTTGATTTATACTTATTGTTTGAGCCCACGACTCCGAGGCTTATGTTAAGATTGTAGTAAAGGTAGACATAAAACACCCATCTTTTTTTTTTTTTTCACCTCGTGACGGTTCAAGAAGCCTCTTTTCTTTTCTTCGTTGCTTCAATACGCTCTGTTATTTTACTATCGATGTAGCCACTCTCCTGCAGTTGCGCTTCTTGTTCTATTATTTTGATTCTAATAACTCATAGGGTTCTGTTTGGCCAACCCTCATCACCTTTATTTCTGCCGGGTTGATACTTGTTTATGTAGGTACATTCAGTTCTTCTTAGAGAACCCTAATATTGTACTGAAGATCATTGTAACACAACCAGATCGTCTGCGAACGCCAACAATGATATTCTATGATATGATAATAACAATGATAGTTAAAATTATAATACACAGAACGATGCTGAAATCTTCGGATTACATTTTAAAAAAATATATTTTAGAACTATTTTTTTAAGCACCTATATCAAGACGGCTATACCGAACCCCTAAAACATTAGAGAAATCACAATTGAAATTTTCAGCTACAAAGTTAATATTTTTTTTGTTAACATATTTTGGCTTACGAGTTTTGACTCCATGTTTTGATTTCGGCAAAGCGAAGACGTAGTTTAATTTTACTGTTTAATACCAGGGTTAGGGTTGCAGCACGTTTAGTAACATTTAATACACCATTAATTACAAAAATTCCAATACATGACTATTCTAAGACCAATTTGGACTTATGGAGTAGAGCTTTGGAGCTCCACTAAGCCATCGAAATCCTCTCGTTTCGAATTCTTACAATCCAAAATCCTTCATAAAATCCTCAATACTCTTTCCTTTGTTATAAATGTTATATTGAAGTCATCCATAATGTTCCATCTGTTGCTGATTTGTCCCGAATCCTTCCATGACACCCTTTATACCTACTGGTTCCAAACCTAGCAATCTCTTAAGGTGTTATTTGAGTTCTACCAGTGGGTAGTTTCTCTACTTGATGTTTTCTGATCAATTCCTGATAATCCACCGACGGGTCTGAGCAGAAGATGGCCTCATTCCACTTTCGTGCTGTATTATTTGTATAGTTGTAAAATTTAATAAATAATAAAAAAAAACCTTACAGTATCCTCAAATATTGTTATTCATCGTGATGCCATCAAGATGTATATTAAGAAATTGCAGCTTTGTTGAAATAGCAGTGTTGATATCAGAAGTAGCACGCTTCTTTCGCAACCTCCCCTTTTGGTTCTCGCGGAACATTTCATGAAGAAATCTGTTATTGAAAGCACTTCTATTAAAAAGGAGTTGATGTACTAGAATAATGTCTATGGATATGGCATTGTTTCCATGGAGATTTACTAACTGCTGGCTATAGAAAAAAAATGAATAAAAAATCGATGGTGTGGAGGAAGGTGGAAGAAAGTTGAGTGTGTCATACCCCGGGCGGAAGGGATGGTAACTCGGTTACCTCTCGGGAGGGATGTAGTGATGGAGGGAGGGAGGGAGAAAGGGAGAGAGGTTGAGGGAGAGGGAGAGAGCACAACTGTCATCCTTACATCGGAACCCTCACTGCCGGGCTGGGGATTGGATTAGAGGGCAAGACAATCAGGCATCTGTTCCCGCTTCTTTATCCTCCGCCTTCCTCCGAAGGATCCTTGCCGAGGATACAGCCTTATCTTGCAATACACAACCTCCATATAGATAGTCAATATCCAGGATATATAAATAACGCGACCATATATAAGTAATATATAAGTATATATAAATACGTCTACCAGAATAGGAATACGAAGATAGATGACAGACTCTCAATACGAGCAAAATATGTAAAGAAAACTGCGTCGCTAATATACGAGCACTTTTCTCTTCCATGATAGTGACACAGCCTACTTGATAGCACAGCTGTTATATTTACAGCCATACATATGAGAGGCTGCAGTTTTAATTTACGGTAATAAATTGTTTAAATAATATTGTTTGTTGAGTAAACTGCAACTAATCTCCTGAAATATATAAAGAAACACGAAGTAAGGGCTTTAAATGCTGTTATTTCAGGGGAGTGAATGTTTTATTAGAAATTATTGTAATTACGTATTGTAAATAAATCTATTGTTTCTTCAGAGAACCACAATTCAGCCTTTATTTCCTTATCCAAGGGCATACTATTATATTATTATGATATTATTACTTTATTATATATTACTCAGATAATATTACTCAGATCCACCAACTTTAAGGTGAAGTTTCTTTGGTCCAGTCGACCATCAAGGGTGGTGGTTATGTACAGGGTGTTTCAGGGTTAAGTAGCTGAAATGAACATTTGAACTAAGCACCTTAAACAAGAAAAAATTTCCAATTCAGGTATCTCTGCAAACGCTTTGTTTAAGAGATATTCACTCAAATTTTGATTGTTATGAATTATTTAGCCATAGTAAATAAGTAAAACTTTAACATTTTAAATATTGTTCAAAGTTATTTCCTGGAGCATTAAGACAGACTCTGCATCTTTCTTCATCAGCAGGAGTTGCAGATCGGCACTGGATATATGTTATTGTTTCACAAGATTCAATTATCCTTTTGAGTGAAGAATTAGGATCATTGACCGGAATCGCAAATACTTTTTGTTTAATGTCCCCCCCCCAAAAAAAAATATTGGTGTCAGCTATAGAGAGCGTGCAGGCCAAGCCATACACAGCTCTTTCACGGCCAATCCATTGATTGTGATATCACATATTTCTTCTCAGTTGTAGTGGAATATCTACAGCTAAATCATAGTAATCATTATTAAGAAATTCCAAAAACGTATTCGCATTGAGTCTAGCCTGTCTTAATGCTCAAGGACATTACTTTGAACAAACTGTTAATATCAACAGTAATTTAATGATTAAAGTAGTTGGAACAAGTAGGAACGATTTATTTATATACTATGCCTAAATAATTTATAACAATGAAAATCTTTAGGTGTAAATATCCCCTTAACAAAAGTTTGCGGATATATCTCATAAGGAAATGTTTTTTCTTCTTCCTTACTTCAAATTTTCGTTTGGCTACTTAACCCTGAAACAGCCTGCATGTACTAGGGTACTAAAGTCCTTCCTACCCAAAGATAAAGGATAAATGTTACTTTCAAATTAACGACGAAATGTTATTATATCAATCAACCTAATCTATATTACCATGTATTATTAATACATTATCGTTCAAGAGCAGTAATCACTGTAATTTGTAAGGTTGGATTTTTCTATTTTAGAATGTGTGAATCAGGATCAGAAGTTTTTTTTTTTATATAGTTAAATAAAAGTTATCAATTCATTCATTTTACTAATTATTTTTATTTTGTTATAAAGAGCTTATTAAATTAGCATAACAATAATTTAGACCTTGTTAATCCGATCTTTTGTTTTCAGTGCGATTTTTATATTTTTATATGATAAACATCTCTTTTGAAACTAATTGTTTTGTAGTGTATTTTTTATTTTATTTAGCCAGCTCAATTGGAGTAGAATGGCTCAGTGGTAGCACCACCTTGCAACACCGAACGTCGTGGGTTCAAACCCCACACAAAGCTACAGAGAGGGTGTTTAATAGTATTACAGGTTTTAATCACCTGATAAACGAATGAACGACAAGCAATGACAGTAGTTGCTCATCTGTTTGTCTAGTTCTGTGTGTTTTAGTGTGAGTGCATACTGTGAGACAGTTCAATTTATTATTATCATGGGAGACACCACAACTTTATTCACTTTTGCAGAACAAACAGACATGCTTTTAACTTATAGCGAGGTACAAAGAAACGGTGCTGCTGATGTTAGTAGATATCGTGAAAAATTTCCTAACCGTAGAATACCAAATGTTTGTTGAGACGTTAATCTCTTCACGAAATTATTACCGTAAAATATATTTGCCATCATTACGCCATTTTCGTAATATAATTAAATTAACATTGTTATTAACATTAATTAAAATTATTATAAATAAATATAACGATATTATTAACATCAATTAATACAATTTTAATCAGCACATAAAACACAACACTATATATTTTTTTTACTATTATTATTTAATCTTTATAATTAGGTATTATTTTTTTATAGAAATTAAAAAGTTTGAAATAATCTATCTGCCTCTCTCCTGCAATATCGTTTATATTAACGATCTCAATAATTACAATGAATAACAAAAACTGCGGGAAATGAGGAGAGATGGTGGGGAAAAGACAATACCGTACTGTAGATAGTGTAGTAAAGATGACGTAACACTGACGTCACTAAAATGACCGCTATTAAAAGCGACAGCAATGGATTAATTACCCTTTTTCGTGACAATCGTTCCGAGTTACTTGTAGTTTATAATTATAAGTAAAGTAGCTTTTGGAACAAAAAAAATTCCTGCTCTTTTTTATAATTTATTATATAAGTATTTCAATCAACTAATTGCTCCTTATCGGATACCTGTGATAAGGGGAAGAGGAAAAGAGGCGAGGATGTGAGCGAAATAAGGAATAAGTAGCCGTTAAGGAGGACTGCTAAGTGTAATAAATAAGTTAGAGACCGGGAGAGGGAAGGTTGAGTTTTAACCGCAAAGTCAAGTTTGAACAAGAGAGAGAGAGACCGAGAATCTGGGCTGGTTGGGCGAAGCCTCTCGGGGAGGGCTAACTCGATTAGGAACCAGTGGGAGGCTGTTTAGTTGTGAGCGCTTTCATCTTCAGAGTCTTCTCTGTCCTCCTCCGTCATGTCGCTAAAAAGGAATATCTGACAAGGGGAGTATTCCTCTCTCCGATCTACTTCGCCTCTTCGCTAAACAGTCTGGGTATTTCCCATCACCGATCCATTCCATGGGTATTTTCCATTCCGATGCTATCAAACTAAACTTCAATAATAGTCATTTTTATGAGCATTTAATAATGTGAAATAGGGTGTAGAGTGTGAAGGCTTCTGAGTTGCTATGCTAAAGGTTCCGGGGTTTATTCCGGCTATGGCAGATAAATCTAACCTGCTGTTATGATAACCGCTAATTATGGACCTGTAGGATCTACATACCCTCTTGGAGCTCAACCAACGTCTACAAAGGGAGGAAAAATCTGGCGGTGAGGGTGAACTCGGACCAATCATCTCCCTTCATCTATGTCCAAGAAATAATACAGTCTTTACCATGTAATGTACACAAGACCCTTCATGGTTTGTTAAGGTACAGATAGGTTAAAGCGAAATATGATATTTAGTATGAACAGATGCGTTGGTTACTATCATCATTCCCATAATAGTAGGAATAGTTATATAACAGTCAAAGCCAACTATATTGGTCGTCAGGGGTGCAGTCAATATAAACAACTAATAAGTGAGACTTATTTATTGATAGTGCCGACGTTTCGAGATAATTTGTAGGTCATCTTCTGGGGAAATCGAAGGAGTCGTGGCTAGGTGAAACTTGTAACTGGTTACAAGTTCACAACCAGTTACAAGCTTCACCTAGCCGCGACTCCTACGATTTGCCCTGAAGATGACCTACAAAGTAGGTCGAAACGTCGGCACTATCAATAAATAAGTCTCACTTATTAGTTGTTTATATTGACTGCACCCCCAACTATTTCCATCCTGCATTTGATCTTGCAGTCAACGATTTTCTTTTTATCTATATTGGTCGTCATTTTTGCGAATAAAGGATGATGATCGGATGATATTACTGACGGTAAAACTAAGTTATAAGCAGTGCAATAGGATCGGTGACCACTAATGGCAGATACCCAGACTTAAGCGAAAGGCGTAGTACAATAGATCGGAGAGAGGAATACTCCCCTTGTCAGGTAATCATTTTTAGCGACTAATCCTAGGAGCGAACTTTATTGATTAACATATTTATGGATAATTATTAAAGTGAAATACAATGTTTAGAATAGATACATACAAAATTTAAGATGCGTCTATTGCAGTCATAATATCATTTCTATTATAATAGTAGGAATGATTATAGTAGTCAACATAAAGTTTATTAATTGTCTTTTTAATGGATAAGTATTAAAATTAAAAGTATTAAATAGGATGTCTAGGGTGATTACATGCAAAATACATAGTAGCGTGATAGGATGCATTGGTTACGATTATTTTTTTTTATAATAGTAAAATTGAGTATAGGAATGGATCCTATTGCTACTGCCTATAACTCAGTCTTATTTTCAATATTATCATCCGATTATCACATTATTAGTTACCCACAAATATGTTAATCCATAAAGTTCGTTCCTATTATTAGTCGCTAAGAAGGAATATCTGACAAGGTGAGTATTCCTCTCTCCAATCTTCTTCGCCTCTTCGCTAAACAGAGTGGGTATCTGCCACCAGGGGCTACAGATCCTATTCCTACTCCCTATAACATAAGGTTTTTTTAAATAATTTCACTTTACTAGATATCCAAAAAAAATCATATTCAATAGAGTTGGCGTTGATAACTATTATCATTTCTATAATCATTGCTAATATTGGGTCGTTTCATATGAAATATCCGTTTTAGAAGGAAACGTTATTCACTACAACCGCTTTTTGTACCAAAAAAAACACATGTATATAAAAAATATTTAGTGGGTCTCGGAGTGTCTGAAATGGCTGGGACGTTTGCATAAAATGAATGTTCCAAAAATTCTAAAGCTGTCTAAAAATATATGACCCTGATGGATCTCGCCCGAGAGGTTGGGCGAGGACTAGATGTAGATGTAGACTAGGCGGAAGACATCCGTAAGCTGGGTCCGATATCAACCTGGGAGAAGATAAAACACAGTGGGGTAGACTTGTTGAGCAGGACAAGGACAGCTGAAGGCGTCTGTCGTCCAATAGAAGAAGAACGCCAAATGATATAATCGTTACAACATTCTTCCCCGAATGCGGTGGTAAATTTAGGCCAATTGTCCAAGTTTTAACTAAGATAAAAAATTACACGAAAATCGTGTGTGTTCTGTGTCACATTTCATACTAAACAATATTCGTTCAATTGTAGTGATAGTATATATTATTAAAAAATAAAAGCTCATTACAATCTATTAAACATAATAGACCAGTGCAGAACCCTTTGAAAATGGTAAAAATGAAAAAAAAATCATAGTAGAATGAAAAATAATTTACGGGCGACCTGAGGTCGGTAAGCGGGAGGGAGGAGGTTTTAAGGGGAAAAACCGGTTTATCTCGATTTCCGGCAAAACTACAAGTCCTATGGAAAAAAGTTAAACGGTTAAAAAGTTGTAGGTAATAAAAATATCTACAACTTTTGTATTTACACTTTTTTCACATAACCTCAAAATTTATGTGAATAATTCAAATAACCAAGTTTTTATTTTTTTTTTGTTCTACAAAAAAAATAATTTTTTTTCACGAAATTTAACGAAAGCTTACATTTTCATGTCCCAAACACACTGTATTTTTTTAATTACAAATATTTATTTTTTCACCTTACTTTGACTTAATATCGAAAAAGCACCCTAATTTTCAATCTAAAATTCTCACGTTAAAATATCTGTTATTTTAAAAAAGTCGGTGGTCTTTTTGTTCGTTGAAATCTCTACTTTCTTATGTGTAAAGAAAATATACATTACTATGGTAAATGTTCTCAGAAAATGCAAAGTAACGAAAAAAATTCGAATCCGAAATTAAAAAAAAAATCATTATGTACAATATTGAGTTATTTATTTAAAATTAATTTCATCTGAATCATTAACTTCCTCTTCCACATTGGAGCACTTTTCAGAACCATGACAATTTAGGATAAATTTGTGTATTTTAAAGCATGTTTTCGGCAGCCATATTTTAAACTATTACATCCAGTTTCACAGCTGCAGGAAATATTTTTGAGCAATATTTCCGGAATTAATTTCTTTTCTGTAAATTGGGAATAATGCCTTTTCCGGCAATCCAGATGTTGTATCTCAACTAGAAAAACAATGCAAAACTGCAACGATATTTTTTAAAGATTCATATATGAAACTATTACACGTGAAAAATAGATCTTTTACATTTCCAGAACCTGACTTGAGAAAATAAATGTCTGATTATTTGAATTTAATTGAGACAAAAGGACCAAAAGATCAATATCTTTACCCACAACAATGACGGCTTTATTAGTATCTCTGGCAACTTCTATCGAGGTCTTGTACATTGTACATAATGATTAAAAAACAATTTTCGGATCCGAGATATTTTTGTGTCTTTGCATTTTCTGAGAACATTTACCATAGTAATGTATATTTTTTTTTACCCATCAGAAAGTAGAGATTTCAACGAACAAAAAGCCCACCGACTTTTTTAAAATAACAGATATTTTAAAGTGAGAATTTTCGATTGAAAATTAGGGTGGTTTTTCGATATTAAGTCAAAATAAGGTGAAAAAATAAATATTTTAAATCAAAAAAATTACAGCGTGTTTGGGGCATAAAAAGGTAAGTTTTCATTAAATTTCGTGAAAATTTTTTTTTGTAAAAGATAAAAATAAAAAAACAAAAACTTGGTTATTTGAATTTTTCACATAAATTTTGAGGTTATGTGAAAAAAGTGTAAATACAAAAGTTGTAGATATTTTTACTACCTACAACTTTGCCGTTTAACTTATTTCCATAGGACTTGTAGTTTTGCCGGAAATCGAGATAAACCTGTGTTTTCACTTAAAACCTCCTCTCCCACTTACCGACCTCAGGTCGCCTGTAAATTATTTTTCCTTTCATTTTTGTTATATTCTCTTCCTTTCCCAACGGGTTTCATTCTACTATAATTTTTTTTGTTTCTAAAATGATCGAGCCTGGTCTATAATCATAGTACACAACAGAAGTCTACTAATTCCATTTTGGATTTTTGAAATAATTAAAACGGACATTTCATATGAAATCATTCAGTAAGTATAAGTATATATGTATGTTGACATGAGATGTGCTATCTGCGTATTAAAGGGACACATTAAATATAGTATATTTGTTTTACTTAACGAGCCGCAACGCAGATGCTGGTGAGGGCAGAACTGTAGAGAGCGCAGTTAAGCTATTCTGGGTGGCCCACTCATCTGCATCTTAATGAGGCTACAGCCCCATCCACGAGAAATTTGAAGGAGCTAAGTAAGCAGTCATCGCTGTGTTCCGTAATTAAACGCTGGTGATGTTGTTTTCTTTTCTAATTCCGTTTCCACCCCTTGCGTATCTTTTACGTTTTTCAGCTCGATTAAAAGGTAAATTTATCCGTTTATTTGAATTCACAACCAATACTAATTTTTTTTTATGTGAAAACTTCTTGCGACTCTTGGTAGGGGATAAACTTGTTGGCTCGCGTCAGCATGCTCGGGACTGGCAACGCCTTATGGTCTGTGTATGCAATTATAAAATTATGCAAATTGTTTTAATCAACTTTAGTTTAAAGGTTATAATTATATTCGTCTAAAAAGTCGTTTATTAGTTGTTCAATTGATACTAATAATGACTAAAAACATCAATAACTGGCTGAACTTTACGTTTCCCATAAAATATTTTCTTTAAAATAGTTAACTTCTTGTTTTATGAACTGATTGAAGCTACAAATCATCTTAGTATAGTTGAACTTGATAATGATGCTAATAATGAGAAAAAATTACTATATAATTATATACTAATGATTATTTCAATTAAATTATTGATATTTTGTACTTAGTTTATGCAGATCATCATATGATTAATAAATAGAATACATGCAAATGTATATAATTATCATTTATTTTATTTCATTTTTTATTAATTGTTATAATTTTTAAATATTTTTATTTGAAAAGAAAAAATATGTCCATGTCTGTCAAGTGAGCTACCCTGGCTCAAAGGATATAATTATCTTTAAGTATATAATCATCTTTAAATATTTTTATTTTGAAGAGAAAAGATTTGTCCAGCCCGGGATTCGAACCCGGGTCGCCCACGTCACTAGTGTGGTGTTCTAACCAACTTCATTGAACATTCTTCCCCTTGTATAAATGCTAAATTGCGAGAACACGGGGAAATAGGATCGGTGAAGAGAATGGATTTGTCTAGCCGTGTTACGACCATTACCTCAGTTAGTTATAGCACCACGCTAGTGACGTGGGTGACCTGGGTTCGAATCCCGGCCTAGACAAATCTTTTCTCTTCAAACTAAAGATATTTAAAAATTATAACAATTAATAACAAAATAAAATAAATTGTATATAATTATCGTTCGAAGTGCCAGTATATATGATAACCAGGCTAGTGTTAATAATTTTTTTTTTTTTTTAATTTATTTATTGATATTTACAACTGTATAAAAAAAAATACATCTAGTAAATGGGCTAAGCGATACAAAATGACATGTGAAAATGACATGTAGAGAAACTACCCACTGGTAGTACTCAAATCACAAGTTCAACTAAGAAGTCACGGGGCCATCTTCTTTTCAGACGCCTCGGAGGATTATCGGGAATTGAAGTGGAAGGTAGGTTTAAAACCAGAGGGTTTGAGTGGAAATGAAGTTTGTTATGAAAGGATAGATAGCGGTTTCGGGCCAAATCAGCAACAAATGGGACATTAAGGTCGTTATGGATGATTTTATTCTTAACAAAATAAGGAGCATTAAGGATTTTACGAAGGATTTTGGATTGTAGGGATTGGATACGAGAGGAATTCGATGGCTTAGTGGAGCTCCAAAGCTCTACTCCGTAGGTCCAAATAGGTCGTATGATGGTCATGTAGATGAGTCTTTTGTAATAAATTGGGAGCTTAGAGCGTTTGTCTAGTAAGTGTTGAAGTAGCCTGAAACGTCGAGCGGTTTCTTGTCTTTTCAGTCTCGTATGAGGATTCCAGGTTAATCGTTTGTCAAGATGCAACCCTAAGTATCGGATCTGTTCTACAGGCACCAGTGGGATATTATTAAAGGATACTGAAGGGCAGGAAGTCATTGGCTTACGACGTAAGGTAAAAGTGATTTGATGCGATTTTTGAGAGTTTATTTTAATTCTCCAGTTTTGACACCATTCTTCAAGATCAGTGATATGGGATTGGAGGCTTTGGGATGCAATAATTGGATTGGTGTTGACAGATAATACACATGTATCATCAGCATACGTGGTAAGGATAGTATTAGGATGAGTTGGGATGTCAGCTGTATAAACTGTATAAAGGATTGGGCCAAGGATGCTACCTTGAGGAACACCAGCAGATTGGGAAAATAGGGATGAATAGACATTATTATGATTTACTTGGAAAGTTCTGTTTGTGAGATAGGATTGAAGGATGAGAAGTTAATAATTTAAATTTAAATAATTCATACTATAATGGATTTAAAAATTAAAAAAAAAACATTTATCCCAAATTTTTGAATTTTCCCTTCTGTCGCCAGTTCTCATGACGGCCAATTTATTTTTTTTTCAGATCTTATTGAAAGTATTTAGTTTTCCAATTTTTAGTATTTTGTTTTCCAATTTAGTTTTCTGTTCCAATCTGAAGTTTTCATAAGTGAGCTGCCTGGCTCCCTGAAAATATTAAAATGTTTTATAACTTTTTTTTATGGTTTCTAATATTATAAATCTACATTGGTCTGCCTGTTTATCTCAAAATATGATTTTATTATTCGTCCATCACGAGGTTTACTTATTTTATTATCAGCAAAATATTTAATAGATCGGATAAAACTAAGAATATTCTTAGTTGCAGAAAAGGGAGAGATACTGTGGATATTGTTAAGTTTGAACATGTTGAGAAGTTTACTTAAACTTTGGGTCTATGATAACTAGAAAAAAAGAAATTCAAGAGGAAATAAAGGCGCGATTCAAGGCAGGAGAGTCTTGTTATTGTAGCGGGCTACTGGGTGTTAAATGAACTAAACTATTAATAAATTCAAAATACTAATATTTATTAACAAATTAAAAAGACAACAATGAAATTATTTAAAACAATTAAATTATACACTATATTATATAACTAATATAAATTTACAATAACAATATTCTACAGATTAAAACTTAGGCCTAACTGTTATCTAATTACTAAAATAATATACAAATAATACAAGATATTGCTAATACTAAATAACCTAACTATTTACGTAAATTTGTACAAATACAATAAAATTACACTATAGTTTATAACTACAAATTAACCCTTACAGTTCGCTAATTAAAGTCCACCGACCATATGACTCTCCAAATATGACAAACTGACACACAGTTTATTAAACTCTCGTACTGTCACAGTTCACTGATACACTGAGTTGGCGAGACTCACTTATCACTTATCACAGGCTCACACTTATTACTCACACGGACTGCCACCGTCCACTGTCACTGGGGCACTTCTCGGAAGTTCCAAGAATTGTATCGTTTCATCCAGGTTGATCCAGAAGGTTCGAATTGTCTCGATCTTTCTAAACCGTTCTTTAATCTCTTCCGCTTAATCTCTCCAGCTCGTTTAATCCTCTCAGCCGGTCTTTCTCCCCTCTCTGACCGTAACATTATCATTCGATTTCGACATTGTTAAACTCGTTTTTTCGAATGTGAAACGTGGACACTGACGCTGAAGGATGAATAATGTCTTAAAGTATACGAAAATAAGTTGATGCGCAGAATATTCGGTCCAAAAAAAGATGAGACCACTTGAGAATTTTGGAGATTACACAACGCGGAATTGCGAAGCATGCACCCGGTTAATATTATGAAAGTGATAGTGTCACGAAGATTAAGATGACCTTGTAAATATGTTGGACTCAGTAACGAGCGAATTCCTAAAAAGCTAATAAGACTGGGAAGCATCTGAGGGGTAGACCGAGGTGTAGGTGAGAGGATTGCGTTAGGAGCAATCTGGCGGATTTCGGTTTGAATTGTGGTATCTGGATTGGTAGTATCGGCATTGAGCCTTCGGGTTCGATTAGCCTCATTATTGTTATTTAATAGGGGGGAGCTCAGTATGTAAGGTGCTTACACCAGGTTTCGAATTCGATACAGTCTGTGGAAGAAAAAATATTTATTATGTTTAAAAAGGTACTCTTAAGAAGGAGAAAAACCTGGTGGTTAATCATTGCACAACAGTTGGTTTGGAACCTGTACAATCTCTTAACATTTGCTGAACCCGATACTATCATCGGTTACAGTGATACAGTGTTTTAGTTAATAATCAATATAATTTCCTTAATGGTACCTAGTAGAAACTTATTTAATTTTTTTCAATTTGACTATACTAATATTAATGCTAAAAATGGCGGTTGTGAACTTTCAATATACATAACCAAGAAATGAAATCTGAATTGAATGAACTGCCTCAGTCAGAGTGGGGGGATCCGATAGCAATGGGGAAATACGCAGTATTGATCTTCTTTCCAACATCCAAAAGATAAAAAATGTTTATCCTGATAAACGTTTTATCCATTTTTCATGAAAGTGAATCAATTTTTTTTTTTTTGTATGGTGAAGATACTGTCAAAGGGATTCGACTGTGTACAGGAAATTAGTGAAAACCATTCCTCTTCATATTCTGTAATATTTCATGCAAAATGATTCAATAATCCGTTCAACCATTTCGAGTGAAATATTAAAAAAAAATGGAAATATTTTTTATTGATTTTATTTATTTGCCTCCCAAATATCATGATCATAGTCTATCCTCTCTACCGCTCACGCAGTATGAGGTTCATCTCCCAAATATTATCACATAATTTTTATGTTCCTATTGTTTGTTAATAATTATGATATCAATTATCATTCATATGATTAGTTAAAGTATTCTCTTCTAAATTATCATTGAATTGATTATTTAAACAATTCTCTTAATTCTTCAATTAGGGTAATAACCAATACGTATTAAGAAAACCAGATGTTTCTAAATCGTTTAAATATATATATTTAATTATCTATATTCACCGATAAGACCTGGAATAAATTATTTAAGTCAAATTGAAAATCTTACCTTGAGTAGATTAATTACTTTCATTAACTATTAATAAACATTTTATCATTTATTTGAATTTAAATATGGATCAACATCAGAAAATCAATAGATAAGGCAAAATACATTTTGCTAACATTGATTTGTTATTATCCCCAATTGAAAGCAATAAATAAACAAATTGTTTTCAATTTAAAAACAATATAATGAACAAATTAATTTCAATAGAAAAACAATATAATGAACAAATAAAAGAAATTGATCTAGAAAATTTACATGTATCAAATATATTTACCAATTTCTTACTATCTCCTTATAATCAAGATACAACCAACTAACATATTATATAGCGCTTTTGAATTTATTTTATTTGACTTTAATGAGCTCTAAAAAAAATTGTATTTGTCAACGTTATTCTGCAGAATGTTGAAATCTAGTACTTCCTTTTAATAGAAGAGGTGATACTTTCGCTGTGATGTTCCTGTGAAGATTGCTCTGTGGGTAGAAAGATGTATGTCCCTGTAGGAAGGTTTGAGATAGAGAGATACGGTTATTCTTGTTCGAAGGTTTGAGATCTAGTGCCTTGTTTTTTTATGTTGAAGGGATGCCACCTCTAGTGGCATTATACCTGAACTCTCCGATGATGTCAGATTTCGTCATTGAATTCTCACGATTCTCCAGGGAAATATCCTCCGGTCTTTGTTTCCAATTATGTATTATGTTAATTAAGGAATGACTCTATATTCTTCTTAGAAAAATAATTCGTTCATTAGACGATAGTTGCGTCATGTATCAATATGTATATGGAAATTGTTTACTGGGTATATGTACGAGAAGTTTGGAATGGTCGGGGGTGCAGTAAATACATTTTAGTTTCACTTATTATATTCGTTCCAACATTTCGACCTAATTTTTAAGCCATCATCATGGCTGAGTATAAATAACTATATGAACAGTATAGAAGCAAAGAAAATAT
This sequence comes from Troilus luridus, assembly GCA_964056705.1. Taxonomy (NCBI): domain Eukaryota; kingdom Metazoa; phylum Arthropoda; class Insecta; order Hemiptera; family Pentatomidae; genus Troilus; species Troilus luridus. Next base: position 177,188,643 of record OZ057412.1, read on the forward strand.
AACGGGTTGTATAAACAGAAATGATAGGAATGAAAAGAAAGAAATACAATGAACATAAGTTAGATTATGAAATAAGTGATGATAGATAATAAGAGAGAAAAGAAATATAGAACATAATAAATTGCTTGAGAATTTTTTTTAGATCTTTATTTCAGATGTTGGTTTATTTACTGAGAGTATTTAGTCTTATATTACAACACGAAGTTTTCGTAATGCAAATTTAGTTCAAAATCGATGTCGTGTTAAAAAAAACGCTCTAATATCAAAACATCGAAATTTATATTTCAATTTGTTAAGGTAAATCTAGCTATTCATAATCACAACGTATTTCACTTACAACTCGTTATCAAAAATATTCATTTAACGTCACTTTCTTCTGCTCTGGCTCAGCCTACTATTCCACAATTGGAGCCATAAATTCTGCCTATCGAAGTATAATTAGGATAGGTGTCTTTAATGAGTACTTGAAACCACACTGGCTCGGTACCGCCCTTTTACTCTTCCTCCGAAGGACAACACCTTATCTACTACCTTTCGAACCCAAGAGTTTCTTACCGTAGCGTTTAGAAATCCTCGAGGGGCCTGAAAAGAAAAAGATGAGTAGAAGTGGTCGTTTTTTATTTTTTTTAAGATGTCATTATTTCAATCTAATTTACTTATTAAAAATTTATAAGTCAATAAATAAATTTAAAAACAAACGTATACCACAACAACACATGAAAGGTCTTGGACTCAGTATATGGTGGAGACTGTACTGTTTCTAGGACAACGGTTGGGCAAGGATATGATTTGTCTGAGATTACCGCTCAACCGCCAGGTTATATCCTCTTTTAAGAGTACCCACTTTATAGGGCCGGGATGAGTCCCAGAAGTGTCTGTACAGCCCACAGGGTCCTTTTGTGAGATTAAATAATTTATCTGACACAGTCGGCAATACTACATATGTCTAGAATAATATTTTTGGAAGATATTATTCTATATAAAACTGAACATAAAAACATACAAAACTTATAAAAGTAAAATTTAAGTACAAAGAAACACTTATAGTCATATAAATCACGATTTCATAGCATTACAATCTGCTATAATAGTCTACGACTGAAATAAAAAAAATAAGTCCTAAGGTCGGAGGGTATTGGGATTACACCTTAGTAAAAAATAATCTCCATGTTTTCAGAGAAGATAAAAAAATAAAACAATCTAAAACCGGAAAAAACATCAGAGGATTATATTAGAAAAACCAAAGGCATATATCAAAGTCTTGTGCAGCATGAAACCATTTACTTTCATGTTTTAAGGAGCTTTCCCTAGCTCATGCTCTTATTCTTTTTATTTTATTTTATTTAAATTAAAATGAAGAAAGATTCCGAGCTAAATGAAATATTGCAGGAGCCGGTATGGAAAAATGAATCTTATTTTACACAAACGTTTGCCAGTTATTCTTAATTTATTTTAATTAATTTAGAAATATAAAAAATTAGTTTCTTCTATCAGCTGGGCCCGTTGCTTTACGACACTTATTTGCAGGTGTCACCTGTGCTGTAGTGCCAAGCATAACAATACTCAAGGTCGCGGGGTTGACAGCCTTGGGTGCTCTGGATTAGGATTTTTAAACAGAGTAAAATTGATTAAAAATAAAAATTAAAACACACCCTAATTTATATCTGGATAGGTAAAATTTAAGACACCCAATTTAGTATAGTTCGATTAACTATATCAGTATAAAAAAAACCAATACGACCGGTGAACGAGTCTGGGGTTGAGTACATGAGCACAGTCTCTACTGTACTGTTTCATGGACAATGGTCCCATGAATAACGGCTGCAATGAGATGACTTGTCCTAGGTCAACCTAGCTCAACCGCATGGTTTCCCCCCTTATTTTGGGTACCCTATTTTTGTAATATTTTATAGAGGGTGGGTGAGCCCCAGGATGGTCCTAGATCCCATATGATCCATCTCCAACAGACTAAATAAAAGTACCTGCCTGCAGCGGGATTTGAACCAGGATTTCCGGCATGGCCACTTCGCTCCTATCAGCATAAAGTGATTTTAAATGAATAAACAGACTTGATATTTCTATTTTATACACTGTCTATTTTTAATTTTTTTTTCCTGCCCTTTTCCCCCTTGAAGTGGAACATCGCATCAAGACATTTTGTGTGCAGATTATTCATGAATATCAAACTCAACCCTTCCTCTTTTAAGGAAACCTTCTACTGTTCTTAATTGTTTAATCCAGTCTTAAGATTAAGAGTTTTACTATCCATTTTGTTATAATATTTTTTTATTCTTTCCAAAAATGTTATTCCAAATGAATAGATCAGATATCGTAGGACTTTCTTTTAATGCCCCTGAAAAAATAAATTGGTGGCTCAATAAGGGATCCTGATTTCTTTTGTGTATTGCAATATTTATTTTTCCTTATATATTCATTATTATTCTTTTATGTTATTTTTTTACCTCCTCAGTATCGCATCCAGTAAATTTGATGTGATCAACTGGATCAAATTCTTTCTCGTAGTAATTGAAACAAGTACGGCTTTGTTCATGCCTCATACCATGTAATTTATGAAATATAATTGATAGGCTACCTTATATATAACGCTTCATATAACACCTCTCTTGTTCTTCGTTCTCTAAATCCAAATTTTTTTGGTAATTAAACCTGGTTAAAATTTTAGTTAATTATTAATTATTAAACATGTTTTCGATTTTAGCCTTTATTATTTTAAGCACGATTTTTTTCACTTGACTCGTTAAGTTTATCACTCTAAATTCGATATATCGTTTGGTACTGCATTTCTTAAATAGAGGAATAAATATAAGACGTAAGCCAATCCTTTAAGGTAATGGTGGCAAACCTGCCTTTGTGCTTATTGTAAGATATTATTAAAGTTTTAATACAGCGTGTGGCCCCTGTTCGAAGGCAGGAAAGAGTATGGGATTAAGATCCTGAAAAATAAGAAAAATATGCCGTCTGGTCACCAAATGAGGATAAGGATTAAAGAATTAGAGGAAGAAGCGTCAGTCAAGGGTCTCCAAAGTGAAAAGCCAGAAAACAGAAAAATATTATTTATTTTTTATAAATTCCCGCCGGAATGCCAGACAATAAAATCCTAGAAAAATAAGCCTACAAAGTATATATGGAACCAGAAGAAGAGGAAGACTAAGAAGAAGATGGCTGAGTGATGTAAAAACCTAGGTAGACACTGGTAGAGATGAATTAGATGGGAGAAAGCTAAGATGTATGTAGGAGTATGGTTCAGGAGGGTTGTTGAATACACCCAACACCGGGTGTATACAACTTTCTGGCTCTCAGATTCATCAAACTTTTGCAAAATATTTATATTTTTTATAATTACCGAAGAAAGACGGATGCTTCAGGTAAACCCCTACAAGCATTCTAGTTGTGGTGTTATTGACGTTTATGCTCAGAGTTTCATAGGTGTACCATGTCAGCATAGTTAAGATATTGTACAGCATCAAAAAATATAAATTTTGATACTTGGTCATGTGATGCGAAATGAAAAATACCGCCTCCAGCAGTCAATCATACGTGGCAAGATTGGAGGAAAAAGACGTCCAGGACGGAGGCGTCACTCCTGTTTGAGGAACCTCAGTCAATGGACAGGATTAACATCGATAGACTTTTCTCGTGCTCTGGTCAGTAAAATAAGATAATCGCCAACACCCAAAGAGGATAGGCACTTTTAGAAGAAGAATAATTGGTTAATGGGAAGGCATCTATACTCTTACACGATAGTATAAACCAGACCTAGATTGAAGAAACCAAATGGCTTGGCTACGAAGTCCTTTCACACCCACCTTGTTCCCCAGACTTAACTACAACAGATTTCCACATGTACTGTAGTTCGGACAACTTCATTAAGGGTAACATTTTTGAAAATGATTTTCAATTCAAAAACGCATTTCACTACACAAAAACATTTCACAATGTAGGGAAAATGTATAGAAAATGGGGGTTTTAATATTATTCATAAAACTTATCCTATTGTATATTAGTATATTTATGTGTGTGTGTGTGTGTGTATATATATATATATATATATATACACACACACATATCAATGTATATATATATATATATATATATATATATATATATACAACACACACATATATATCAATATATATATATATATATATATATATAGGTATTTGATTGTATGTTTGATGATTAAAGTGTGTGCATTTTTTTATTATCATAATTATTATTGATAATATTTTATAATTCATGGGCCAATATCGCAAATATGTAACAAGCATGTGTTGGTTTATACAATCAAATAAATTTATCTATCTATCTATCTATATTGTTATACTTAAATACAGGCTTGGAATACCCTTGAAGGGCAGAGCTATAAGGATGAAGGATGGTTGAGATGACAGAGGCTGGGGCGATGGTGTAGGGGAGAAGGAATGGCGGAGGGGCCATGGAAACAGCGCCTGGTCAATATTCTCTCCTCATCCGCTATATTCGATATATCTCCTCTCTCCTCTCTTCTTATTTATTATCGTTGTTCTTATAATAGTTTATAATAATAATAATAGTAAACAGCCATTTATTTATAAATATATCATCTATGATAATTTCGTTAACTGTACATTTTGAGCTGTGTAAACTACAATAATATATGGTATTTAGATAATAATATAACTCTATATAAGGGTCATGCAAGGGCGCATCCAAGATTTTTTTCTGGGGAGGGGGCAGTGACACAACGGGCATTCGCACACTGGGGCGAAATCGCTAAAAAGCGCTTAAAAATGTTTTTACTAAATTCAATCAATTGAGGATTAGTAAATTTGCATAGGCCTACCTTTTAGGCAATCAGAACTGAAATTTTAGAGCCCTTTCTCCACTACAAAGCAAAAGGGAGCCTATAGACGGTGAAGAATCATGAGCGGGAATTAAACATAATTGCTTTTCTATAATTTTTTTCTTATTAAAGGCGGACAAATTTAATTTCTCTTGTCCAGATATTGTCCAATGATAGTAATAGGAGGAAGAAAATGACTAATCTAATATACAAACCGAAACTTGGTTTTGATCAGCACCGAAAAACTAGGGAATTCAAAGTTTTCAAAGCATTTTTTTTTCAAAACACTCAACAAAAAAATGGCCTCTTATGTACTCTTTGAAATAAATATTAATTAGTCATCAAGGGTCTGAATGAAGATCCTCAAAGGGAATTAGCTGCGTAAGCCTTCGAACTTTGGAGCCCAAACAAATAAAAAAAAAATCGTTAGTTCCATTCCCGTGTAAACAAACAAACAAGAGACGGGAGATCGTAATCCTTTTATTCTTTAATCCATTCTGATATTTTGTCAGTTGTCGTTTATGTGTTTGATTACGCTTAACATGTCGTCGATAAAAGTGAAAATCCGTTTCCTTGTCCTTGTGAAGTCAAAGGAGCAAAATGCGCACCCTTTATTTAAATATTTAGTGGATGAATTTCACCTGTCCGATCTTCATCATCAGATAATTAAAGATACGTTAAGATTGAATATTAATAATAAATTTAAAACAAAATTATATAAAACAAAACAAATAAATTTAAAACCTGCCCTCCTAACCTACCGCCACTAAATAGGCGCTGCCACCTAGTGCGGGACTCTGCCTAGGAGAAGGATAACTCCGAAATAAAAACCCGGGTGGATAGAACTCGAAAGCCAGGTGATGGCAGTCTGTCTAAGGGAAGGAAAACCCAGGTTGGGGGTTTTCGTTAGGGTTAGCTGCTCAACGATTTAAAATCTGCTTTGCTAAAAACAGTCAACAGAGAGCCTCGGATTCGGATGGATCACACGGAAAAAGAATTTGGAAACGGACACGGAGCCTTCATTTTGGAACTTGGAATGTACAGAGCCTATCAAACAAGAAACAGGAGATACAAAGAGAGATTTCTGCTTCCCAGCTTGACGTAACTTTGCTTACTGAGACTATGATTTAAAAAAAAGGTCAGGCATGGATGGGGAAGTATGTTCACCCGTGGAGTGGTGTGCCAAAGGAGGAAAGAGCGAAAGCAGGGGTTTCCATGATGGTGTAAAGAAAGCTAAAAAGTAGGATCACAAATATCGAGGAAATATTCGAAAGATTGATGAGAGTGGATCTCAACCTTTGGGGCAGATAGCACCAGGAAACCATGAACCCCATGCGAGTAAAGATGTTTTTGAGGACAGCTTGAGAGAAGTTTTATAAAAAGTGCAGCCAAATGCAGAAATCGTCCTGGCTGGGGATTTCAATGCGAGAGTAGGTCGAGAAGTCGGCAGTCAGGTGATCGGACAATTTGGTGAGGAGGTGGTGACAGATAATGGTTGGACACTCATAGATATCTGCGAGCCATTCGATCTAAAAATTCAAAACACCTTTTTTGAACATAAGAAGATCCACCAATGAACATGGAACAACCGGGATTCCAGTCCTCGATGTTAGATTACTGCATTACAAAGCAAAGATGCTCATTTAAGGTCGAAGACGTGAGGGTTTTCAGGGGATGGGAGCGTGCCCGTGATCACTACATGCTTAGAGCAAAGATTCTCTTCCCGTGGAGAATGTCAAGAGATATCCCGGATAAACGGAGCACAAATAGTTTAGAGACGCCAAAGTACAAGTTGCAACTTCTGGGTGATGAGAGTGTTAAAAACATATTTAAGTTGAGGATGGATGAGAAGACTGACCTTTCGTATGGGCGAACAGCGAAAGAGAAATATGGGCATCTGAAAGAATGCGTCCATTTGGCCGCTAGAGAGGCTCTTGGTGAAGAGGAGAGGCGTCTACCAAATTGGTGGACACAGGAAATAGCCCAACTAGTAAGGGGAAATAAGCTGGCCTACGGAAGATATCTTTCTTCCACTAGAAGCAATGACTGGGTAGCATGTAGAACCCTGAACCGGAAGGTAAAAGAACAGGTGGCAAAAGCGAAAAACGAGTCATGGGAGAGATGCTGCCATAGAATCAATTGTACTGTAGGATTTATTAGGATCAGGGACAAATTAGAGGAAGCGTACTCTACCCCTCAGGAACAAGCAGGTTTTAATGCACTGACAACATATTTGTTGTTCGTCAACTCATTGGAGAAGTCTCAGGAAAGGAAGCAGGAACTACATATGGCCTTTATAGACCTGGAACAAGCATATGATAATGTGCCTAGAGAGAGGCTGTGGGTGGCACTTAAAAAAGCAGGCATCAATGGGGCTCTGTTAAAGCCTGTGAGGCACCTATACAGCGGCGACGTGTATCAGATAAGATGCGGGAACCACATTTCGGACCCTTTTCATGGTACTAAGGGATTGAAGCAAGTTTGTAGCATGTCACCCACTCTTTTCAAGATATACCTTCACGAAGCTGTGAAACCATGGTACAGGCAGTGTGGGGATGTTGGGCCGTTCATTGATGCCGAACAACTACTGTCCTTGTTCTTCGCTTACGACCAGGTCGTGTTTGCGAGGCGGAAGGTCTACCTACCTTGAAGTGATGGTATACACCCTGAAGATGTGCTACGAAACGGTGGGCTTAAAAAATTAATTTCGATAAGATCGAGTCAATCGGCGATACTGATAATAGTCCTCTTCTTGTTGACAGGGAGGCCTGTAAAAAAGTAAATGTATTCAAGTACCTGGGTTCTTGTTTAGATGCCCGAGCATGACGTCAGAAGAAATGTTGAGCAAGCCCGAAAGGCTACCAGAATGCTGCATTCGGTCCTCTGGAATACGAAAATATCTAAAGAAAATAAATGCCCTACTTTCACAGCCATGGTGGAAACCATCGTGAGATATTCCTCGGAAACCTGGACTATGAGCCTCCATCTGTACTCAAAGGTGTAGGCGGTTGAGATGGATTTCTGGAGGAGGTGTCTCCGTATCACTAGGCTGGATTAAGTAAGAAACCTAGAAATTCGATAGAGGATGGATGTGGGTATTGCTACAAATGAAAGGATCGGTGCACGCCGCCTAAGATAGTACGGTCATGTGAAGAAAATGGTGTTTGAATGCTGGCCAAACCCAGTTCAGGATTGGGTTCCACCTGGGAGGAGACGACGGGGACGGCCCAGAAGCAGGTGGATGGAGGGAGTCCAGGAGGAGATGGCTGGTCGAGGACTCCAGTAGGATGATTGGGTGGATCGGGAGACATGGAACTCTGGTCTGACCAGTTGTGGCAACCCTTGTCGGAACGCCTATTAAGTAAAGTAAAAGTAAAACAAAATATTCTCGCATTTCTACGAACGAGGGTATAATGCACAACCTCCTCATCTCTTCAGACCCTTTAGTTTCGTCATTACGGACACAATGGCTACCAACTAAATACCACAATGGCTGGACCTTGGACCTTGAGGATGATGCTAAACAGTTAATTTCTCATGTTGAGGGGGCATCAGGTGAAATTAATGAAACTGCAATGAATGTAGTTTAGTTTTATGTAGCTTTTTTTTTGTATATAAATAAAATAAATTTTCTTTCATATTGTTACGGTCAGAGCGGGAAGGAGGACCGGCTGAGAGGATTAGGCAAACAATGGGATTAAGCGGAAGGGATTATAGAATGGCGTAGAGCCTACTGGATCGGGCTAGGCGGTTCTCGGTCTTGTTCCTAGAAATGCCCCACCCCGACCTACCTTGCCTATATAAAAAGGCCAGCTGTTCGGCCGGGCAGTCAGTAATAAGTAGTGAAGTAATAAGTTAGTCACTAATAAGCAGTCGTTAACTAGTGGCAGTGTGTGTGAGTTAGTTAGTATTAGTATCAGTCTGTAATAAGTGCTTCGTGAGCAACAGTGACAATTAGTGGCCGTGTAATAAACTGTGTGGCAGTTTGTCATATTTGGAGAGTCTTACGGTCGGTGGACTTTAGTTAGCGAACTGTAAGTGTTAATTTGTAATTGTAAACTATAGTGTAATATTATTGTATTTGTACAAATTTATATAAATAGTTTAGTTATTTAGTATTAGCAATATCTTATATTATTTGTATATTATCTTAGAAATTAGATAACATTTAGTAGAATATTGTTATTGTAAATTGATATTAGTTAAATAATTTAACTGTTTTAAATAATCTCATTGTATTCTTTTTAATTTGTTAATAAATATTAGATTCTTGAATTAAGTAATAGTTTAGTCCATTTTATACCCAGTAGCCCGTAACAATATAAATTCTTACATTTATAAATACCTATAAAAATTTCATTTGTATTACATGGCCTCCTACTCAAGTTAATATAATATAAATTTATATATTGGAATGATACATCACACACCTTTTTCGAAAAATATTTTTCTATTCCTTGACAATTGCCTTGTATACTGAACATTTCATTATCCTCGAATTCGTTTCATAATATATACTATCCATCTACTAGGTAACACAAACAATTCTGTCAAATTTCTAGGCACCACTTCAAACTCCTGAGGATTTAATGATTTTTAAGCGCTTTTTAGCGTTTTCACCCCACTGTGAGTCGGGCCAAAAAATAACAATAACTTAGAAATAATAATAAACTTGTAATATTTATAGAAAGGTTTCAAAGGTTTAGTAAAATATCAAAACAATAGAAAAATTACGTGTTTAATAAAGACAGATTTCTGCTAAAGATGTTCGGCGCTTCATTAGCGTCAATTTTTGTCGCAACGGTTTGATGGATATGCATTAAGGGCAGTCCATTCAAACGCTCTTCTGTCATCCAGCTGCGAAGATATGACTTTAATTGGCATAAGGTGGAGAAAGATCGCTCGGCAGTGCTTCGCTATTTGCAACTGCGTGAAAGGGAGGCAACGAACAAATTTCGCATTTCCAGCCAGAAATAGATAATAGTTTCACTCATGTTCTTTCTGTTATTTTATTCATATATTTTAACAACTATGATCATGTGATTTGCCTATAAGTATGTACTGTAATGGATTCTCCACAGTACACAAAAAACCGTCTGGGGCACGTGCTCCCGTGCCCCCCATTAAATCCGACCTTGGGGTCATGTATTTATAAAGTGTTGTGCATACTTATAAGAGATTAGCCTCGAAACATTAGAACTATTAGAATAAGACTTAATAACCTGTATCCTTTGTTGAAATAAATCATAGCCCAAAGCAGGGTCGGCCACTTTGGAAACGCATCATAACTCCTAGGGCCGCATATAAAATTATTAATCCCCATTTTATACTAAAATATAATAAATCACTATAGCCATCCTCTAAAGTGAAAATTTGAAACATAATGAGCTGTTTTTTTCATATTGGCTTACTAAGGACCAGGTCATTTCAAATGTCTGTTTTCTTCTTGATATTTAACAGTACTCCATCATTCGTCACCGGTGCTACTCTCTTCTTTCTTCTGTCCATTTCCGCGGGAGTTCAGCTTTGGTATTTCTTAAAAGCCCTCACGAGTATCCAGTTTTATCCTGAGACGGTTGGAAAGAGCATTATTCATACAAACATTAAATACAAAGAGCATTTTGAGTCGAAAGTGAATTCTCACTGTGATCGGAAAAAAACAATGATAAAATACAACCAATTTTTATTTTTTATTTTTTCGAAAATATCTTACTTTTAAATAAAAAAATACTTAAATATAACAATTCTGAAATGGTATTAATGTTATACGCTGATATTTTACCTCCAGGGTTCAATTTTCTAGCTTTTCTTTTGTTTTTTCAAGTTCCTTTAACAGCCTTACGAATTCCTTTTGAGGGACTAGGGTCTAGACATCAATGTTTTATTTTCCTTTAAATCCCCCCTGTCCTTGAGAACTCTTTCTCGTTTTTTTCTTAATTTTCCTTTTTTTTATTTTTTGTAATCACAATAAGAGTTGTGTAAAAATGTTTGAACTCGCATTGATTTTTAATCGCTGTATGAAGTTTGAGATAAAATAAGTTTATACAGAATTGGCACGATTTATCATTTAAGGCGGTTCTTCCTGGATAGAAAGCGGTTAATCGGCCTTAAAGGAACTGGTAATGGATCTATGGAAACTAAGGAATGGACTACACCTTGCAAATATCAAACTTTCTTGCACGCGTTCATGAAAACTTCTTCTCTACCAGTAGATAATTCTCCTTCTACTCTTTCTAAAATAATATTTACTATATTCTCGATCTTTCGGTTTCAATAATCTCGAATGTTTGGTTTACTTCTTTATATGTAACGTGATAAAACGTTAAATGGTTTCGGTTTTAATATATGTTGTTTTTAATATCATAAGTTTTTTTTTATTAAACCAATATAATATTATTTGTTATAGTAAACGAATTTCATGGCGGAATTTTTGGCCTGGAAGTTTTGGCAGCCCGTTTCATCATTTCATAAAATAAGAAAAAAAGAGAAAAGTCATTCTTGTAATTAATTAAGATAATTAATATAAATATATTTACTGATATAAATAGCACAGGAGTGGCTCAGACTACCTTGGGGCTGACGAAACCAAACCTCGTCACAGTCATAGTAAAGAGAAAACATGGCTAGTTATGCCATATCGAACGCATTGACCCGAAGAAGCTACCACGAAGAATGGCGTATGATCCAGGAAGAAGGATAAAACTCGGGAGGCCACGATTAGGATGGACAGAAGAAGTGGAAGAGGACCTCCACAGGTTTGGAATATTAAGAATGGTAGTGGAATGGCTCTACAGCCCATCAAAGGGCCTTGGCCTCCTCGATACATTTCAGCCAGTCCTCCCAGTCCAGTGCATTGGCCTTCCAGTTCCAGACATTTAGTAGGCTCCTGGAATCCTCGCTGTAGTCCATCCAGCAATAACAGCTTGGATCGCCCTGCTCTTCTTATACGTTGTTCCTGTTCTTCTGTTACTCTTCTTGGTCTCTTCAGCACTTGTCATTCTGGCCAAATTGCCAGCCTAGGACAGCTTACCAAGCCTTATTACTTTGACCACGTCCGCAAGATACGTCTCTATGCTTCCTTCTCTCTAATAGGTCTATAAATTCGCCGTAAAATCCTCCTTTCAAATGCTTGAAGTAATTTTTCATCGGTTTTCTTTATGACCCAGGCTTCTGACCCATATAGATGGACAGGCCGAATGAGCGATATGTATAGAATCGTCTTTGTATTACACGACAAGAGTTTGCTTTTTAAATGTTGGTTTATCCCAAAGAAGCATTTATCTAGGCCACTCCCACTCTTGACCTCTATTGTCGCTCGTTGTGGTAGTTCCCAAGTAGGTAATGGAGTTTACTCTTTCAATATCAAGGCCTCATATCTTAATAAAACCAGTCAGCTCCATCGGTCCTCCCGCGTGCATGTATTTTGCTATATTGGCTTTACTGCCCGAGCTATGATCTCAGGGAAAAGTCAGATCCTTTGATCTGAATGCATTTAAATACTAAAATGAGATGCTACCCCGATATCGTTATACTTAATATATATTAATTTTATCTCATTAGTAAATAAGAGACATATATACTCTTCTCCAAAGGTTAACGTGGTTGACTGACCAGGAGTTGTTTATTAATAAGAAAAATATTGAATAACATTATATTTATTGGTGCTGATCATGGTTAAAAAACTTAACAAAACTTATAAACTACTTACAAAGAAAAGGCGACCATATATGTGACTTGCTGATTCTCGACCATCGCTCCATCCAGCTCCTTGCATCTTGAGTTGACCGCGTCTTCCGAACAACTGCCCTCCCTATCCTGAAAGTAGTGGTAATAAAACCTAAGGGTCATTTTACTCTACCTGGCCTAGGCCCCTTAACATGTTTACTTAAGTACTTCTAATGCTTCAGATAGTCACATATTTTATTTATATAAAATAAAATTTATTCATTTTATGTTTGTAAATTTTTTTTAAAGTATTCAGAGTTGAATATTTTTTATTTTATTGTTTATGCATTATTTAAATTGATATTAATAAATGCGTTGAATGTGTGCATTACAATCAAAATGATACACTGGAATCTTTGAATAAATAAATAAACAGTTCAACTTATATTACTATAAAAATAATAATTTATTGTAATCACTAACCATTCAAGTAATATGTTCTATGGTTATAAACATATAAAAACCATCAAAGATTTACGAATACAAAAAAAACACCTTTTGTTTGCCTTTTTCTTCAGTTAAACTCTTGTGTCAAAAGTGTTAGGTTCTTTTCAAATTCATTTCCACAAAATTTGAACTATTTTCAATAATGAGAGTACACAGAGGGCTTATAGAACGAAGTTACTCATTCAACATTTAAATGATCGGGAATTAAATAGCCGAAATTATTTTTAAAAATGGTCAACTGTCCAGCATATAGTGGATAGATTCAAAACGAAATACCGCATTGCCATAAAAGATGTTAAAAGTACATACAATATTTTAAATTTCCTCAAGGTAGTATCCTTGGCCCAATCCTTTATACAGTTTATACAGCTGACATCCCAACTCATCCTAATACTATCCTTACCACATATGCTGATGATACATGTGTATTATCAGTCAATACCAATCCAGTTATTGTATCCCAAAGCCTCCAATCCCATATCACTGATCTTGAAGAATGGTGCCAGAACTGGAGAATTAAAATAAATTCTCAAAAATCCCATCAAATCACTTTTACCTTACGTCGTAAACCAATGACTTCCTGCCCTTCAGTATCCTTTAATAATATCCCACTTGTGCCTGTAGAACAGATCCGATACTTAGGGTTGCATCTCGACAAACGATTAACCTGGAATCCTCATACAAGACTGAAAAGACAAGAAACCGCTCGACGTTTCAGGCTACTTCAACACTTACTAGACAAACGCTCTAAGCTCCCAGTTAATTACAAAAGACTCGTCTACATGACCATCATACGACCTATTTGGACTTACGGAGTAGAGCTTTGGGGCTCCACTAAGCCATCAAATTCTTCTCGTATCCAATCCCTACAATCCAAAATCCTTCGTAAAATCCTCAACGCTCCTTATTTTGTTAAGAATATAGTCATCCATAACGACCTTAATGTCCCATTTGTTGCTGATTTGGCCCGAACCCGGTATCTATCCTTTCATAACAAACTTCATCTCCACTCAAACCCTCTAGTTTCAAACTTAGCTTCCTCTTCAATTCCCGATAATCCTCCGAGGCGTCTGAGAAGAAGATGGCCACGTGACCTTCTTAGTTGAACATGCGATTTGAGTACTACCAGTGGGTAGTTTCTCTACTTGTCATTATATCATGTCATTATGTATCACTCAGCCAATTTACTTGTTATATTATTGTAATATAGTTGTAAATATCAATAAATAAATAATAAAAAATAAAAAAAATATTTTAAATTAATAGAGATGGAGATAATTCATGTTATTCCCTATCTCTTATTCGATACTATTATTCTTTACTACATATCTCATTATTATATCAATATATCGATGGCTTAGTTCACAAATGTGTTATGTGCAAATTTTTCAAAAATGGGTTTTGTTATATAAATAATATTGTAAAGTTGTTATCAGGAAGTCATTGAATATATGTTATATAAAATTAATAGAGAAGCTGTAAAGGTCACAAAAGTATATTGTGTGCTTAAATTTGAACTGTATTTGTTGTGTTAAATTATTATCAAAGTTGACTCTTGTAAAATCTTTTTTTCGGCACTTAACACATGTGTGAAATAAGGCATCGATAGAATAGAATAGAATAGAATACAAACTTAATTCTGGGACCAAGTCGCTTTAGAATAACAATCATGAACAAAAAAAAAACACATAATACATATATTGTTATTCTTCTTCTTCTTTATCTTCCTCCTTGGAGCCAACTCAGCCTGGAGGGGCCTCAATCCAACGCTGCCAGGCTTCACGGTCCCTGCAGAGCTGTTTCAGTTCCTGGAAAGTTTTTCCTCCAATCCTCTGGGCCTCAAATCCTTCATATAAAATCCTAGGCCATCCGCGTGGCCTTTTGTCAGTAGAAGCTCGACCTCCATCACCTTTTTAGGTTCCCGGTCCTCGTTCATTCGACAAATATGGCCATACCATTTTAGCCATGGCCATACCATAGGATGCTTTTCAGCACAGGAATTTTTTTTAGCTCCGCTCTGTTCGTTTTATGTCTTACACGGTCTCTTCTCGTTTTTCCTGCGACTCTACGTAAGTATCTCATCTCAGCTCCAGTTATTCGGCTTACCTGATTGCCTAGCATTATCCAGCTCTTGCTCCTGAAGGTAAGAAAAGGGAGGCATACTGATTTGGAAATGTGGAGTTTTGTTTCTAGCCCCACATCACGATGCCCAATAATACTGTTGCATATGTTATAATAGATCTGGTTAGCTTTAGTAATCCTATTTGCTATTTCCCCATCTATTTTTCCCTGTCTGTTCATTTTGGAGCCCAAGTACAGAAAGCTCTCAACCACTTCGGGATTACAAATCACCTCTACTGGTCTCCTCCTCATCTCGGGACAGGACCACTATCTTGCTCTTAGAGGCATTGATGTTCATTCCTTTTCGCTAAAGTTCTTCCGGCCATTCCAGTAGAGGTTGCTATAATATATAACGATATAGCCTGCATTTAACAGTGACTGGCTCAGTATCGTCCTCATGTTGCACTTACCTATAACTGTTCGGGCAGTTCGCCTTTTACAAATTTTATGGATCTCATCCATAAACAGTGTAAATTGAAGTGGGCTCAGACTGTCTCCTTGCTTTACTCCTCTGCCAATGGGAAAAGCAGCAGATTCTGTTGCCAATCAGTTCCGTTAATCCTTACCACTCCTTTTGAATTCGTGTATACAGATTTTATGGAGGTAATGAGGTCTCTTGGTACATTTTTCGCTGCATGTTCCATATTTCTTGACGTGGGATCGATTCGAAAACAGCCTTAAGGTCCAGGAATGCTAAATATGTGTTCTTATCTCTGTCCCATGATTTTTCTAATATATTTCTTATGGCAAAAATATTATCCCGGATCTGCCTCCCGGGGTGAAAATCCGCTTGCTCCTCTTTTACCTGTTTCTTCACAAAACGTCGTAGCCTTTTATCCAGAATGTGGGTGTACATTTTGTAGGCCACAGACAAGATGCTAATTGGTCTATAATTGGCACATTCTGTTTGACTTCCTTTTTTGTGGATAGGGATAATCACACTGTATTCCCAATCTTTCGGGATTCTCATGATATGTCAAACATAGCAGACAGTCTAAAATAGCCCTTGCAACGCTTTAATGTGCTTTTGTCCACCATATTTCAGGAAATCGGGGCCAATGTTATCTCTACCTGTTGCCTTGCCTGTCTTCATCTGTTCAATAGCCAGTTCTACTTTATTTTCATTAATGGATTCTTCGCTGACTTCGTAGATCGTCTGTTCCGTTTTTTCTCTAGCTGCTTCTTCATTAGCGAAGAGATTTAGGTAGTGTCTACGCCATCTATCTAATATTTTACCTGTCTCAGTCAGCAATTCACCGTTAATATCTTTAACATTTCTAACTGGGTTTGCTCTTTCGCCCTTCAAGAATTTCGTGCGCCAAAACTTCTTGATATTTTCCCTTTTATTGTCCTTTTTTATGTTTTAACTACTCCCTTGGCTTCATTTCTTGCTCTTCTATACTCAGCAAAGTTATCAGGTGTCTTATGCTGTTGGTAGGACTTCATCTTCCGGCTTATAACCAACTTCACCTTATCGTTCCACCAATTGCTGCGTTTGTCTTTATAGGTGAATTTTGTAGGACACATATCTCCTTAGCAGTTCTGCTATTCTTTACCACATATTATTTTAATTTATAAGAATCTTGTATATTTAGCCCTGAAGAAGATCTGCAATGTGGGTCGAAACGTTGGCTTTAAAAATAAACTATTCTTCTGACTGGGGTCAAATAATATTATTCAACGTTTAATTTTTTCTTTTATTTTTTCAGCAGGGTGTTGGACATTTTCACTGTATACCAATATTTGTTGAACACCCCCACCATTCAGACGATCCCCTCCAGACCTAGCCACCCTGAGTTGACGAAGAGAGAAATGGAGGAAAGAGAAAGGAAAATGGTGATAAATAAAGCAGAGGATAAATAATATAGGGCCAGTTGGAGAATTAGGTTCGTTAAGTAGTATTTAGTATTTAGTATTTAGCCGGCTCTGTAGGATCCTCCCAATTAGCCTACTTACTTCTTACAAAGGGAGGTTAAATCTCTCTCTCCCTCTCAGCTCCCTTTTATTTCTTTTTAATAATAAAAAAATCTCGCCTTTTATTAATTAGTTAATAACTCCCTGGGATTTACATTTAGCTCCCGGATCCATTACACTCGCTCGCTTCAAACTAATTACTTCCACTTCTAAGTTTGCTTACCTTTTAACATTTTTTTTTCTTATTTTTTATTAAAAAGTCTGAGTCGTCTTTGCTTCTTCCCCGGGATGTTCGTTTTAAAACACTATCATTTATTAAACATTAAACAACTATCCCCTACATGGAACTCTTCTCCATGCTTTATTTTTCAATAATGCCATTATGTTATGAATAGGTAACAACTATTTATAAAATTTTGTTACGTTTTCATTTGTTCATCTTTTGGTTCTTAACTAGTAAAAAAAAAAAACCTGTGAACGGGTCTGGAGTTTAGTACACGATAGACAGAGATGGTTCAGTTCATGGACAACGGTTTTGGAGGGAGCTGATTTTTCCTAGAACACGCTCAAACGCGAGATCTTTCCCCCTTATTTTGTGTACTTAGTTTATACAGGCAGGATGAGCCCCACGAGGGTCCTAGATCTAATGTGGCCCATCTCTCGTCGCTAACTAAATAAAAGTCTTGCCAGCAGCAGGATTTGAATCAGGATATTCGGCATGGCAACTCAGTGCTCTACCACTGGGCCACTCCGCTACCTCTACATTATTCAAGGATCAATTCCCCTATTATTATAACTCTTGTATAATCAACTTATTTATCTATAGTAACTCTTCTATACTTAAGCTTTAATTAATACTGATACTTAATGTTATTCAATATTTTCTAACATTTTTACTATCTAAACTGCGCAAAAATGAATAGGGATACCAATAATTTTGTTGTATTTAGTTTACCTAGTATTTTAATATTATTTTATTATAGAAGCATTAATATTTATTATAAATTATACTACATCAAATATTGTAAAGTGTAAAAATTTCCATAATAATATAAATAGTAGGTAAAGTATATACTACAAATTAGCAATATCCCTATTTATTCTTGCGCAGTATATTTTATTTATGTACGTTTTATAATGTTTTATCAACGAATTCTTCTATTATATATCATTAATATTTCCATTAATTGTTTGTATATTTCAACATCTCTATTTTTTTTTCAAAATACCTTTCATTAGATTAATTTGAATTACCTTTTTTATTACTTTCTTGATAATGCTCTATAATTACTCCTTCTGTTTTTTATATTTACCTAAGGGTTCCCCATCTTTATTTTTTTTTATCATTCATTTTATCATTGTTTATCATGTACCTTGATGCATATATGTATTTTAAACATTTAACATGTATAATTTTAATATAATTTGTCTGTATCTCGTATATTTAGCCTTGAAGAAGACCTGCGATGTGTGTCAAAACGTTGTCCACCCAATCAGCAGCTCTCCCTATTTAAGTGAATTATTTTTTTACCTCACTCGGACCATTTTCTTCCTAATATATATAAGATCGACGAATATTATTAAAAAAAAAAAAATGTCCATCCATTGATATAAGCTACCTGAGGTAATATAGCTATACTGATTACATTTGTATGTTATTTTAAATCAATCGGAAAGTGGGGTATCAGTCCAGTAAGTAAAATTTCTGAATTTCTGAGTTAAAGGTTACGGTTTCAAACCGGCTGTATCAGGCAAATTATTTAATCTCTTAACAACCCCGAATGGACCATGCAGAATTTACAGAAATCAGCACAAAGATTTATTTAGGAAACCAAGTATAATTCAGTCTACTTAGATTTAGATTGGCTGGACGATGGGAAAGAATAATCTGCCAAATAAAATAGTGACAATGGTACTACATTCAAGATTCAGAATACCTCGTCTTCAATTGGGAGACAGTGTGAATGATCTTGTCAGCAGTGGCGGATTAAAGGTCCAGAGCGCCCTAGGCAATAACTTTATCGGCGCCCCTGTACCGGCCATAAATGGCCATCTTAATTTTAACTGATTGTCAGCATCATAGCATCATGCTTGTATTATATTATAGATCAGCATTTAGTTCTTTCTTTCTTTGTCGATATGTTATTTTTTTTATTTATTTAAAAATTCTGAGCTCGCGCGCCCCTTGTAACTACGCGCCCCTAGGCACGTGCCTAGTTTGCCTTACGGATAATGCGCCACTGCTTGTCAGGGTTTTATAAACTAAATTAAACTAGATGACAGCATCACAGTTTGGTGTACTTGATGTTCAGGAGATCAAGACTTAACAATAAATTGCAGTACCAACAGAATAGAGTAGAATAGTTAATCTTATTCAGATAATTATTTTATTCAACTGAAATTTGAACGAGATCCTCCATAATTGTACACTTCATGGAATATTAGAGAAGCGAGGAAGGTTATCTTGTAGAGTACTAAGTTGCTACGCTGAAGGTTCCAGGTTGAAACCCTGCTGTGGCAGATAAAGTATTTAATTTGTGAATAGCCATCGTTGGACCTGTGGGAACTACGGACCCTCCTGGGGCTCACCCAGCCTAAGTAAAGCGTGTACCCGTAATTATGGTTGAGCATGATCTCGGACAAATCACCCCCCTGCATAACAGTTATCCTTTAAACTACTATGTAGAGACCCTTCATGAGTTGTTTTTTTACAGTTTTTAATTTTTTAAATTCTTGTCAATAAGTATTCGGGTTCTAAGAGGTAGAAAAAGGCTTTAATGATATGCAAATTACTTGTGAAGATATTTATGAATGCAGGTGTCTCAGGATGAACTAAATGCCCACCGTAGATTTATGGAAAAACCAAAGATAGAAATGGACGGAAGAATGAAAAGAACAACACTGCCAACGTTTGAAGGAATACTGGGCAAAGATCGAGGCTAAGGGAGGGCAGTTGAATTAACTTGATCCACAGGTATTAATTAATATTAAATTAATTATTAAATTAGAATGATTCAGCAGGCTTCATAGGTTTTAGGGGCCCATACTCGGTTAATATTACTGACAGTATTGGAATGACGAAAATACTGGGGAATCACCTTCAGTATTTTTAAACCATACACGATCAATATTACTAATATTGATTAGTTAAATATTGTCAGTACTTCTGTCAGTATTTAACTCATTTTGCCATATTTTGATGTAGTGTCGACTCAGGGCTATATTTTTTATTTTATCTTCATAACAATGTTTAGTATTATAATTATCTACTTTCTTTTTATGTATGTTTACTATTCTGTTATTTGTATGTACTATTTTTTTTGTAAAACTTCAAATCAAACTCTACCTGTATTTTACTAATGTAAAAATCAGAAATAAATAAATAAAAAAAACTCAGTCGATAGTTAGCTCACGATAAGAACAGTCATCTTTTTCTCACGCAGATTTATACCTACTTTTTTAATGAATAGAGTGTAATTAGCAATTGTGATCGCCATGGCATAGGAAAAAAAAGAGGAAAAGACCCTTGTGGGTGAAGGATTGGCTATTGGACAGGGATAAGTTCACCCATTTAAACTTTATCAATGAGATTTCAGTAAAGGAACAATCAGATTACTATAATTATTTTGGCTGAATGAAAACGTATTCAATAATTTATTAAATATGGTTTCTCATCATATTAAAAAAAAACAGTTACAAATATGAGGGAAAATATATGCCCAAAACAGCGATTTGAAAAATATATTTTTTTCCATATACAATACACAATTTTACGTATAAAATTAAGTTCCATCCTGTTGTTATAAGAAAAAAATGAAGTTTTAAGAAAAACATTACATAAATCATTTATAACTTTTGAAAAATGTGGCTATGTTTTCATTATTGCATCGGAAATCAGTCGATGCGTCGCACTCTACAGCTATAAAATACTGAGTAATGAAAGAAACGGGCATACACGATCAGTAATACTGTCAGTATCCCCTCCCCTACGCCGGGTTGAACTGAGGAATACCCACTTCAGTACATCAGTATTGCCCTTACACCATCAGTATTACTGACAGTATCTGACTATACTGTCAGTAATACTGATCGTGTATGGGCCAATTTTCTTCCAATACTTACTTTATAAAAACTAGGTAGGAATGCAAGAGAGTTTGTAGATCCTAGATGGTCGACTTCTCTGTAGATCCATTGTATGGCACCATACAATTTTAATTGCAATTGTTAAAATAAAAAGTATCCCTAGTACCCATGAACGGTTTTGGATTCAGTACATGGATACTATACTGGTTCGGTAGGAAAACAGTTGTGCGGGAAGATTTTTCCTCTAATTAAGGGTACCCGCTTTATATAGGTTGGTTGAGGGCTAGGACGGTGTGTCGATCCCATACGATCGTTCCGTGGTTGATAAAGCTTAAATAATTTATCAGCCACACGTGACCTTGAACCCGGGACCTTAACAACCTTAACAACTTATTAGTATGTAGCGTAGTGGCTCAGTAGCAGAGCGCTCAGTTGCCGTGAGGAAGGTCCTGGTTCCAAATACGCCAGCGACGGATTTTATTTAATCTGCAAACAACCGGGGATGGATCCATAAGGATAGTCACCCTCCTGGGGGGGGGGGGGTTCCTTTGGAGAAAATCGGGAAAATCTGGCGGTTGAGCGTGATCTAGAACAGATCACCTCTCAGTACAACCTTTTCCCAAGAACCAGTACAGTCCGTACCAAGCTCTGACCAACAAATACCTTCATGGTTTGTAGTGGTACAAACATTTTTTTTATATAGAAGAATCCCTCATATTAATCATCATTATTAATATTGATTATAATGCTTTTAGTATGAAAATGTACTCAAAGTTCTGTATTTGTTGCAAAGCCTTAAGTTAAAGGGAAGAAAGGCAGGCCATGAACTAGATAGAGAACAACTGGGAAGAGAGTGGATGATAACTGAGGCCAAAGTTGAAACTGAGTTAAGGCATTGGCGAAAAAGCGAGCGAGGTAGAGCTTTGTGGGGCTTCTATCAGCCCACGGGAATTAACCAACCAAAGGCTCTTATAGTTTGCCTCGTATTTCTTACTCATTCTCAATTCCATTAATAATGATTCGTTTATATAAAATAAAAGGAATCTTAAATTTTATTCAAATATAAGAACGTTATATGGTGTTCGTAACTATAGGCAATGGCATTCAATTATTCAACAAAATCATTGTGGATATACTTATACTTACCTATGTACAGGTAAAATGGATGAGGAACCTTGGGTTCCACAGGAAGAACAACTATTTCTAAGCCATTGGTTGTGCTAGAAAATCATTTGGTATAGATAAGTGGTTCCGAACCTGGCGGCAAACTAGCCACAGTGAGGACAACGGGCGAGTGAAGCGAGGTAGTGGGGGAAAGGGTTTGTTTCCTCTATGCGTGGCTGGTCCGACATGAATTTTGCGCAGGTTGCATACTAAATTGTCTGTTGATGAAGACCTGAGAAGTGAATGATATGTTCCCCGGTCTAAGAAGTCCAATTAATATCTCATTTGAATTATTTAAAAATAACAGTAGTCCGAGTGTAGGATGGAAATAGTTGGGGGTGGAGTCAAAAATTTACACAATAAATAAGTGGAAACTTATTATATTTTATGTGTGCCGACGTTTTGCCCTATTTTGTAGGTCATCTTCAGGGCCAATAGGATTGGCTACTCGGTGCAAAAAGTTGCACCACCAACTATTTCCATCCTACATTAGTACTTACAGTCAACGAATTTCTTCCCTGCAACAATAGTCCTATTTTGAGTGTACTTCGTGTCCTGGATGGAAGAATCTTTCTGAGGTCCCAGATGTGACAATCAGCAATAGTGTAAAACTGTGTATTATGCTATTGAAATTTTTCATCCTGAAAAAATATTATATGGCGACAATTTAGCGATTGTTTTTTCTGAAATTCTTAGCGGGAAGGTTTCTGTAGATCTCTAGTCGCAAGAAAATGGAAATATCGAAATAGGAATTTAAATTGTGAGAAATTAGAGTGCTGCCAATGGGTAGTGCCTCTACACGTCCTTTCATGCATTTATTTATTCATACAGCCTTTGTACTAGATGTATATATTACAGTTGTACAATTCAATAAAATCATTAAAAAAAAAAAAAAAAAATTGTGAGAAAAGGCTCGACATGAATATCTACGAAATCCAGGGTGCCGATTGATTAAGATCCCAGGAATTTGGACTGGATTTCCATGAAGGATACCATAGGAAGGTCGGAATCAATATGGGATAGGAATATTTCTGCTTATTGGAAGTACTTTCCTTCGTCACATTTTGATGCAAAATGGATTACTCAAGAATACCGTAGGACATGAAGGAATCATGCCTAGCCTCTGCAATATTGCCAAGATATCCGCCCATGATACCCTAGAACTCGAAACCGCCGAGTATGTGGGCTTTACTACACCGCTTATGATGCTCAGAAAGCCAAGTTTATGGACAAGAAAGCCATCTGGTCCGGAGCCGTCCTTCGAGGCTCAAACCTCCGTGCTTCCCATACTTCGTCTTCTGCCCATTCTCGCTTCCAGCATCCTCACCACATGGCCCAGCCATTTCAAACAGGCTCTTTTTATAAAGTCCACCATGTCTGATTCTCCTTAATATTGTCGGAGTTTTTACGAATTCTCCATGCTCTATGGTCATAGATGGATCCATATATCCACCCCAGTATCTTTCCCTCCCAGATATTAATCATTCTTTCCGTTTCTCTAATCAGGCCCAATATCACGACCATTCTTAGCTACTTGACTCATGATGGTTTTATTTAAAGCAATCTTGGCCCTTCTTGACATTTGGTTAGTTTTTAGAACGTTTAGTATTGCACAGTAACAGCGATTAGCAGCGGAAAGTCATGCTTTTATATCCTCCTCTCTCTAGTTGTTTGTTATCATTGCGCCCAGGTATTTAAAATTTTTAGTTTGGCTAAAGCTGACTTCCATAGGACGTGTTCTTCTGATAATACGTTCTTTCTTGAGGTGCACATACGTACATAGTCTTGGTTCCTTTATTTCCCTCCCTGACTATTAAAAAAAAAAAAACCTGTACCACTAAACCCGTGAAGAGTCTGGAGTTCAGTATAAGGTAGAGACTGTACTGTTTCAAGTGGAAAACGGTTTATTGGACAACGGTTATGCAGGGAGATGATTTGTCTTAGATCTTTCCCCCTTATTTTGGGTACTCAGTTTATATAGGCAGGGTGAGCCCCAGGAGGGTCCTAGATCCCATGTGATCCATCTCTCGTCACTAACTAAATAAAAGTCTTGCCAGCAGTAGGATTTGAATCAGGATATTCGGCATGGCAACTCAGTGCTCTACCACTGGGCCACTCCGCTACCTCTATATTATTCTATGATTCAATTCCCCTATTATTATAACTCTTGTATAATCAACTTATTTATCTATAGTAACTCTTCTACACTTAAGCTTTAATTAATACTGATACTTAATGTTATTCTATTCCGCCACATTTTCCCCAATTCCCAATACAGTTGTTGGTATAATAAAATGAATATCCACTTTTAATAGAGGCTGGGTGAGCCCCAGGAGGTTCCTAGATCCCATTGGATCCCTCTCTAGCTGCTAACAGATTAAATAAAAGTCTTGCCAGCAGCAAGGATCGATTTGAATCAAGGACCTTAGGCATGGTAACTCAGCGCTCTACAACTGAGCCACTCCGCTCCCGCTCTGGAAGTCTTCTGCTAGTGCCTCTGCCATCGGGTTTCACACGGCCAAAAATTGTCTACTGTCACTGGCCACACAGTCCGCCCACCTCAGCTTAGGGCAGACAACTCTGCGACGACTAAAAATTCAGCACTCAATGCACTCAATGTATCTGAGCCGTAACAAAGTCCACTCTTTCCCAAAATATCTCTTGAGATCCATTAGTAATTTATTAGATATAGATACTAATGATCCGGCAAAACACTGTTTACATAGAAAGTCCCGATCTCATTTGTGGAACAAGTGTGTATGATGTAAACTTAGTCGGAGAAAGAAGGGGCTTTTACATTGAAATAAATAGCCTATACGTAATAATAATTGTGGATTTCAGAAAATCTGACGCCATATTTTAGGAATAATAATTTAACACTAGGAACATTCTTTAAGTTAAAATATACTCTTCATTTGTAACCACCTGTAACCTCTCTATTTATCTAATATCAATATCATCAATGAATACCTGACCACAACAACTTACAATATTATTTATATAACAAGTCTCACAACTACTACTTCTTGAATAATCAGTTTTCCTGAACATCTTTAAACACTCATCAAGACTGGATCAACAGCTGTAATGGATAAAAATAAATCGAGCTATCATCATCATAAAAATGGATGAAATTAAAATGCTTTTGTGTAATCTAGGATAAGAAAATGTCTCTGACATTTTAAGTAAAATTTTAACTAGTCTAGCACATACTTATTCCATATTAAATAATTTAAAAAAAAAAGTTTTTCATAAGATGGTAGATTCATTGCACTCAGTTTATGGTTGATCTATAATAGTTTATAAGAGATTTCCAGAAGAAGAAAAACAATCCAATCCGAATAGAATATGAATATAAGAAATGATACAGTAACAGAGGGTAAGAATGATCCAATAACATCCAATATTTATTCAAGTGTTCTTCATTCGGAATATGGTACATTCCCGCTCTGGTATTGTAGACTGTGTATTAATTAGGTGATAATGATAATGAAAATAAATGAAGTTAATGGATTCAAGAATGAAAAGGTATGTAACGTATACATTTATAATGATTATAAATAAATATAATGTTAGTAACTACACGGTGGTAATTCATCTGTGAATGGCATGTTGCATTCATCTTTGTGGTTGCTGGTTCCTCCTTACCCTCCTGGCTGCCTGTTGAGGTGTTCTACTACATAATAATGTGATTCATGTGGTAATTTATAGAGCGCATTTTCTTGGTTCTCTAGTAGTAGAAGTCCATTCTGTACTAGCTGTAGGTCTAGCTAATAAAGGTCTCTGCCTCTTTTTCAAGGAGATAGAGCAGATAAAGGAGTAAATAGTTGCTATTGTAGATTGAACAAGGAGAAAAAAAAGTATAGAATCCGAACGGTATTTTATATGATTAATAATTGTCTTTTTAACAGAGGAACCCACAATAATTCCACTGAGATACAAGAGAAATACTAAAAGTATAACAAAGGAAAAAGGGGAAGCGATAAAGCATAAAATCCATTTGTGTTGGGCGAAGTGAACGGAAATAGCTAGCAGAAATAGAGATGGCCATGTACTTCCGCCCTATAGCTTTATTGCATCAGCTCACCCTTTTCCTGTGTACAGTTTCCCTCTCAGCCATGTCCTCCTTGATCTAGTTACACCGAAATGATAGCTACCTCTGTCCGCCTCGCTTGATTGTGCCTGCTATCGTTAAGGTATAATATGATATATTGTGGCACACGTGGGCAATAGTATAACAGTGCATGTGAATCGGTTGATGCTTTGTTATAATTTTAGTTCCCTTAAATATTATATTGAAATTTACATCATTACCAATAGTCTCAAGATTATTCATTTATATATAAATTGTCCCAAGAAATGCTCTGGATATTCACAGAGGACTCTTCATCCCTCTACCCTGGCGATGAACACAAAATTTGTGTGAAACGTAGACAGAAAATAAAAAAGTTTGGCTTATTTGTATGCAATTCAGCAGACTGATACTTCCTAGACAGACCAAGCTCCATCTTTATAAAACATTGGTGCGGCCCAACTTTAAGAGCTGCTGAATAGGAACTACTGATTTTTGAAAGAAAGGTTCTCCATCGTATTTTTGGAGGTGTAATGGTTGATGATGAGTGGAAGCGACGCTTGAACCATACAGCTGTACAGTAGTTACAAAGATCCTGACGTCGTAAGAATACTGAAGTAGAGGCGCTTAAGATATGCAGGACATCTTGCCAGGATGGAAGATAGGGAAATGCCAAAAATATTTCTGACTATATCTATTCATGTAAAAATAAGAAGAGGGAGACCTGAGGTGGTCAGATGGTGTGGCAGGGGATGCTCGAAACATCCTCGGGGTTAGGAACTGGATGACGGCTGCACAAGACCGTGACGTGGCGGGAAGAAGCGGTTGGAGGAAGCCAAGACCTGTAATCGGGTTGTAGCGCCGTTATAATAAAATAATAAGCATACAATTCTCCCCTTGATCATTTTCTACATTGTTCAATTGTGGATAGATGAAGTAGTAGATATCTACTATTTCTTTTTTAATATTTTTGGATGTAAAAAAAGAAACATTTAACTTCATTTCCTTTTTTTTTTTTTATGTAAGTTATGGGTCACTTTTCATTTTGAATTAAAAATGAATCATCAAAAAACTGTACCACTACGTCCCTTGAAGATTTGTACGTGACTGGTGCTTGGGGGTGCCCCAGATTAAACAATTTATTTACCACAGACGGATTTGAACCCGAAAACTTCGGTACGGCAACCGATAACTTGCCAGCTCCCACGAAAGATCTGTGTAATAGAAAAAAAATAATGAAGCAAGAAACAAGATCTAGAGAAATTATCCCAGCTTCTCTTCTACTGGCAGTCATCTAGCAACTGGAGACTCTTTCACGAGCCTCCTGGTCACCTTTAGAATATCTAAACAGGCAATATTGCTAATGGTGCAAGAAGTGTTCGAACC
Organism: Troilus luridus; assembly: GCA_964056705.1. NCBI lineage: Eukaryota > Metazoa > Arthropoda > Insecta > Hemiptera > Pentatomidae > Troilus > Troilus luridus. Next base: position 177,216,398 of record OZ057412.1, read on the forward strand.
AATTATCTCATCATTAAAACAATTTATAAAGGTATTTTTAAACATAAATTTCAATAAAATGATCATATTTATTAACATTATAATTATAAAAATTAATTAGATTAAGGTGAATAAATCTATAAAATTGCAATTCAAATTAAAATGTATCTACAATTATAATTAGTAGCTGTATAATTATAAGTATATAAAATAATCATAATGTATAATTACAATATTTATAGTTGAAATGCATAATCGCAATTTATGATGACAATTTATATTTACAATAAAATGTTGAACACAACACAAACTGGGCCGTGTCTCGTCTCACGTTGCATAAATAACGATTTCGATCGGGAGATCTTATTTATGGTCTCACAACGGACTCGTAGACATCGCACACATAGGTATTTGACACCAAAAGTCGATCAAAATTATTTTTATGTAAGTTATGATGCTATTTCATAACTTTAGTATAAGAGAGGTTAGAACTATCACTCACTCACAGCCTGGCGCTACAGTCCTTGTAGGACCTGGGCCTCCTCCGACAACTTGCTCCACACCGCACTATCTGAAGCTAACCTCCTCCATATCACTCCCATCCTACGCAGATCGTCTTCCACACCTTCCATCCATCTTAATCGGGGTCTCCCGTGTTTTCTCGTTCCTCCCTGATGATACTCCATTTTTCGAGGAAGTCTCTTCGGATCCATGCGTTCAATATGACCTAACCAGCCTATTGTCACAGTCTCTTTCTAATGACTGTGACTAAGTCTGGCTCCGCTAGCAATTCCATCAGTTCTACATAACTTCTTATTCTGAATTGCTCGCCTTCCTTGATAGGGCCATATATTGTTCTTGATACTCTTCTTTCCCAAATGTTGAGGGAATCTTTGGGTGCTTTTGTCAAGACCCATGTCTCCCTGCAATATGTAAAAACGGGGCGTATGATTATCTTGTAGATAACGATTTTATTTTTACGGGAGAGATTCCTGAATTTCAAGACCTCCCGTATAGCATAAAAATACTTGTTGCCCGCTGTAATTCTACCCTTGACTTCCATTGTCATGTCGTTGTTTCTTGACAACATCCCTCCCAGGTATCTGAAGGACTCACATCCAGGGAATTCCCGGTCTCCGATCTTTACTGGTCCATGCCTATATGTCCCGCTTCTCGTCGTTATCATATATTTTGTTTTGACATTGTTTACAACGAGGCCAAGTCTCCTTGATGCCCCCTCAAAATCTTGCATAGCACTCGATAAAGCTGACATTGTTCAGGCCGATATAAGCACATCGTCGGCATATGTTAGATGCTGCGTCAATCTAATATACATTTTACCGTTTGGGCTCGTCTTTATAGATCTGATTCCTACTTCCAGAATCAGGTTGAATATCACAGGTGAGAGAGGATCGTCTTGTCTTAGTCCCTTTTTTACCCTGAATTCTTCTGAAAGCTTTCCCTGGATCTTTACTCTACTCCTGGTATCATACAGCGTCATTCTTACGAGCCAAATTAATTTTGACGGCAGTCCCAGGTTCTTCAGTCCTTTGTACATTTCGTTCCTCTCCACACTATCATATGCCTGACGAAAATCAATGAATAAGTGATGGAGATCCATGTTGAATTCGTAGGACTTCTCCAGCATTTGACGTACGGAGAACATGTGGTCCACTGTTGAACTCCCAGGTATAAAACCACATTGGTACTCTCCCAATATTCTTTCTGCCCACTCATTCACTCTTCAGTGAACCAGTTAGAACTATACAAAATGAATAAAGGAAACTAAGAAAAACATTAAACACAACCTTTTTATATTACATTTAAAAAAACCAATTTTAAACTTGGGACATAATAATGGCATGACAGTACAATAATGTTAATCAATAATATTAATCTAAGAAATTATCCCATCCTTCTTCATCAGAAGTCATTTCATCGTCTGTGTTGTCTGTGTCCTCAAATTGGGTACATAGGCCCCATGGGAGCAACATTTCAATGGTTTCTTGCTTGAAAGACTTTGAAATTTTTGGGGGTCTGGGCTTCATGCAGCTCAAATATGGATCAGACGTCAATAAAAGCCTATTATCCGTATTACAGCGAATGCGACAAAATTTTCTGGAATATCTTTCCCGGTATTACCGGAAATTTTTGTTCTTTGCTTCTGCTGCCTCCTCTGACAAATTACCAATTGGTAGAAGAGCACGATCAATAATAATTAGGCCATGTATTAATATTTTATGTAGTGCAGGCAAACATTGGATACCATGAGTACAGTTCGATGTACCTCTCAGCCGTTTCATGACAATAGGGAGTGAAATTTTTAGTATATGTTTAGTGGGCACTAGATATCACTTCTAAAATAGTCGCAAATCTGTCGATAAGGTTTCTGTCAATACCTGTTATGTTTGCAGATACCTCGGTATTAGCAAAGAACCTCCTGCTGGTGTTTCCATAATTATAGTTGCCAAAATTAGCTTCAGGCACATCCACTATTAGCCCAAGTCAAATCTTGGAACGATTTTTTAGGACGACCCAAATTAGATAAACATGGATTTATAGGAATTTCAATGCAACCAATCATGGCATTTCTTAAAAAATACACTTTCTGTTCTCTTAGCAGCCTGTCATTTTGATTTCATATTTCATTCATTCACTTGGTAACAGAACCTGCGACTTGTAACACCTTCATAATACAACTAATACAGCGGCAGGTACAGCTGTTTTCCCAGAAAAAATACGACCTTATGTTCGTAGACATATGGCTTAACATTGTCTAGCTAGACAATCTTAGACATGTCTCAGAGACCAAAGTTGCCCAACGGTCTACTACTGTGTACACTACTACTCGTTTGACTCATTTAATCATTTAATATAACATTAATGAATGGTGAAGTTCATTGGGTTAGCCATAGGGATTAACTTCAAAGTTTGGGTTCAAGACCTAATGACAATATTAGCTGATTTGAAAGGATAAACTGGTATTTACTGTTGGAAATCGATTTGTGTATCCATTCAATCATATGATATGTAATGTGTAACCTTTTATGTATGTTATCCTTTCTCACTTTTATAGATATTGTTAAATATAGTTAAGTTTCATAAAACCATTATGTGTCTTGTGTTTGGTCCTAATACATCAAAATTTAGATTAACATTTGCAAAATATACAGGGTGGCCCAAAAAAGACTGAAGGATTAAAAATAACTGTATTTTTTTTGTTTTTATTTTTTATTAATTATTTTTTTATGTTTTTAAATATTTAATTCATGGAAATTTTTTACATCTAAGTGTGAAATATAACATCTCTCAAATGGTGTCCATTTTCTTGCAAACAAAAATTGGCTCTTTTAACCGCATTTTCCATTACTGCCCGTAGAGTTTCTGGTTCCAAGTTCCTTATTTCTGCTTGAATGTTCTGCTTAAGCTCTTGAATTGTTTGGGGTTTATTGATATACACAACTTCTTTCAAATCATTTTCTCTGGCTATTTGACTAAAACGAATAGCATATTGCAGGCGTGCCTGATGATCTTGGGGAAGTAGTTGCTGTACCATTTGAACTTTATACGGAAACATTTTAAGATCCCGCTTCAAAATTCTTTGCAGGGATGTTCTGGAAATTCCCAATTGAGCAGAACGACGACGTCCTTCAGTCTTTTTTGGTCCACACGCCTGCAATATGCTATTCGTTTTAGTCAAATAGCCAGAGAAAATTATTTGAAAGGAGTTGTGTATATCAATAAACCCCAAACAATTCAAGAGCTTAAGCAGAACATTCAAGCAGAAATAAGGAACTTGGAACCAGAAACTCTACGGGCAGTAATGGAAAATGCGGTTAAAAGAGCCAATTTTTGTTTGCAAGAAAATGGACACCATTTGAGAGATGTTATATTTCACACTTAGATGTAAAAAATTTCCATGAATTAAATATTTAAAAACATAAAAAAATAAAAACAAAAAAAATACAGTTATTTTTAATCCTTCAGTCTTTTTTGGGCCACCCTGTACTAACGTCCTTATCCAAATAAATTTATTTTAAACCAAAATATAAGGAACGCCATGTTCGAGGTTGGATGTGTGACCAACTGTGGCAGATGATTATTTATTTCTAGCTGACAATAGAACCTCCAAGGGATTGAGAGTAAAACTGAGGGGTTAGGGTTGGCGCTCAGAACACCGCCATTTTGTTATTATTTTACTTAATTTTTTTTTTTACTTCGGTGAACTCCAGATTAACTATCAGAGTTTGTTCGGCGACTTCTCCACGCCCAGTATCTATACATCCTCTATGATTTCCTACTTCTTTCCTCTAGTCATGGGTAGATACTGGATTTTCGTGTATCTGAATACAAGTGATACTGATACTTTTCTATATCTGATACTTTTACTGGATATTTTTGTAGTTGTGGGGCGAAATCGCTAAAAAGGGCTTTAAAATGTTTTTTTTTTACTATATTCAATCAATTGAGGGTTAGTAAATTTGCATAGCCGTACCTTATAGGCAATCAGAACTGAAATTGTAGACCCCTTTGTCCACAACAAAGCTAAAGGGAGTCTTTAGATGGTGAAGAATCTGGAGTGTGGGAATTTAAAATAATTGCTTTAAAGCAAATAGTCAATAATTTTTTTTTTATTAAAGGCGGATAAATTTAATTTTTTTCGTCCAGATATTGTCCAATGATAGTAATAGGAGGAAGAAAATGACTAATCTAATATTCAAACCGAAACTTGGTTTTGATCAGCACCGAAAAACTAGGGAATTCAAGGTTTTCTAACCATTTTTTATTTCAAAACACTCTACATAGAAATGGCTTTTTATGTACTCTTTGAAATAAATATTTATTAGTCATCAAGGGTCTGAATGGAGATCCTGAAAGGGAGTTAGCTGGGTAAACCTTCGAACTTTGGATCCTGAGCCCAAACAAATCGAAAAAAATCGCTAGTTCCATGCTCGTGTAAACATACAACTGAAAGACGGGAGATCGTAATCTTTTTTTTCTCTATTCCATTCTGATATTTTGTCAGTTGTTGTTTATGTATTTGGTTACGCTTACCATCGATGTCATCGATAAAAGAAAATCCGTGTCCTTGTGGAAGAATTATTGAAGTCAAAGGAGCAAAATGCACACACTTTATTTAAATATTTAGTGGATGAATTTCATCTGTCCGATCTTTCTCATCAGTTAATTGAATATACGTTAAGATTGAGTATTATTAATAAATTTAAAACAAAATTTTCCCGCATTTCTCTAGACCCTTTGGTTTCGTCATTGCGGACACAATGGCTACCAATCGCACTGGACCTTGAGGATGATGCTAAACAGTTAATTTCTCATGTTGAGGGAGCATCAGGTGAAATTAATGAAACTGGAATGGATGTAGTTTAGTTTTAATGTAGCTTTTTTTTTGTATATAAAGAAAAATTGTATTTAATAAATTTTCTTTCATATAAATTCATTCATTTATAAATAGCTATAAAACTTTCATTTGTATTGCATGGCCTCCCACACAAGTTAATATAATATGAATTTATATATTGGAATTATTTATCAATTGTCTTGTATACTAAACATTTCATTATCCTCGAATTCGTTTAATAATATATAGTATCCAACTACTAGGTAACACAAACATGTCTGCCAAATCTCTAGGCTGTACTTCAATCTCCTGAGGATTTAATGATTTTTAAGCGTTTTTTAGCGTTTTCGCCCCACTGTGCGCTGACTAATTTGTCGGAGAATTTAGGGTCTAAAATTTTTCTAAAGATCTTAATGCGTTATTTGATCTCCAACCATTCATTAGTTTCTTATTGGTGATAGATAGTGTTTCCACTGCATCATAAGAGCTGTTAAATTTGAAAGTTGTATAAAAAATGATTGGTCTTTTTTTTTTTTTTTTTTTTTAATTTATTTATTGATATTTACAACTGTATAATAAAAATACATCTAGTAGGAAATGTGCTAAGCGATACATAATGACATGTGAAAATGACAAGTAGAGAAACTACCCACTGGTAGTACTCAAATCATAAGTTCAACTAAGAAGTCACGGGGCCATCTTCTTTTCAGACGCCTCGGAGGATTATTGGGAATTGAAGAGGAAGCTAGGTTTAAAACCAGAGGGTTTGAGTGGAAATGAAGTTTGTTATGAAAGGATAGATAGCGGGTTCGGGCCAAATCAGCAACAAATGGGACATTAAGGTCGCTATGGATGATTTTATTCTTAACAAAATAAGGAGCATTAAGGATTTTACGAATGATTTTGGATTGTAGGGATTGGATACGAGAGGAATTCGATGGCTTAGTGGAGCCCCAAAGCTCTACTCCGTAGGTCCAAATAGGTCGTATGATGGTCATGTAGATGAGTCTTTTGTAATAAATTGGGAGCTTAGAGCGTTTATCTAGTAAGTGTTGAAGTAGCCTGAAACGTCGAGCGGTTTCTTGTCTTTTCAGTCTCGTATGAGGATTCCAGGTTAATCGTGTTTGTTCTTTTAAATGGTTTTAATGATTATTATTTCATAATAAAATTTGAAAGGTGTATAGGATTTAAAACGTCACTCTTTGCTAAGTGATAGGTGATAAAAACATCTACCCTTTTGCCCATATTTTTAAAATAATTCAAAAAGAAACCTTAATATATCGCTAATATGAACACTACTTCGTCCTAATCTTTTCTGACTTCCATTTTTTTCCTATAAGATATTCCAGCTAATCCTCTCTCCTAGATACTTATACTCCTATTTTTTGTCCCCACTTTAAAAAAATTCTTTTTTTTTTGTTTGTTTGTTTGTTATTATTTGGTCTTTCCAGAAGAAATCCTGAGACTCATCTTTTTTGCATGTCATTTCGTTATTGTAGAGTAAAATTTTCATTTTTTTAAAAAAATCGACTAGACTCTATAATCACTGGAATTAGCGAAATTGTAGAGAGAAAAAACGGGATATCTGCGAGGTGAATGAAATGAATTTGACTTATGCAAATACTTATAATGACTTTGATACTAGGCCATTGACACGGTTTAGATAAAATTTAATTTTTATATATTTAATTACCTGTCAAATTAAATTTTGGCTCCTTGGCAGATGCAATTAGTCGAGAGCGGCCATCTTGTCGAATTATCAGAGGCGGAGGAGGTAATTGGTGTAAAACTACATTAATACAATGTCTGCAAGATAAAAACCGAGGAAGGTTCTAATCTGGTTACCCTCAGCTGTCAGCCCGGTTTAGACACCCTTTTAATAGAAGCTCCTTCTTCTTTTAACATATTCTTTTGTTTATCTCCTCACTTATTATATAATTTAATTAACAAATTAAATTTATATGTGAATAATGCAAATGCCCCTTTTATCTGAGGATAGGGATGCTAATATAATTAATGCAATCAACTGCGAAAAATTTGAACTCGGTATAAATTCGTAAAAATTAGAATAGTGGCCCCACCTCTGGTCTAGTGGTTACCATAACAAAGTACTAAGATAAAAATCGCGGGTTCGTACCCCAGCTGGTGGTCCTAGGACTTTTTAAAGCTGTAAAAAATCCTTGGCTATGCCGTCCTTCGGAAGGAACGTTAAACGGGGGTCACGAGTCTGTACAATGACAGGTACTCATGGGTAGATACTGGATTTTCCTGTATCTGAATACAAGTGATACGGATAATTATCTGTATGTGATACATATACTTGATATTTTTGTAGTTGAATACAGTTATCCCGACTCTTACTCTTCTAATACGCTACACAGAAGCCTTTCTTGGGGCATTAGTTTTTGTTATCATTTTTAAAAGGAAAAGAGTTGTTCGCCGAAATAGTAACCTGCACAATGCATCAAATGATTAAAAGCATGTTTTTTATTCGTTAATTTTTTTTTGAAAGCTATGGAATTGAACAAAAAAAAAAAAAGTTGTTAATCCTACCTCAAACTTTTGCTATTCACGTTCCAAGACACGTAGAATTTGGATTGTAATACAAAATTTGTCTGTCCGCCGCCGCACGCTAAACTCTTTAAAACGCTATATCTGTTATAATCCTCGTCATATTCCGGTGCTGTTTTTTTATTTTGTGAAACTAATTTTTTACATTAAAACGGTGTAAAATTTGTTACTGTTGAAAGTAAAAAAATGGAGAAAAAACTTATCAATTTCCTTGAACAATTTTTTTTTGCACCCGATTTCAATCATCTATATCGATTGCCTTTACTTTTTAGTATGATAATGTAGAAAAAGGAATTTTCATTTGTAATTATTAAATTAAGAAAAAATTTCATAGCCAACATATAAACTTATAATAATAATTTTAAAAATAAATGAAAAGTAATTAAACGATTTGTTTATTCATCCTATTTTTTTTTCAGTACATTAGTCCCCGTTAGGTGAGAAATTTATTATTGCTATATTCCAACAACAAGAATTTTATTAGGTTCACTTCTGTTTATCTTATTTTAAAGCTATTTTTTTACCAATTAATAAGTAGATGTGAAAACATATTAAGTTTCTACAGTTATAGTGAGATAATAAAATTTTCAAGCTCAAAAATTATAAAACAATTTTTTTATTTAAATATGTACAAATATACATATATATATATATGTATATATATATATATATATATATGTATATATATATATATATATATATAATGTTTAAGAACTATATTCTATGGTGAATCAAATCCCAAAATTTGTTCATTCAATTTGTTATACCAGTTTTAATTCGTATTTTATGGTCATAAATAGTATAAGGTAGCATGCGGTAGTGAATATATTCGTGAATACTGAATAGCTGATGCTTCTAACAACCAAGGCCTTGAATATAGCTCTCGTATCTATCTGGTCTAGCAAGTAGCAGGTGCGGGAGTAGAGATTGTAGTAGATACTGACTAGTCAGTGATTAAAAGTATCTAGAGAGAGGTGGGGTGACCTTGGTAGCACCTTCCACTCCGCGAGTCAAGTATCCGAGTATCTGTACCCGGTACATTTCGACCGTATCTGATACTTGTATCAACTACTTTTCAGTATCAGCTACAAATTATCCGATAGATACAACCTTACCCATCCCTAATGTCAGGTACTCGTTACTAATTCCAATACTAAGTAAACCTGAATACGAAAACTTAAGGGTTCCCACTGCAGTATCGTCCGAATAAGCATAGCAGTTAAATGAATGAACAAAGAAACAAAAATATGTATAGTACCAAAAAGGGCGATGGTGATGTGATAAAGTATAAAGGGGGATAATTAGAGTACATAGGGTCACCTGTGGTGTAGTGCTTAGCATTACAATCTACTATGCCCAGCTTTGTCGCTTCCGGCAGTACGGCAGGTGATCTTTTTTTTTTTTTGGTACTCGTGTATTAGCCGGTCTGCATGAAACCTACCTCCTAATCTCGTATAACTTCTTATCATTCCTCTCATTTAGTTATAGAGTTATTTGTGTGTGCATTATTAAATTGTTTTTGTCTCATTAAATTGGTTTATTGTCTATTTAAATTCCTGTATTGTTTATTTAATTCTGTCTGTCTTATGTCTTTTGTTATTGCCGAACTTTAGGAATAGCCGTCTTTCAAGAAGAAGCTGTGAAATACTCCCAGAGGTTTAGAATAATTCCAAAGATGAAATTATGTGAAAAAAATAATCAAACGGAATTTAACGGCCTGTGAGCCCGCGATCATGGGATTAGTAGGTTGTTAGGCTTATACCTGGGAAAGGCGACATTTTGAGCTCCCACTGTAGCACCGTCCGATTAGCTATAGAAGCATTAAGTGGTGTTAAATAAAATATGTGTTATTAATCCTGATAAAAAATGTGCCAAATGACATTTGTATAATTTCTTAAATAAATATTTTTATTATTATTTCATAAAATCAGTTAGTTCTCTCTTCTCAAGACATAAGTTAGCGGTATCTTTATTATTATATCTTATCACTACCCACAACTTGTCCATCTCTTCGCGATCTTCATCTGAACACTCATAAGTTTCTAACCTATTCTTCACCACTAGTGCGAATCGAATTTTTTGTATCATAAATCATCATCTTAAGAAATAAAACGTTTATTTTATTCTCTTTTGTACGAAGCTTTTGTAAATGTTCCATGGCCCGACTCACATTCTACCCCACGATGAGATTTCACGTTAATTATACTATTTTCCCATTTCCATTGTACGAATAAGTGATCAATTTGTTTTTTTGTTTGTGAATCCAGCAGTGTCCAATTATACTCATGAATATCATTTTGTTTAAACTATTAGTGAGAGCAAAGTTTATATTTAGTTATTTTACATGGAAGAATGAATGCGGGATATCTCAGTGTTTAAAGTGCTGATTAGTAATTCTGAAGGTACCTGGTTCGATTCCGGCTGTATCAGGTAAATTATTTAATCTAATAACACCCACGAATGGACCCTGCGGGACCCACGAGATCTTGGAAAAAATCACCTCTTTGCGCAACTGTTGTCCTGAAAACAGAACCGTCCCTACCAAGTAATGAACCCAGGACCCTTCATGGGTTGTAGTTTTTTGTTGTTTTATTATCGAAGAGCTAATTCCCGTTACATCTATATGCAGATGTTTTATATTTTACTTTTGCTCCTAATAAATGAATCTTCAGAAGTATTCGATTTTTGGCGATGAATCTGTTCCGAGAATATGGAACGGCCCGGATATTTTTTACCATCCTTCAGTTCAGGCGACATTTCTTGGGAGTGGCATTAGATAACTGACGCCCTTTTCAATGAGTAGGCCAAGTTAAAGGATAGCGTAGCAAAAAAAGGACAACGTGCTATTCTTGGAAAAAATTATTTTCAATAAATAATTATATATATATATATATATATATATATATATATATATATATATTATATATACATAAAATAACTCTGTTGGTAAATATAAGCAAGCGTGAAATGAAAATCATGATGAACATCTCCGAAACGTCGACAAACATATTGTACCTTATGATAGGCTAAACAAAAAATCTATACTGTTAAATCGCATGTATGGTCTTAGGTTCAGTACATGGTAGATACTGTTATGCTTTTAAGACGCTCAATCGCCAGATTTAACTAAAAATCTAGGGCACTTACTTTGCAGAGGCTGGATGAGCCCCAGGAGGGTCTACAGAACACACATGGTCTATAAATAACTGTTAACAGAGTGAATAATTTATATGTTAAATCCGGGATCTTCACCATAGCAACTCAGGACTCTATCACTATGCTAACCCGCTCTTTTACATTATTATAATGTGGACCCATAATAAGCCGTTGTAGAAAGTTTGTGGTTAGAAAAGTAAATTTAAAATAACCTTGCGGTCAGAATTATTTGTTACCAGCGACCTACCACAGCTTTGCTGGGGTAATAAGGCATAGTATGCCTACATAATTTGTCTGTGTAATGTATTTTTTTTTTTATATCACGTACCGGCCACTAAGGACCACATGAATATCATTGGTTAGGCTTATTTGGTAGTCTTGATTTTCTCTCTTCCCATCTCAGCTAATGTACTTTATTATACAAAAATTATAAAAATAAAAACAAAACCAAATATTTCCTTTTATATACGAATTTATTATCTTGCACGTTAGATAATTGCACGGGATTAGGCAAGCAGCGTCTTCGGTGAAACCCGTCGATATTCCAGCCCATTTACACAAAACCTCGACAAATTATATACCCAAACCTTCCTGGCGAATCACTCTATCTACTGGTGAAAACCGAATTAGTTTTTCCGTCCAATAGCTATTGATTTTACCGTGAACAAACGCGGCCGAGGACTTCGTTTTATAATATGTATAGATGTATAGATTTATAAATTATTTTTTATTTATTTTTATTTGATGGTGATTATTTAAATATTTTTATTTTGAAGAGAAAAGATTTGTCCTGGCCGGGATTCGTACCCGGGACCTCCGCATCTCTAGCGCGGTACTCTTCCAATTAAGCTACCAGGCTCCCAATGTCGAGGCCCCGTGTTCGAATCCCGGCCAGGGCAAATCTTTTCTCTTCAAAATAATAATATTTACATAACCACCATAAAATAAAATAAAAAAATTATAAATATAGAAAATGACGTACGTCAACGACATCCTAACTAAAAAAGTAATGTTCAATGAACATTCGTCCCTACATATACATCGCAAAAATTGCGAGACCTGGGGATATAGGATCGGTGAAGAGAATAGATTTGTCTGGCCTGGTTACGAGCCTGGTAGCTTAGTCAGAAGAGTTCTGCGCTAAAGATGGGGAGGACCCGGGTTCGAATCCCGGCCAGGACAAATCTTTTCTCTTCAAAATAAAAATATTTAAATATTTGTTATTTAATTTATAAAGAGTTTTGTTTTCACCAATCGCTTCGTAAATTATTCGTAGTTAAAGTCATTTCAACAAAACTACAGAATTGATAAGTCATAAACTCTGGTTCGAATAAAATAATTACAAAGTGTTTAACAATTTTTAGGGTAAACATTTTTCAAATATATATTAAATTAAAATTAAACAATTTGAATCTTTGCAAATTTATGGCATCAATAAACAGACTGAAAGAAAACAACTAATAGGATGTGTAAAAAAAATGACCGTTTCACCTACCCATGGAGAGAAGATGGCGACTAACAGTATCTTTCGACACACCACACTCCTTGGCAAGTTAGCGAGTACTTGTGGACGGATTTGACTCAACAGCTTCTTTCAGATTCTCATCAATATCCATTAATGATCGCCCGGGGCCCTTCTTCCTTTCCTGCGTCATATCTCCACTTCTAAATTTTACAAACCAACGCCGCGGAGTGCGTTGGTCAAGGACACCTTCCCCATCATTTTTAATAATTTCCCGAGTTGCTTCAGCGGCTTTGAATTTTTTTTCCAGTAACGTCTTAAAATTACGAGAATTTCGTTGGACACTGTCATGTTTCTTCTTTGAAATAAGTAACTAAACTGAGTCTTTTTTTGAAGAAGTCCAGTGTTAGTAAACAAGCTTAGAGAATGTTCTAAAGGTATTATTAAGTGTTGGTAAATAATAAATAGCATTTCAATATTTACAGACTTTTGAACTCTGGAATTTGATAAAACGGTCATTTTTTTTATACACCCCATTATTAACTTTTCAATTTAAAATACTGATCACATAATCACCATGATAAGTGAATAACAAAACTTTGCATACTGACTTCAACGTATTCAAGAAAAACTACATGGACACCCAAGCTCATTGATAAAAAAAAAATGAGAGACTAAATCCCTGAGAACGCTAGGAGACTAAAAAGAACATGGATGAGGGATCTGTTATCATAAGAATATTAAATCAAGAGACGGGAGAGGTACCACTGGGTACTGTTCTTCATGGATCTCATGCTAATTTGTTTTATTTTTATTTTACCGACAGCAAATCGACTGATTGTCGAAGGTTTGTTCTAAACAGGATACAAATATTAGAGAGAAAAAAATGTATTCTTATAATGATGTTTTACGATCGGCTGTGATCTATGCATGTACTGAATTAGTAGACAAGATATAAATGATGTAAATATATTGGTATTATTATATGTTGACATGCTGACCATTCGGACCAACTGAACTGTCGATGATTCACAAGTTTGGAGCGAAACGCCTAGTTTCAAAATAGCTAATTTACATTTATTGCACCCAGACATCAATTTATTCTAGAAAAATATGTGGATAATCAGGAAATTTTAAGGACTACAGTCGGCTAGAGCTGTGAATGTTTATAAAAGTATATTTTATCAAGTACTTCGCCCAATGTTAGTACATATTAAGTCCGAAGTGAATCCAAAAATCAGTTCCAGAATTTTACAGTTATCGGAAACCTTAGTTACGTTATCGCAATATTAAGAATTAGTTAAGTTTCTTTAATAATATGTTTCTTCCTCTTGGGAAATCAGCTATAGTCCATATAAATTCATCGATAGTGAGTTTAGATTAAAATAAAGTGTTGAATGAGAATATTTTTTCATGCCTTGCTAAAACTGATGCTAAAAAATTGAACTATAAAGTCTATGATCTATTTCCGGTAATTATTCCGCAGGTTGAAGCTTCGAGTTGAGTCACAACAAGTTTTAACTTTTCATTCGTTTCCTTTTAATATTTTCCAAAAATACAAGTTATCATGAGCTTTAATATGGAAAGGGGAATGTAATTAAGTGTATACTTCCGTAATCATTTCATCTAGAAATAAACGATTCAACAAACATATATCATCTGTAATTTATTTTATTTTATTTGTTACTAATTTTTAAATATTTTTATTTGAAAAGAAAAGATATGTCGAGGACCGGGACTCGAACCCGGGTCTTCCAGATCACTAGTCTGGGGCTCTACCATTTGAGCTACCATCTACACTTTACCATCTATACTACCACTTTACCACTCTACCATCTATACTTCGAAACGTTAGTTTTAACTTTTACTCTTTGATGATATGATTACCGACAGCTGCTCATTGCTCATATTTACATTTTCTTTTCCACACTAAAATCACAATAATTTGTATTTTTGGAAAATGTTAAAAATAAAACAAATAAAGAGTTAAAACTTATAACTCAACTCTAAGTGAAAACCTGCCGAACAGATACCCTATTTCCTCATCACATCCATAATAAATATCATGGACAATGCAGGTTGACATGGCAGGCCAGGATTATTAAAGTACAATACATTATTGTATTTAACAATTATAATCAGTGGGACGTGTCAATACATAATTTGAAATTTATAGATAAAATATTACGAATGTGAAGAGGATAAATATAAATTACTTGTAACAGTAATTACTCTTAACAATTTTATTAAATGCTAAATCAGATTAAAATAATAATAGAAAATTGTAGAAAAATAACAAAGACTTGGCCGCTGTTAATTGAAGCAAAAATAGTTACCTATCCTCAATATTTCATATATCTATTTATTACGTTATTTATAACCGGAACTTACGTTACTTATAAGAACTAGTGTGTCTATTTTTTCATAAAACAATCGCAAAACATGGTAAATAACAGTTTTTGTGAATTAATGTTTTGTCCATATCCTGCTCAGTGGTTCTTTTTTATTTCGGAACGGCAGTAATTTTTGTTGGTTAAAAAGTAACTGTTTTTAATGATTTGCTAAAATAAAAATTTAATAACCAGTTACTTTTAAACACTATAGCGAACGCTAATGAATAGTATATGATAAGAGGAAGATAGGTTTTTAATGAATTATATTTATTATAAAAATGCACTTTTTATGTTTATAAGTTTTTTATTAGATAGTCTAGGACATTTTTGGTTTTGAACTAAGGGATATAGCTCCAACGACTTCGTTTTGAAAAATGATTATTGGTCTGTACAAATAAATGACTGTTTACTAATTAAAAGCAGCTACTTCAACTAGTTACTTATCAACTAGTAAAAGTAATGAAGCAAAAAGTGATCTGATCCGTTACTACCGATTTCATAGATTATCAACAGAATCTGTAAAAATTTGTATTTTAGAATATTATGCCATGATGACCGGCTGCTGATCAAAGATAAAAATATTGCAACTAAATATTCATTTAAATATTTTGTACGTTCAATTATTTTCAATGTATGTCCGTTTTAGAGACACTAAGTAAAATTAATTAAAAAAAAAACAACTGGAAAATGCTAATTACATATTTCAAAAATATTTTTAAACCGTTAAATTATTTTGTTCACTTAAATTAATTTTGTACCTACATCCAAATAGTTTCTCCACAAAGTAGAAATTATTCATCATACAAAATCACTTACAGGACTTAGTAATATTTGCTCTGCAAACGTTAATAAGCTACTGAAAAAAGGAAGGCAACTGAATTATCATAAAATATTCGACCTTATTCAGATCCATCCGCTTGGACCAAAATGTAATAAATTAATTTAATAAAAAAAAGCTACTCAATTTTACTTTTTGTTTTGTTTTTTCCCTAAGTAATTCCAAACTAGTCTATAACACAGATGCACACAATGGGGATCGCTCGTAGTTCAGTGGTTAGCATAACAATCTACTATGCCCAAG
This sequence comes from Troilus luridus, assembly GCA_964056705.1. Taxonomy (NCBI): domain Eukaryota; kingdom Metazoa; phylum Arthropoda; class Insecta; order Hemiptera; family Pentatomidae; genus Troilus; species Troilus luridus. The sequence continues at coordinate 177,232,399 of OZ057412.1, forward strand.
ATCGCAGGTTCACAGCTTGGCAGGTGACCACAGGATTTTTTAATGGGAGTGAAATCCTCGGTCATGGAAGGGACGTAAAATGGGGTCACGATGTCTGGTACTCTTTAAAGATCCCTATCCTAATTAAACTTAGAAAAGAAAAATTGAGGACTCCCATTGTAGCATCGTCCAATTAGCCATAGCAGCATTAAGTGACGTTAAACGAAAAAAAACGTATTTAATATATTCTACGGGTACCTACCACTAAATTATAGAAAGTTAAAAGTCATTAGAATGTCTCTCTTCTATTTCATAATTCTTGGTATTGTAGGGAAATATTTTTGCACAATATTGCTTGTAAACGTAGCAAACCAATTGTAAGTGTAGGATTTTGGCATAAATTATGATAAGAACAATAAAAGGTTTTTTATATTATCGGTTGACAAATTGGTATATGTTTGATGAATTAATCACCCTGTTGACGATTTATATAATCGCCATTAATCCTGGTAGAAGGGAATGCTGAATAAAAAAAGGTAACCGAAAGGGGGAAGCTCTATCTATACCGTGCATATTTTTTTGCGGTGAAACCAACAAAAAAAAAATAAAAGAGGAATGAGGGTAACATGAAAAAAGGGAAAAAAAATGAAAAATATTTAATAACAAGAGAGACAGTTTAAAGCAGGAGATGGCAGGGGTGCGGATATAGCGATCCATCCGTCCCTTTTGTGCCGAGGTTTGCTCTCTCTGTTTTACCCTACACTGTCACACCCACACAAACACACATACACATAGATGCCTCCACACGTAGGTAGAGGCCGCCATCGCACTCACACGCAGACAATATGCCAGATGGAGGGGGGCGATCAATAGAGCCGTCGCCATGACAACGGGTGGAGGGGGGCGATGGAAGGAGTGGGGGAAGGCTATAACGAGGTTACCCCCACCCCCGCCGCTAGTCTAATGACTATCAGGGCGTTAATTATTCTCTCTCTAGTGGCTCGGATCTCGGTGGCTGGGCCGGTTAGTTTAAATTTAATATGTACTCTCTTCCCTCCTTGACATCTTTTAACTGTCTCTTATTGTCTTGGTGTCGGATCCGTCCTGTAATACTAACCATCGGCCATGTATCCCGTCTTCCATCTTGAATTCTCTTGTCTGTATTCTAGTATCGTTTCATTGTCTTTGTTCTTAATCGTCCATTAATTCACAAAGAACTTTGGTATGACAGCGACTGTATTGATGCAGTTGATTTAATAAATAACTGACTACAAATCTATAAAATAAAAACATTTAAAATGGAATGTCCTACCTCGGATCTAGGTGCCATACGTATCCATGGTGACCACGAAAAAGTCAGTTTGATAATAGCCTATTATAAACATAACCTTTATTCAAATTGGGAATATATAACGAAGGAAATAACTAAAAGGGAGATCAAGTCCTAATAATATCACAAATATTAATTAATTGTTTTGGCGTCGGCTCCGTCCTGTAATACCAACCGTCGGCCACGTATCCCGTCTTCCATCTTGATTTCTCTTGTCTGTATTCTAGTATCGTTTCTTTGTCTTTGTTCTTAATCGTCCATTAATTCACTAAGAACTTTGGTATGACAGCGGCTGTATTGATGCAGTTGATTTAATAAATATCTGACCACAAATCTATAAAATTAAAAATAAAAAACGATTTAAAATGAATAGTCAAACTGCAGATCTAGGAGAAATATGTATCCATGGTTACCACGAAAAAATCACCTTTATTCCTATTATGTTAGTTAGAAAATATCTAACTAAGGAAATAACTAAAAAGTATAAAAGTCCATTTGATAACGTAAATATCATTAATTAATTAACTGTCTCTTATTGCCATGGTGACAGAGCTTCGTCGTGTAATACCCAACTGTCTTCCATCTTGTATTTTCTTGTCTGAAATGTAGTATGATTTCTTTTTCTTTGTTCTTAATCATCTTTTAATTCACAAAGAATTAAAGAGTTAGCGCTTAAATTATTTATAAATTATTGACTAAAGATCAATAAAATGTTTTTAATACACGCTTTTAAAATGGATAGTCGATAGTGCATCTCTAGCAGCCATATGAATCCATGGTTACATCACATTTATATGGCCTATTATAAAAATTATCTTTATTCATAATGGAATAAATGGACAATATACAACTAAGGAAATAACTAAAAAGGAAATAAGTTAAAATAATATCACAAAGATTAATTACTTAATTAACTGTCCCTTATTGTTTTAATGCCAGAGGTAGATCGTTTAATACCAACTATCGGGATGTATCCCGTCTTCCATCTTGAATTCTCTTGTTTGTATTCTAGTCTCGTTTCTTTGACTTTCAAGAATCTTAAAACTCAACAATTTTATTATAAATCACTTCATAATTTTATGAAACTTTATAAAAGTGATTATGTTCGCGGTCTATCTTGTCTAACCAATATATAAAATATTGTTTAACAAAACCAAATAAAACCTATTGTAATATATCTTTTTTTCAATGACATGTTTAAAAATAATATTTACAATATAATTAATTAATCATACACAATTATGAATAAACATGATCATACATGTTATGATTACATTTATTTGCTAACAGATTTGGGTCAGTTAATGTAGAATGTCACTTTTGGCCGTTGCGTTATTCATATGAATACAATATACAAATATTATTTTTAAGTATTAAATAAGGAATTTAGAATTAAAACTTTATAAATTCAGTTAACAAAAATTCACGAGAAATTATGAAAGACATGAATAACTAAAATTTCATAAATTTTGAAAATATTTACGCTGCGAATTTTATTATTTTTTATACTTTTTTCTATATTCTTGAAATTTAAGTAAACCTATTGGTCAATGATTTATTTATTTTAGTAAAAGATAAACAAAACAAAAGTTATTTGATTCAATTGTAAATACTACCATGGGAGCATTTCTATAAATAGCATTTATATTTTTAATTCATGATTATATTTATGTAGGTTTTTTGTTTTACCATTACGGATTTTTGTCAGCGGTTTGTTCTTTGTAGATATATTAACCGCATACTAATATTATGTATTTTATGACTAAATATTAATTTATCCTCTGTATGCGGTTATAAGTAAGGGCGCATGTACAGAGAGGCATGCAGGTGACCATCACTTTGCATATATTTTGAAGTCGGTACGAGGGTTTGCATGTACAATCGATTTTAAAATGAGCCTGTCTTCAGGTCGAATAGCGAATTTATTTACTCTCAGTTTCAGTTATTCTTTCTTTTTTAAGTATCAGATTATGTTTTATTAAAAATAGTGTAATCAAGATTCAGAAAAAACCCTCCAACCTATCTTGATATTCAGATCTATAAACAACTTGAAAAATAAACCAATTTATTCAGACTATAATGGAAATCAAAAGTTTATATCTCTCTATTAGATAAAAATGTTTTCAGTGGTGTAATATTTTATTGGCGTTATCTAGCAACGGATCGAGAAAGTACTATACAAATATATACCATAAATATCGTCGCTGTCAAAACATCTACAACTTTTGGTGAAAATGAGTTAGTAACGGTAACGCAACAGATTGAATTACACACTATTGAAAATAGTTTTTCATACTTCTCTTCAATCTTTTTAGTAGTAGTTCTGAAAAAAATTGCCAAGTCTACAATCCGTAGTGCGGATTTCCGCCAAGCGTGTTTTTTTCTCTCCTTTAAAATCGCCACGTACACAGACGGTATTGTTTTTACAGCGACGATATAAATAAAATAAATTCGTTTAGTCTTTTGTTGGGCTTGATTAGTTAAACTAATTAGTTAAAAAAAAAAAAGCAAATCTCAAAATCACTGTTCTTGACTTCTTTAAGCCGTTTAACAAAATATAGCATGTTTTCTAAAAATTTCAATGGAAAAATTGAATGCATCGATTTAAAAAATAAAACAAGCTACATCCTGTATCAATATTTAGTCTGTTATTTCAATACACAGAAATAAAATTAAAAAATGTTCCACAATAGCGCATGAATGGTATTGGGTTCAGTACGTTGTAAAGACTATACTATTTCTAGGACAACGGTTGTGAAGGGAGGACATTTGATCGTTATCGCGCTCAACTGCCTAGATTTTACCCCTATTAAGAGTACTCAGTTTATAGAGCCTAAGTGACCTCCAGGAGGGTTTCCAGATCCCACAGGATCCATCCCCGGGTGTTAACAGATTAAATATATCTGGCAGAGTTAAGATTAATAAATATTTCTTATATACTATATTTTTTTATCTATACAATAAACATGAAATTAATTATTTTTTATTGTTATTTTGATGGTGATTAGTTTTAAATATTTTTGATTTGAAGGGAAAAGATTTGTCCTGGCCGGGATTCGATCCCGGGTCATCTGCATCTCCGGTGCAGTGCTCTAAACCACTGAGCTACCAGGGTTCGAATCCCGGCTGGGACAAATCTTTCACTTCAAATCAAAAATATTTAAAAATAATCACCATCAAAATAACAATTAATAAAAAATAAATTATAAATAGTATATTGACGTAAGTCAACAAGATCCTAATTAAAATAATGTTCAATGAACATTCTTCCCCGTGTATACTTCGCAAACATTGCGAGAACACGGGGACATAAGATCGGTGAAGAGAACGGATTTGTTTGACTTGGATACGACCCCTGGTAGCTCAGTGGGTTAGAGCACTGCACCGGAGATACAGACGACCCGGGTTCAAATTCCGGCCAGGACAAATCTTTTCTCTTCAAATCATAAATATCAAAAATAAAAAAATCATTTTATTTTTTTATTTCTAATGTAGGCCTGTTGTTTCGATACAGAGAAATAAGATTAAGACTTATTCTTGATCTATATAATTTAATAATGAAGAAAAAAGCTTATTCCAGTCAAAAATTGTTATTAAAAATTAACAGATGATTAAAAAACGTTTCGACACTTCCTTGTCATTTTCAATTATAGTTTGACAAGTTATTTATTATTGTATTTTAGTGTACTTTTATTGTTTTTACAGTAATGATTGGACTTGTAAGTTTTAAAGGATAGTTGTATGAAGAACTACTTAATTGAAAATGACAAGGAAGTGTCGAAACGTTTTTTAATCATTTGTTAATTTTTAATAACAATTTTTGACTGGAATAAGGTTTTTTCTCCATTATGAAATTATATAGATCAAGAAGATTAGTCCAGTATATAAGAAACATCTTACAAAGAAAATGACCTTTTTCTTATAAACTATAGTTATTTTTTATCTATAAAAACATTTTATTATTTCATGCAATACAAATTTTAAATATCCCAAAACAATACTAAGTAGTTACTCATATTTTAGTAGGTTCACTAGGAATGTACAGCAATTATACAAATGTTGAGTAATTTGTAAGATGGAGGTTTGTCCGCCGCTAGGAAGGGAGGATATCCTCATAGTCATCTTTAGTAAAAAAAAAAACATACGAATCAGGATTCATTTTTTATTCACTTCTCTTCCTCCCACCCAAGTTACAATTTTTATCAAAGCAATTACGCCCTACTGCTGTAATTATTTAGTAGCTCTCTATTTAATAATTTAGCACAAAATTCTGAGGACAGTACCCCCATAATTTCCATTTCAGTTATGGAATGGGAATTTATTTCGAAAAAATTAATCATTAAATAGTGTTAATTGAATTTCTCCCATACATCATATCATGATAGGGATGGGCAAGTTTAGTGATTTTTACAGTTCACTAATTCTTTTTTATAGCCCCCCCCCCCCCAGGCTTAGTAATTATTAGTAAAAGGAAAAAGAAGAAAAAATAAAAAGAGAACGTTTAGACTGTATGAGCTTGTAGCATACTGACTGAAATTTTATAATATACAATGCAGGTTGACTACTGAGAGCGAAACCCATGAAAAAGCGTTGGTACTTGTGTATTAGCCGATACTCAGGGGCTGTTATCTGCCATAGTTTACACCCTGAATACTGATAACTCTGATACTGATAACAACTAATATACCCTTCTTACACATATTAGTGAAAATTGAAATATACAAAATGTAATACATAGTATAATGCTGGTTCTAGAGCCTTCTTCTTATATAAATGTCTTCCTTACACTTTCGACAAAAACGTCTTCATTTATATCCTTGTCAAAACCCATTTGATGACCTTTTTCACATAATTTCATCTTTGGAATTATTCCGAATTTCTGGAGGTATGTCACAGCATCTTCTTAAATGTCATTCTGTTCATTTCAAATAGGCATTAACAAAAGGAACAGGATAGAAGGCCAAGATTAAATTTAATAAACAATACAGAAATTTAAATTGACAATAAACCAAATTAACAAGACAAAACGCTAAAAAAAATACAGAAAACAATTTAATAACGCACTTACAAATAACTCAAATGAGACGAGTGATAAGGGGTTACATGAGATAAAAAAGGTAGGTTTGAAGGGTACCGGCTAATACACTAGTGTCAACAAATATTTCATATTTTTGCAAATATTGAAGTCCTCCAAAATGTATGTTAATTTTTATTTATAAATGTTATAGCGGAATTAAAACGATAGGTTGTAGGTTTTTAAGGTTAGAATACAGTATTTTAATAAATAAATGTTTGTATACTCTTACCTATCAATAAATAATTTTTTTTAGTAAGTTAGCATAATTATGTTATTTTCATAGTGAATAAGGTGCTAAGTCAGGCATTGGCTTATTTACCGGGGCTCCAGATATATTCGCTTACATAAATCAAATTATAGCATAACTATTTATAAAAATAATTACCATTATTGGATATAAATGGGAAATAAAGACAATATACAGGTAGATAATAAATATTAGTGGAGGAAAAAATAAATAATATCTACGGAAAGGTTTCTTCCCGGTTTTAAGTTAGTAAAGTTCAGAGCCATCATTTTATAATTGATCCATTTTATAAATATCGAGTTCATTTTGTAATCGATGGTTCGACTTTAATGCTATAATTATATGGAACTGTAATTGGCACCTATTTCTCTTCTTCTCCAAGTGTCATGTCCTCCCAGAAAATTGGCGATCTGTCGCTTGATCTTCAATTAGTCTGTTTTTGACTTTAGTTCCTGAGCCAAGATATTCTTCGGTGAACAGGACCAGACTATCTATATAACTATGTGGAGTGGTTCATATGATGGTTTCTCATAACAAGGGAAAAGTATTCCATATTTCTTCTTTTTATGGTATCTTGTAGCATGCTGCAAGCACTAGTGATGCGTATTTCTTGTTATTTAAGTGCCGTGTCCTATCATTCGCATGATTTTCACTTTTTCCACCGAGTTCCCAAACGATGTCGAATTATGGGTAGATTTCTCACTACGTGGCAAAGTATTCTATCTTTCTTATATTTGTTCTAATACCTGTGAAAGCGATAAAATACAACCTTTTTATTCGTTACTCTGTACATCCTCATTATAATTGTATGCAAAAGTGTTTCGCGCTTCGCACATATGTATTCTTTATTATTCGTAAAAGCGTGAATCTCTTTAAACAAGAAAATTTTGAGTCAAAAACTCAATTACTAATTTCATGATAATTATATTAAGTCAGATAAGAGATATTGTTGGGTCTCAAATCATTATGACTTGATGAATAATATTACAATCAATATTAGTCAAACTTTTATATAAAATATTACAATATATACATATAAAATGTTTTGTCCTGAATGACTGGCGGATCAACGCACAGCCTAAACCGCTGATCGTAGAGACCTGAAACTTGGATGTTATGTTCTTTGTATGAAGTAGGCATCCGATAAGAAAGGATTTTCCGAAATTCTACCCCTAAGGGGGTGAAAAATGGGGGCAAAGTTTGTATGCTTGCTCACGTGTTTCTTACTTGCAAAATCTACACATTTTCGCTGAACAAAACAAATCAAGTAACATAGTTCACTTCTCGCTGCTGCCGTACAAGTGAAACCGTTATACTAAGTAATCCTTTTCAATAAATTCAGTAACATTACTTACCAAGCCTTTACTGACACGAACAACAGTAAACTTCTGTGTGTCCCGTTTGTTAGTCAGTGTCAATGTATGTTTCACGGCTGTCATGATCTGTTTGTGATGAAATTTCATATGGATAATCTCAAGCCTGGGGAAGGACATAGGCTACTTTTTATCAACACACCACACAGGCTAAGTTTATATAAAACTATAACCTGATTGACTAACACACCCAGCGGTCTACGCACAGCAAGAAACCATTGAACTTAGCATCTTGAAATTCGGAGATAGGTTCTTTGTATAGCATAAATGAGCACTAAGAAAGGAATTTGGACAATTCCACCCTCAAGGGTTTCACCCTTAATATAAAAGGGATTCAAAGATTTCATGGAATCCGTCAGTTTTGTAGTTAAAAAAAATTAAATTATTTATTTAAAATGATCTGTCGCGAAACTTTATGTGACAGACCCAATTCCAGGCGAGCGAAGCCGTGGGAAAAAGCTAGTATAAGAATAAAAAAATACAAAAATAATTAGAATTTAATTAGAATTAGAAAATAATATGGAATTTTAATAAATCATATAACTTAACTTATAAAAAAAACAAAATGCCAACATTTATAAATTAATAATAAATATAGTTAAAGATATCTATTTAATAATAATTTAAAATGTTGAAATAATATATTTATACTTACATAATTAAAAGTAAATTTTATTTTTAAAACTCTATTTATGATTATTTTGAAACTGAATATAAAATAATTGAGTGTATGATTAGACGGGATTTGTAAGTGGAAAAAGGAAGGGAGAACGTTGAAGGGAGAAAGGAAGCTTATTATTTATTTATTTAACGTCAATTTATCCTGCTAAGGCTAATCGGACTATGATACAGAGTCCTAAACTTTTTAGGTGTAATCAGAATAGGGATCTTAAAGTGTACCTGACACCGTACAGGCTCGGGACACCATTTTACGTACCTTCCCAAGGCCGGCATAACCAAGGATTTTGTACTACCTTTTAAAAAATCCTAGAGCCACCTGACTGCGTACCCTGCGAACTTTGGTATAGAAGGTTGTTATGCTAACCACTACATCACAGGTGACCCCAACGAGAAGGAAAGTTGTCCCGTAAGGATGAGAAACGATGAGTCACTGTGCATTAATGGCGATAATTATTAGTTAAGTGATGAATAGATTTGAATTGGTGCAAAAATGTTTGAAGGAGTAATAACAGCTGACTTGTCTTTTTATTTATCACATAATGTATATTGATCTCGCCTTAGATCAATCAAAATAGTATTTTTTTTTTTTTTGGATAACGTGACATTTCATCCCTCGGTATTCCCATTCATATATTAATAATACGAGAAAAAAAATGTTTAAGGAAGAGAGAGGTAGCTCAGGAAATAGAGCGCTCCGTTCCTATGGTTAAAATCCCGGGTGTAAATCCGCTATCCGGCTCTGCCAGAAAGATTATTGTATCTGTTAACAGCAAAGATATGATCTGTAGAACTTCCTGGAACTAACCCAGACTCTATGAAAACCTCTATTAAGTGAGTACCCACACGAAGTGGTCAGTTTTCCAAATCATTCATGAGGATAACGAAAAATAGGAAATATCTATAAGAAACATCAAGGCACATCTTAATCGAGCCATCAATTTTTCCATCAGCTGTGGTTAGATTTCAGACAAATCATGTCCCTTCATTACAGTTGACTTAAAATAAGTACAGTATTGTACAGTATTGAATCTAACCCTTTAAGGGTTGTAGTTTTGCACGTTTTTTTTGATTAAGTAGTGCTAGTTTTGCGTCTCTCTTTTGACCAATTCATTAGATATATATAATATATATATATCATATATCCATACATAAAAAAAAAAAATACCTGTACCACTACAACCCGTGAAGGGTCTGGGGTTCAGTACATGGTAGAAACAGTACTGTTTCATGGACATGGGAGGTGATATGTCCTATATCACGCTCAATTTTCCGCCATATTTCCCCTTTTTTTGGGTTCTCATTTAAGTTGCTTGGTGAGCCCTGGAGGGTCCTACATAATCCATCTCCGGCTGCTATCAGACTAAATGAAAGTCATGGCCTGCAGCGGGATTTGAACCAGGATTTCAGGAAATTCAATTTTTTTTTACCATTACCTGTGTCTTATTTGTTATTGTCTTGTTATGTCTCTCCAATTTTACATAATGTACCTTACTCTTTACTTTATTTCTCTAGTTATTTCATAATTTATCCTACTTTCTATATTTCTTTACGTTATTATCAATTATGCACATAAATTCTGTTATTCATACATAATTCTATCTTACTCTCTGTATTTCTTTACATTACTATAATTTCTGTAATTCTTCCTTGGTACTGAAATGTTATATGCAGTGATTTTCTGTTTCTTTCCTAGCCCCAAAGATGGCCTACATAGTAGCCCGAAACGTCGGCACAATTAAAAAGTATGTTTTGCTTATTTTGTGTTATCTTTCTCTGCACCTCCTGACAAATTCAATCCATCATGTAAATAATGTAATTGAGGTTTTACACCTACCTGCCTAACCGTTTGATTTGACACAGGAAAGTCCCCATCATGTACTGAGAGTTTATTTTAATTCTTACTATATAACAAGTGTTATTATTTTTAATTTTTCTCCGTTGACTTGTTAACTCATTAAGGGAGGAGTGCTCCTGACAGAGTTGGGACAAACATGAGAGGAGACTAGAGGACTGAATGGGGACAGACACCGCAGACTGCATAAGCAAGATATTTGTTTAGGTGATTATCCTGTTTGGACTAATCTGGGTCAGGTTAGCGCCAGTTAACAGCTCTTCTCATGCAAATATATTCCCTATGAGGCCTCCGTCTCAATAGCCTCTCTGATTACCTGGGAACAGGTCCTTACCTCCTTATCATAATGAACCAGATCCTTAATCACCAAAAGCTCTGCATCAGGTGTATTGTATTCCTATATGAGGATATCGATGTATCGAAATTTAAAAATGTATACACATATCGATGTTAACTCTTTATCTGATATATCGTAACAAATAAATAAAAGGCTTAACGAACCCGAAGGCTCGATGGCGATACCACCAATCTATGTTTACAAACCTCCGTCCACGGAGCACCACCCAAACCCAAACCCGCTAGATCATTCCTAACGCGATCCTCTCACCTACGCCTCGGTCTACCCCTCAGACGCTTCCCAGTCGGTACAGCGACTATTAACATCTTGGGAATTCGCTTGTTACTAAGCCTATCAACTTTACATGCCCATCTTAATCTTCGCGACGCTATCACCTGAATAATATTTACCGGATGCATGCTTCGCAATTCCGGACAATGGACAATGGACGGAATATCTACGTAACATCCATTTCAGTTTCATTAGTTTTCATTGTATTTCATTTGATTATTTATTCCGCAACTAAAACAATAACAAAGTGATTTTTAAACTTACTCAAATGTCTGTAGGATCAGCTAAGATATTGTTATTTTCGTCTCTAATTGCAGTCATTGCGGGAACATACCGTTTACGCGACCTGTTTATACCCGTGTACATGTCCCTTATGTAACTTTCGATTCTATTAGTTTCTATCTCTACTAATTTCTCTAATTTCTTAAGATATTCTCTTTTTTTATTTTTAAGGAGTTTTGACGTTTCATTTTTAATGTTTCGGAAATCGACTACATAGTTATCGACGCGATTATTAAGAACTTTCTTGTTTTCTTTGCAATACATTTCTATCTTTATTATACTAAGTTGTCCATACTCATTATATTTATATCTTTTTCATTTTATTTTTTTCTGTTTAACTTCATTTCTCTCTTTGTATTTTGTTTTGCATTATCACCTTTCCATACATCTAATATGTAATCATATTTATTCATATATCCTTTCATTATATATCCTTCACTTTTTTTCTCGCTCAATTTTTTTATATCTCTACATTTTGTTATTTTCTCTGTATCTCTATTTTATGTATTTTTACAGTCTATTCTGGTTTTTGTCTGTTTTCTCATAGCCCTGAAGATGACCTACATAGTAGGTCGAAACGTCGGCACTTAAAATACAATAGTTTCACCTATTTTTACGTGTTTTCTTGACTGCACCCCCAACTAATTACATCCTATTAAGAACTTTCATTTTTGCGGCGTTTCTTTTTTTCACACATATTTTGACATTCATCGTCGAATGAGGGTTTATTCTTTTTACTGTCATTTTTCCCAATACACAAGTTACCAACTTCTTTAATATTATCCCTAATCTCTACCCACAGTTTTTCTATATATTCGTAGTCATCGTCTAATGTACCTAAAGCTTCAAACCTATTCTTGATCTCTAACTCGAATTGAGTTTTAATTGAAGGGTTCTTCAATTTATCTAAATCAAAATTTTCCGAATGAAAACGGTTTTCTGTTTGTTTTTTTATTATTAGTTTTTCTCGAAGTTGTACGATAGCTAATTCGTGATCTGATCCACATTCTGCCCCACGATACGATCTCACACTAATTACGTTATTCTTCCATCTTGTTTGTATCAAAACATGATCGATTTGATTACGAGTTTGTGAATCCGGTGATGTCCACGTGTACTTCTGAATATCCTTATGCATAAACGTAGTACTTTTGATTATTAGGTTTTTGGAGATAGCACAGTTTATAAGCCGTATACCGTTATCATTACTAATTTCGTGTAACCTTCCTTACCGATCGTCGGATAATATACCTCTTCCCTTCCCACCTATACATTCGCGTCCCCTAAAATTATTTTTATACAGTTTCGTGGTGGTTTATCGCAGACCCACTCTAATTTATCATAAAATTCGCATTTAATTTCGTCATCACTATCTTCGGTAGGTGACTGTATATTTATGAGGGCGATTTTAACCCAACGCCCTTGAAAGACAGCCACCGATATACTTTCACTAAAAAACTGCACGTCTCTTAACGCGGAAAGCAATCTATTCTTCACTAAAAACCCAGTACCTAAACAATAGTTAAGGCTTCCTCCATACCCAATAGTGTACTTCCCTTCTTTTACCGAACCCTCCCCTGGCCAGCGAACCTGGCCTTTAAACTCATTTGAAACCGATTTTAACCCACCAGCCGTATTGCAACTTGTAATATTGAAACTCACGTTCCAAGTCTCCATACGCAAATCTCTATATTTCAACCGGCGCCATGAATACCCTGAAGGAGTCCCGCACCGGAGACCCGAACGGGGGACTAGTTTACCTCCGGATAATGTGCGTTTTGCCTCAGAAGGATCCATGGCTATTAGTGGTATTTGGTGAACTAAAAAAGAATGTGAGTAGGGCGTTCTAACCTACGTCACATCTCTCCAGCCAGTCTGGGGGGCCGCCCTCATTGTTGGTCAGCGTGTCCATCGGACTAAGCCTGGAGGAACTTCCAGATAATTTCCACCGACCATCTCCACATCCGACACCCCTGGGACGCTCCCCTACGCGGTAATGAGATCCGCGCGAGGGATATATCGTAATATCGATATTACATTTTAGGAATGAATAGCCTACAGCCATCCTCCTTAGGAGATAGCTAGCTTACGAGTATTTACCGTGTAATTTACTTGTATTAGTAAGCTAAAGTTCGATACCTTTTTAATAAATAAGTTATCAGGACACTGGTGTATCCATTAACTGCAATACAGATTTAAATTATCTTTCAATAAACCTACCATATACCAAGGCATAATAAGGTTACGTATATTATATATAATACACACACAGAGATAAATAACAGTCACAGTTATCTAAAACCGATGTGCCCAACCTTTTTTATACCACTCTCCCTTTTTTCAAAGGAAAGCCTACCACGCTCACACCTGACTGGTAATAATAATAATATTAATTATACATTCTTTATTTATTCCTGTACAAGTCCGCTTAGATTAAATAATGTTTCAACAATATTAGTTGAACTTGAGAGTCTTACATTGAAAATAAAATATGAAACTGTAATAAATCATAATGACTTGACTTTTCACAACAACAAAAAATATACCAGCATTGTTTATTTCCGTGTGTGATTCCGCGATAGATGCATTATATATTGGCTCAGTATGCTAACATGTGATTTATATAGACCTGCACAGAGTGACTAACTTGCGGTGGTTAGGGGACCCCAGTTCACTACAAGCATTGTAAAGGTAGTTTCCATTTCTTTCCAGTGTTTTTTTTTTCAAAATTCTTATTTTCATGAAATAACTAAGTAATACATTATACTGTGATTAATATAGAAGTAATCATGTCATTGTAAAGTATTTTCGTAATTTGTAAATTGTAAATTTTCACTTGTTGCCAGGGTAAATTTGGGGCATTCCTAAATTACCCTATGATTCGTTTATTCAGGATTTTATTGAATAATAATCCCTAGAAATCTTAAAAGAAATCTCAGAATACGGCCATACAAAACCTACACTCCAGAGAATTTACAAGAAGCCTTATTACTACCAATAAGAAATAAAACAATCGATCCGCATTGCCATCTCCAAATACGGAATACCAAAAAATCCAACTCACAACTACAAAAAAAAAATGCACGCTGATTTTCCTTGTCGTTTCTTATGTAAATAATGAGCCTTTACAATATTATGGGATAACATTGGTACAAAGTCATGTTTCCTGCCGTTTCTATAAAATATATATATATTATAAGATGATGGTCCGGGTAGAGGTCAATAAATTTCTCTGAATATCAAGAAATATTTATTCAGCTGTTTAAATATTTATTCAGTTGGCTACTGAATAAATATTTCTTGATATTCAGAGACATTTGTTGACCTCTACCCGGACTATTATCTTCCACATATTCCATCAAGGTCAATTATTTTCATTCAAAATATATATATTTAATTTTTTTTATTTTGAAGAGAAAAGATTATGTCTTGGCCGGGATTCGAACCCGGGTCGCACGCGTTCGATAGGAAGCCTATTACATTATATTACAGGGGAAACCCGCGGGGTTCGAATCCCGGCCAAGACATAATGTTTTCTCATCAAAATAAAATATTTAAATAAACAAAAAAAAACAGAAATAATATATATATATTAAGAAGATTTATAACAAGACGTTTTAAACAAAAATATTGATAATTATTAAGGACAAAGTTACCGTTGAAGATGAAAACAAGCGACGTCGTATCAATGATTTGTTTAGAAAGAAAAATATGGGGAAAATTCACAATGCATACAGAAGCATTCCGGAAAATAATAATTTCGTATAGATGGACGATGGACACCTGTATAGAATTATAATGTAGTTACTGGTATATTTTTAAAATATTTGAGAAAGCTAAACTTGAGCAGATTTTTATCTGTTCAGAAATTTAAGGGTAAAAGTAAGAAAACTTCCTTAAGGGTAAAATTTTTGAAAACGATTCTCAAATCAAAAAACCTTTGCATGCAACCATGTATTTTTCAGTTAGGAGAGTGAAAATTTAAAAACACAGAAATGATGGTAAATATTTTGAATTCCTTTGGAAATGCACGCGAAACGATCCATATACCTAATATAATCCATATAACGATACCTAAAAAATTAGTGGCGTCTCAAAGGAATATAATATACAAACATTAAAGAAAAACGTGGGTATGAACTGATCCATACCTGTTCTCCATAGTGTAAGTTGCCTGGTCACATTGATAACCGATTCTAGGAGAGCATTAAACTTCTAGCTCAATATTATATTTTTAAGTGTTAATGTAAAAATCAAAAGGACATCCATTATCCTTTTAATTTTTTAAATCCCTTCCCTGAGGTTTAAAGGACACCGGTACCATTTGTGCTTGACCCACTGCTGAGTAAACTTGTTCAATGGGTACCCCCCAAGGGGCGTGCACCATATGGGCTGTCTTCATTATTTGATAGCTCAATGCAGCATCTGTTTAGTGGCAGATAATTTTATCGGAGCAAGTACAGCAGAGGTCAATTATTTGCTATTATTTGTCTTTGAGGTTTGTGGCCAATCTTTAAACTAAAAATAATTACACCGATGCTGATAACAATGTAAATCAATGCTTCTTGATAATATACCTATTCAATAAGAGGATATACCAGGTGTACGGTTATCACAACTTTACTTATCAACTACGTGTGAGTGTATATGTATAATATAAGCTTAAATGTATTAAATATAAACTGAAATCATATTTAATAAACAGCTAGAAAGAAAAAACTAAAATCATTTTTATGACAGTTGTATATTTTTAAATAAATAAATTAAAAAACATATATCAATTCAAATTATGAACCTAAACCATTCTCGAACCCACAAAACAGTTCATTAAAATTAGTCCAACTGTTTATGTGGAGTTCAGCGACGTACACTTGAACGAAAACATTTTACATAAATGATATTCGAATGGTGTACATCAAAAAAATGTATAACTATAGGACTCATTAGTTATATGAGATCCTCCTAGGTTTTACCCAGCATCTGAAAAATGGGTACCCTTAAAGAGGCGTAAACTTGGCAGTAGAGCGTGTTCTAGGAAAAATCACCTCCTAGTACTGTCTCTAGCACGTACTGAATTCAAAACCCTTCATAGAATTAACAATATGTATAAAAAGGCCCACAAAGCTACAGAGGATACAACAATCAGACCATAGCCAAAATTAGCCTAAGGGGTGGAGGAGCTAGTGCATTATAGGATTTGGGAGACAAGTGCGGTGGATCAAAGTCCTAATCTATGAGCGATTTTCCACACCATAGTGCCCAGAGGAGCAGATGCCCGGTGCCGGCTGGGCCCCCCGCCCCCTGCCGGGGCCCCACGTGATCGGATTATCATTATCTCCAGCGGGATCATTCCATTAGCAGGCACCGGCAAGAAGTTCTCGTCAAGTGCTCCTCTCCATGCCTCGTGTTGACCCTTCGTAAACAGAAATATTTCTGCGGCCACTTCATTAGGATATTTATGTTGTCACCTAAACATGAAATATCTTGCTATTGATATCTTGCACCATAGATATATCAGGCTTAGACATCCATAGATTCATTAATTACTGTAAAATAAATACGATGTTTCTCAGTTTTTAACGAAATTAAAAATAATATCTGCTAACCCTGTACCACTAATAGCTATAAAGAGTTTTTTAGTGAGGTATTGAAGTGTTTCTGGGACAACAGTTCAGGGAGGTGACTTGTCCTAGATCACGCCAAATCGCTGTACTTTGCAGAGACTGGGTGAGCCCCAGGTGGATCTCCAGATTCCACATAGTACCATCCATAAATTACCAATAATAAATAATAAATTATCAGTATTAATAACTAATAAGCTATCTGCCACAGAACGATCTGACCCGAGACTTATGATACGGCAACTCGACCGTCTCCATCTGAGCAATCCCGCTCCCTTCGCAGAGATATATACAAAATTCAATCTTTTTTTTATTTTTACTCCTCTGAAAAATAGAGGTAAGTCAAGTGCATCACGCTCTGGAAATCTCATATATTTTGAAACGCTCCATTTTTCCAATTCATGATGATAGCGAACGAATTCCTAAAAATAATTAGCGCTGTGCCGTCCGGGAAGGGTGAGGGGTAGACCAAGGAATAGGTGGGCGGATTGCATTAAGATAAATCTGGCGGATTCGGGTATAACTATTTTTATTCCCCGAAACAGGTTTAAATAAAAGTAAGATGAAAACGGTCCCGTCATACATACCAGTTCCTAATTCAAATTAGTGTCACCTTTGGTCTGGTGGTTGGCATAACAACCTACTATCTCCAGGATCGCGGGTTAGGAGTCCGGCAGATGGCCTTAGGATATTTTAAAAGGAAATAAATAATTCTTAGTTATGCCGTCCTCTGAAGTAAGAGGGGGGTACAGAGCCTGCGGAGTGTGATAAATCACTGTCTTAATTATACGAGAATAGGCAAAATTAGGGATTCCCACTGTAGCATCATCCGATTAGCCATATCAGGATAAAGTGACTTTAAACGAATAAATAAATTAAAGCCGGTATATTTTATAATAGAGAAGAAAAAACCATATTCCAGTCAATATTTGTTATTTAAACTTTACAAATGATTAAAAAACGTTTCGACATTTAATTGTCATTCTCAATTTCAGCAATTCCTCATACAACTTCATTTAAATTTATAAGTCAAACCATTACTGAAGGTCAAACATTATTTCAAAGTTAAAAATTATATAAAATCCTGGAACTTGTCTATCTTCCATGGTCAGGAATATAATTTATTTAAGATTTATAATTAATTAATGAATATTTATTTATTTAAATTAAGAAGATAGACAAGTTCTAGGATTTGATATAAGCTTTAACTTTTTAACTTTGAAATAATGTTTGACCTTAAGTAATGATTTGGACTTATAAATTTAAATGAAGTTGTATGAGGAATTGCTGAAATTGAGAATGACAAATAAATGTCGAAACGTTTTTTAATCATTTGTAAAGTTTAAATAACAAATATTGACTGGAATATGTTTTTTTCTTCTCTATTATATTATATAAATCAAGAAGATTGAGTTCAGTATATAAGTAAAATCTTATAAAGAAAATGAACCGGTATATTTTAGATATTACCAATATTATTTTCCATAGAAATATATAGACAATTCATTATTTTTTCAATCATAAAAAATAATTGCGATAATCATATTGAAATGGCTTTCAGGAAACCAACATTTTTCGTTTTCGATCTGTAACTATGGCTTTAAGTATTGAAAATGTTCGTGGGTTTACTTTTGCAATTTCTTGTAAAACCAACGATGTGGTTTAAAGCATACTATCTATAGTGACATATTGAATATTTTGCGTTGTACATTATTAGAAAATAGTCTTGAATTATAGATAATCAAACTAGCAAATATGTTTTTTGACTAATTAAAATACATTATTCGATAAAATCCGTGTAAAGCCATCTATAAAGAACAAAACCACGAATTTTGTTTGACGATTCCCACCGATTTTGAATGGACTTTGAAACAGTTCTTTCACTCCCCTGAAAATATTTGTTTTTTCCACTTGTATGGACGATATATTTGTTCTTAAGTTGGACATAGAGCTAAGAAGAAGGTAACTACCTCACTGGCGTCGGGTCCTCACCACGCATGCCCGCTCTTATTGAACTTCGTAACCTTCTCTTAGCCTGGTAGCAACAGTTTAAAGGTATGTCGTTAAATCTATATTGGTATTTAGTAAACGAAAATGATCGCATTTGGTATAAATACTTATGTGGTAAAAATTGCCAATCAATTAGGTCGTCTCTGGATGAGATGTCAATCTACCTACTGCAGTGTTTTTTGTGTAAGGTTAAACTTGTTAAAAATAACCGATTTTTTTTTTCAACGTGGTTGTATGATTTAGTTGACAATTTATATTTTTTTGTTTAAATTAAAATGAAGCTGTAGCAGTGTGTTGTACGTATCAATATTCTTTGAGACTTCTTAATAAAAATATTTTATTTACATCAGCTTACGAAAGGATCAAGTTAATTATTGGATTAATTAATATATTTATTCTCTATAATTGGTTAACATATCCTGTCATGATTTTTTTAAATAATAATTTCATTTATTTTTTTAGCAATTTTTAAACACTTCATGATTTGTAGTATTATGTAGCCTTCTGGCCAGATGTATATTATTTTTCTTTTCTGTTCATATTTGTTAAAGGGAGTTAGTCCTAAAATAAAGTTTCTTTTCTATTCTATCCTAAATTAATAAATCAATGAATAAAGCTACAAGTTTAATGCCTATACAATAATTTATAGAATTATTTTCTAAGCTGCTCATCGTGCAAGAACATTATAATAATTAAAAATGCGAAACATTTTATACTAACTACAATTTTATACCATCAAATTTATTGTTAATTATAACTTGGACCAACTCACGTTTAACTAATTATATAACTGTTTAATTTTACTGTACTAGGTACTTAACGTGGTCGTAGAGGTTCCATGATATTATTCTAGAAATTAAAGTTTACTTTAGTACTTATTTTGAACCCCTCTAGTGACGCTACTAAAATATAGGTAGGTAGGTGTGTGTACCTTTACTCATTGCTTTGAGATATTAAATATTTTACATTAAATAAAATAATGAAATGTTCTGTTTTTTGGGTTGTTTTTTTTTAGATTTGTTTTATAGATAAAGAAATATAATTTGTAGTTTATAAAAAAATGTCTTAATAGCTTGTTTTATGTTTGAAATCAATGCTTTCCGTTTTTTCCATTTTATTTCCAAAGTAGTACTATATTTTTTGTAACAGCTTAATGAAATCAGAAATTTTTTAAATGTTAACTATTTTACTTATTAGGAGTACGACATAAGACAAAAAGTAGTTCCTCGATCCGATGCTAGGCAACGCCGATAAAATGTGACATCACCAAACACTTTTTTTTTTATAACAGAGAGATTTGTGATTCTGATTGGAGCTAGGAATTGACGATTAAGTCCTGATAACTTCTAGGAACCAACCGAAAAATCCTTCCTCTTTCAACCAACAGAACACTAATTGAATCAATTTTTTATCCTGTTCCATTTTTTTGCACGTCTGTAGAAAACAGAAATGGTATTATATGATGAGTTTTTTAAATGAAACAATCAGACTCAGATTCTGCCTTGAAGAAGCTAACTTCATGTCTAGCGAACCGTTGGTGAAGAATTTGACAACACGGCCGAAAAACAAAGAAACCTTTGAAGAATGGATTCAGAGTTTTGGCCGGGGCAATTTAAGAGAATAAAAAAAAATGTATTAAATTATCGCCAAAGCTTAGCCGTTGAACAAATATATTAATGTAATATAAAACTATTGCTTAGATGTCATCTGCGGAGTTGGGTAGCTAATTGCGTTGAGTACTGATCTTCCGATCTTGAGATGAAATGTGACTCAATAGTTAAAAGCCATGCGTGTGAGAGAACCTCTTAGGGCTCACCCGGCCTCTTTAAATATGGCATTCTTAATTGGTTAAACAGTACAGTCTTTACTTTTTACTGAGCTCGAACCGTTTGGTAGGTTTTTTTTTCTTGAAGTATAAACTTTACGCTATGAAGCAGTTACCGTGAAAACTGGCTGGCCAACAAATATCAAATGTTGGACTTTTTTTCAAATAAGATTTTAATTCCAAAACGTTTTTAGAAAACTTAAAAGTATTAAAATAATATCTGCAGTCCCCGTAAAGTCGAATTCTTCCAGTTAATCCCCGTTAACTCAGAGAGAGTTAACGGAATCTATAGAAAGAAACGGAATCGTGCTATTCTCGTAGTTTTTGAATTGAAATTAAAATTGAGTTGTAATATAAGCAGTAACTCTATTCAAGGGCGGATTTGAGGGGCACGAGGGCACTGTGGAGAATCCATTACAGTACATACATATAGGCAAATCACATGATCATAGTTGTTAAAATCTATGAATAAAATAACAGAAAGAACATGAGTGAAACTATTGTTTAGATATTTTAATAAACCTTTGAAACCTTTCTATAAATACTACAAGTTTATTTCTAAGTTATTGTTAATATTTTTCCCCGTCTGCCTCCTCAAAAAAAATCCTGGATCCGCCCTTGACTCTATTCATGCCAATGCCTGCCTTATCTCGTTATTGACCACGAAAATTATAGATTATAATTCTCTAAGTACAAGAAAGTCTTTTTAGAGAAAATTTGACTTAACCACTTATCCACCAGGGTTGCAAATATATAACTTATTTGTATGAATACATTCCAAAATAAAAATACGAGTAAAATCTTTTAAATGTTCACTAGAAGTTCAGTGTGTAGAGCGCTCAGTTAATGAGCTGAATGTTTCGGGTTCGTGACTGTAAAGTACAGACTGTACCAAATACTCAACTATGGGTTTTAGCATAGTGGATACAGGTTTTATTAGAGGTGCTACTAAACACAAATAAGGAGTAATAAAAAAAAACTAGATGAATTTATTTTTGTTTTGATATCATGTATAAATGTAAGATATTAATTTCTAAGAGTTGGGCCAGTAGATTAGACTATTTAATTCCTCCGTGAGTATAACTTGTAAAGAATGGTAATAAAAGACTGTGCAAAAAACAATAAAGAAATATTAAAAAAAAAAAAGATTCACTCATATTCTTTATTTATTTATTTTGTTTTCACGAAACGGCCTTTAAAGACCACGCTAATAGCATTACTTTTCTTATCTCATTTTTCCCTTCTTTTCTCCTAGGATTTTCTCATCATTTCATGAGATGCGTGCCATTATTTCCTTTTGGCCGCATAGTACCATTCCCTTTTTCTTTATTTTCCACAAGAGCCTTGATTTCTTTCAATTTTTTCCCGTACTGTTCTCTATCTTGGCAGTCTTGGTATGTTTTTTTTTCTGTTTCCTCTCATTTTTTTTACATACTCTCCTCGCTCTTGTATTCACGGATTTTGTCAAAGACTTTCTTGTTAAGTCTCCCTTGGTCCATTCTTACCTTGTGCCCATAGAATCTTCTTCTTCTGATTCTTATTTCGGTTTCTAGGTCTTTCACCCCCCTGTACATATCCTTGTTGGATCTTAGCCGGTTCCCTTCCTAGGATCCAGTGTTTTATTGGGATCATAGATTCCCCTCAGGATCCTTCTCTCTATTTTCAGTATTTTTTCTAGTCTAGGGAGAAATGTCTCAATCTCGTACATAATTACTGGTTTCATCACCGTGTTGTAGTGTCTTATTTTTGCATTAGAGGATAGGTTCTTCTTATTGTTAATATTTCCTGTTGCGAAGTTTAGTATTTCCAACTTTGTGATTTTTTCTTTTATACTGTTTTTTTTCAAACCGTGTTTGTTTCTTATTTCTCCGAGATATTTAAATTTCTTTGTTACTTTTATTTTCCCATGTCTTATCTATTATTTTTTTGCCGTACAGAGAAAAAAATGTCATTTCATGTGATTGTATGCCTGCTATTTCTTTCAGGATATTGACTAATTACAAATGTATGTATGTAAATAAATAAATAATAATAAATAAATAAAATATAGTTTGTATTCTTAGATTCCATCTGGGTAATAAATCTTGTATGCACCTCGTAGGCTAAACTTATCACTGGAGGAATAATGATATTCTTTAGTCCTTAGGTGCATATATAATTAATATTTTATTTTTATTATTTTTATATTTTTTGTATAATTATAGGTCATAAGAAACTTATCAGAAACTTCTATCTTATTTAATGATGCCTATACTATCCTATACTAAGGAGGAGTCGGCAGCTGCTAAGTTTCTATCCATGTTTCGTGAACAGTTGCCGCGCGGAACAAGTGAACAAGAGGAAAATATAAAGGCAACAGAGACAGATATTGTTCATGGCCCTATAATTAGGCTGAGACAGAGACAGAATTCTATTTTGCTCGAAGGGGGGAGGCGGGGTAACGAAGTCAGAAGTGAGTCAGCAAGGCCCCCCCCACAATCTGCCACCCACCAGCCACCACTCTATTCTCTAGTCCACCAACCACTCTCTGTAGTTCACCTCTACTCTATAATCACATACGTTCCTGTCACATCTGCTGTCTATATTACTCTCCGAAGTATTTAATATTTATTGTTTTTCCCCGAATTAAATATATATTTTAAAGACCTTAACCATCAAGTGGTTATAGACTCTTTTAGTAGTAGCAATTACGTGGTGGCAACACTGATTTTAAAATCTATATGTTTCACCTGCCTGTAGGTGCGAGATTTATTCTTAATTTGTTGTTTTATTCTTTATGCAATAACACGTTACACTCTTACATACTGGAACATAACTAACCAGTAAACACTTTGTTAATTGAGGACATACACCAATCAATCAAATGCATCAAAAATCTAACCTAACTTATAACCTAACCTCAGAGGCAGCAACCTTCCTTCAAGAAGTTTAATCAAATACTATTTTTTAATTATGTCACTTATCATCTTTCGTTCTCTTCGCTCGCTCAAGACCATCACCGTAAATTAAATTAAATTATTGATTTAATATCAATAGTTACTGATAAAAGCTGGCAGGGTGTCCGACTAGAAAGGAGGATTGTAGAGCGAGAACTTCACTTTATATAGACTGAGTATGCGCATTTTTGCTTTTTAATGAGTCTTAAAGGTTATATTGCAGCGTCAAATTTCCAAGTTGAACAGGCTAAATTTGCTAACTGCCATTTTCTTTGATTGCTATTTTTATTTTACTGCGACTTGAGAGATTTTTAGTTGTTGAAGGGTCAGGCACTAATGTTATAGTCTTTAACTTTCCAAACGGCTACATAACCTTCAGATTGTTCATGCATCTTGAAAACTTCCAAATGATTAAATGGCCTTTTCGGATGCATGGGCGGATCCAGGATTTTTTTCTGGGGGGGGGGGCACAACGGGCAGACGGGGGAAAAAATCAACAATAACTTAGAAATAAACTTGTAATGTTTATAGAAAGGTTTCCAAGGTTTATTACAATATCTAAACAATAGTTTCACTCATGTTCTTGCAGTTATTTTATTCATATATTTTAACAACTATGATCAGTTGATTTCCATATAAGTAAGTACTGTAATGGATTCTCCACAGTGCACAAAAAAACAGTCTAAGGGGGCCCGTGCCCCCCCTAAATCCGTCCTTGCTCGCATATAAGATAAATGACTGTGGCTCTGTTGGACCCCTTGATGAACCCTACGGAGTGAACTTGTTTAAGTTTCACAAGAAAAAATGACAATTAACCTAAAAATGTGACAAGGTTAATGTACATTATTATAAGAAAATTATAACTTACTTGGTTACTCCATCGCCCTACAGCCTTAGTAGAGTCTGGGTTTCCTCCACCATCTATACTCTTTCCTATCTTGGGCGAGTCTCATCCATTCTCTAATACCCACTTCTCTTAATATTCTCTCCATATTATCAGAACATCTTAATTGTGGACGTCCCCTTATCTTTCTCCTCCAGATTTTACTTCTAGAAGCTTTTTGGGTATCGAACTCGTCGGCATCTGCTTGACATGTCCCAGCCACCTCAACTGGTTCTTTCTAACAAAGGAGACCAGACTGGTCCTTAGAGCATTACTTTCATCATAATTTTTTCTTTTAATTCTCCAGTGACTTCTGTGGTCCTCAGTACTTTTTTCCCTAAACCTATAGCATTCTTTCTTCCGAAAACGTTCTCCTCACAGTTGGTCTAGTGAATCTTTAATGCATGATAGATGTTGACAGACCTTGGCTCTGTTGGTAAGATTTCAGAATTTCAACGGTTTTTGAAGAGATAGAGCCTGTTTACAGCACCTACTGTTAGCTTATTATGCTCTTGGCGTTCATTCTTTGATGTGATGTGGGTACCCAAACACTTTGTAAAAATTGTTTTTTACGTCCTGAAAGTGTGGCTTCCAAATTTGATCTTGTCTTGTGTAAAAGTATAATTTAATGTTTAAATGTATTCCTTGAAATTTACAACTGTATTATAATAATAAAATGAGAGTCATAAGGATTAAGGACAAGCCCATTGAACAGGTGAGAACCTTTAAATATTTGGGAGCACACCTTGATGAGAATGGAGTTATGGACAATGAAATCCGGGAGAGGGTCAACTCAGCTGGTAAATTGTTCCATGCACTAAATTACATTGCATTTCTGGATCTCAAATCGGCTTTCGACTCAGTCCCTAGAGAGGAGATATGGGCTGCCCTCAGAAACAAGAACACACCAAGGAATTTGGTAGAGGCTATAAAATCTACTTATCAGGAGCCTAAAATAATCAATCATTAGGCTAAATGGATTGTAGTCTGGCTATTTTGGTATAGCAAGAGGGGTCAAACAAGGAGACAGTTTGAGCCCTTTGTTGTTCCTCCTATTCATCTGTAGGAGAAGAATTAAGAGAACATTTCTGGAGTGAAGAAGTCTGTATCCGGTTGTAGTCCAGTTTCATCTCTATGCGGACGATGTAGTGCTGATTGCTGACTCAGTCGGAAAGCTGCAAAAAGCGGTGACGGAATGGTGTGAAGAACTCCGACAAAAAGGAATGACGATCAATGCCAACAAAAGTAAGATCCTGGAAGTGGGCAGGCGGCAGTTCAGATATACTGCGATGAAAATGAAATAGAAGTGAGTTCCCTTATCTCGGCACAGTAATAGACAGGACTGGGAAGGTGGACGCGGAAATATCCAATAGGATTAATAAGGCAAATACATTCTACTACCAGATTTGTAATACTGTTGTAGGAAAGCGGGAGGTAGGAAGGAACGTCAAACTCCACATCTTCAAGTCAGTGTACCTGCCGATACTGCTGTATGGAGCTGAAAGCTAGGTATTGACGGAGAGACAGGAAAGCAGAGATACCGCGTCGGAAATGAGGTAGTTGCGCGAAGAGTGGCGGGAAAGACGAAAGGAGACTGTGTTCGCAACGTGAGGATTCGTCAGGAACTGAAGGTTGTCCCGCTTAATGAGCTCCTGGAAATCCGACAACTGAAATGGTTCGGCCACGTGGTCAGGATGAATGATCACCGGGACTCTCTCAAGACGATGGACTACATGCCGGATGGAAAAAGACTTCGAGGACACCCAAGGATGTCTTATCTCGAGTACGCCTCAGCAGAAAAAGAGGAAAAGATCTTCAACAGGCCAGAAACCTAGCAAGAGACCGGGATAGATTCGGCTCCTGGCTGGACGCTCCCCTACGTTGAAAGGCACTATAGGGGGAAGCGATAGAAGAAGAAGAAGAGGATTTTGGATTGGAAACGAGAGGAATTCGATGGCTTAGAACACTCCTAAAGTGATACTCTATAATTCCAAAAGTGTCTGTTAGTAGTCTTGTATACGATTCTTATCATTCTATTATTCTAAGCTCTCAATTAAGCTTAAATGTATGTGTGTTAAAAGTAAAAACTAGTATTAAAATAAGATCTTAAGAAAGAATTTGATAGTTAACTATTCAATGTCCCTCTAAAAATCTTGTAATATCTTGCCTCTCTCATAAATTTTTCTTAAATAATTAATTTTTTATTTTATAAAATTATTATTCTTATATAAAATTTAAAAAAGTATGTTACTATACTATGAAATATCTGTATCTGTAATAAACAACTAAATATTGCATTCATTTCCTAATTTCCTAAGAATTTTGGGACAGGGGTAGCTCATTGTTAGAGATCTGAGTTGTCTTGTCGACGATCCCGGTTTCAAATCCGGCTGTGGCACCTCCTTGCACAATCGCTATCTAAGAAACAGTACAGTCTCTACCACGTACCGAACCCAAGACCCACCATGGGCTGTAATGATACCTTTTTGTTTTTTCTATGGATTTTGGGTAACAGAATTTAAATCATTTGTTTATAACGTTTACAATAAACATGTTCTCAACGTATTGAATAGTTAATGCTCATTTACTGAACTATCTGTAATTAGCATATAATTTAATCCATGAGCTAATACCTAGCCTTAATCAGCAAACAGGGGAGAAACCCTTTCATGTGCCCGCTGGCGGCGATCCCCACGATTTGCGGTAGGTATACTCATTACCAAAACCACAACTGTCCATATCATTTCAATCTTTATACAGGCTCTCATTGATCTGTTTGCATTTTAATGTGATAATAAATCATAGGTGCCTAATAATGAGCATGGATTTTCCTAATATTCTTTGGCAGAATTGTTCTTTTGTCAAGGCAGAGTAAATATTTACCTTCATTTTCTAAACATTTTTCCCAACATGTTATCAAATTTTCAATCCCAGAACAGAAACATATAGGGTTTTGTGATGAAATAGATTCTGATAACGCGTTTTTGACTTATTATGCTAACCACTAGACCACACGTCGCCCCCATAACAAATTAATGCCCCCGAATAACAAACTACAAAGCCCAAGATCGCGAGTTCGTAGCCTGGCTGGTGGCCCTAGGATTTTTAAAGGGAGTAAAAAATCTTTAGTTAAGCCATCCTTCGGAATGTACGCTAAACGGGAGTCCCAAGCCTGTACTACGCCAGGTACCCGTTAAAAATCCCTATCCTAATTAAACCCGGATAGGCAAAATTTAGAGCTCCCAATATAGCATCGCCCGATTAGCCGTAGCAGTATAAAGTGATGTTAAATAAACAAACAATGTGCCTTTTGACTTTAGGCTCATTTTCAAATATTTTACCGATAAGAAAGTTGCAAAATTTCTGACAAGATAGAAATCTATTGGAGATAAGTCTGTCAAATAACGTGGGTGTGGGAGGATTTCGTAATTCAGCTCCTTTAGTTTTTTCACTGTCTGTAGTGAAACATGAGGACTGGCCTTGTCATGTAAGGCCGTATGCACACGGCGCTACTGGTTAGGGACTCGTCTGTGATTGACAAAACCAGTTTGTAACTAGTCCCCTGGATGATTGGCATGTCGGGTTGCAAGGTGATTTGAGTTTCCAGTTCCTTCATGATGAGGACCGAAAAACCAACCTGTTACTGGTGGGGAAGGTGACAATACTCTATTTCATCTTTTTTGTTATTCAAAGAAGCAGGAAACGGAGAAGGCGTGGGCAGAAGTCGGGGACTACTTTATATTGACAGTAATGTTCAAGTACAAACGCCAAGTCTGAAAATTTCTTTCAAGGTATGGGTAACCCAAAATCTTCTTGCTATTCGTCTTCTCCTCCTGAGATAATAATACAGCTCTACAGTTTCGTTACCCCTCGACTCTTCCAACATTGCACGATCCATTGCATGACGACACTGAACGAACTAGAGGTTTCGGTTCCTGATGAGTTGCCTCGTGTGTGGAGTCAAGTCACCATTCAGTCTGTAACTGGTCAGAAACCGAAGTTACCAACTGGTTTAGTTCATTTCCAGTATACCAGTGTGCATAGGGCCTAAGAGTGTAGGTCCCTCCGATTAACCAATGCATTATGCCAATATCCCTGCAGTGCGATATGGATGTGATGGTTTCACCTCTAGGTAGAAAATTATAGATAATTTCAGCAGCGAATGGTCCGTTCGTTATCCTTCCTTGAAAGCGGTGGTAATGTTTCTTGCAACTTGGGCTGTCTTGTGTCCTAGTTTAAACTCATAAAACGAAATCGTGTCATGATAATATTTGATGGCATACTGAACAATGTTCGTTCAATTGTAGTGTTGATAAATATTATCGAAAAATAAAAGATTAATAACAGCTCTTAAAGAATATTTAAACTTAATCATACTAAAAATCAGAAGTCCGCTAATTCTCCTTAGAATTTTAGAAATAATTAATAAGGACATTTCATATGAGACGATCCAACAGATGAGATCATTTCCTCTTTATTCATTCCTAACATTTATTGCGTGATGGTTGGTATTGGTGGTTGAGAATATCAAAAAAATCTTGGTATTCTGAACGTGGAGTAGCAATATCTATACAAAGAGACTCAAAATAGAGACAGTTGGTGTTGTTAATTATTATTGTATGTTTCATAGATGTTAACGGTAAACTTTTGGATAATTTTCTATTAGAACCGTATTAGTATCTATTTGTGTGCGCGGGGACCGGGACTAGGAAGAAGACAGCTGTAGAAGTAGCGATGATTGACACTAATGATTTTCACACCCCCTCGATCTGATGTACAACTGTCTATCCACTAGTTAGTTGTTCCTGGTTTGTATCGTTACTGCGCTAAGCTCCAGTACATCTGCCCGGTCCTGTGTGCGGATGGTCCTAGCTGTCTGGAAGCTCCATTAATCACTACTGGTCGCTAACGTAGCAAGCACTGGAGATATCATAAACCATAATAATCGATTCTATATTTACAGATTCCTTGGGCTCACCCAGCCTTATAAATCAGTCCAAAATCAATCCAAATCCAAAATAGGGGAAAGCCTGGTGGTTGTGTGATCTGTGATTAATCATCTCACTGCACGACCATTGTAAGACACAGTACAGTCTCTATAACCTACTTAACCCATGACATGAGCTTTACTTTTTTTTAATTTATAGATTTAAATTCATATTCTGTTCCATCTTCGCTTATTATGAGGCTCATTCAACTTGAACCGTTCAGAAAAAAAGACAATTAATTTATGTTATTTATTTATAGTTATTTTTCAGTCTGGATATCGCCAACTTTGAAATTTATGACCTAGAACTTACAGAACTATTATACTTCTCTTATTATTTATTTATACCTTTCTTTTCCAAAGTTATAAGTGTTGATTGGCGGGGATTTGTTTGATGTTGATTTATAAATGAATATGAATTAAATATAAGTGATTATATCAGAAAATAATGTTTATAAAGAAATATATAAAAAAGATATACTGTTTATAGATACATCTTTGCTTACACTTATACCTACTTACAAAATACCCTTTTCGCTATATGTTGATATTATATACATCGAAAATCATTATGTAAGGATTATTTTAAGCGATATAACGGATTTGGCTTTGGTTAATAGTCCGTGGGCGGAAATTTAAAAGTAGATTAAGGTGGTAATAGCATTGAGTTTTCCGTTTCGGTTTTAATCTTTTGATATTATTACTTCTAAAAAGTACAAGTATTTATCTGCTTATCCTTATGAATATAATATAAGGACAATTTATACAATATCATCATCATATTCATAACTCTCTACCGCACAAGCTGTGTCACGGTTCCTTCTGTGAAGCCCGGACCACACCCTACGTTCCTCCACAGTTCCCTTCTGATCCATTCTAGATTTCTTTTCGCAAAGCATGCTTGAACTCCTTCTTCCCAGATATGTCGGGATCTTCCTCTAGATCTCCTTCTATCCATCTTAAAACCTCGTATGTTAACTTGGCCAGCCGGCTGTTTTCCATTCTTTTGACATGTTCAAATCATCTTAAACGGTTTTCCTCAATAACTTTTTCTGCTGGTTCCACTCCGAGCTTTGATTTAATGCTTGAGTTATATTATTATAGCCCCTTACATCTTTCTAAGGAATCTCATCTATGAAGCTTGGAACTTACTTTTATGCATTTGTGGCTAGTGACCAAGATTCAAAAGAGTAAGTTGTAATGTGGCGAGAAAGGTGGCCTTACAATTTGGTTTCTTTGGATACTTTTCTTTTACTCAGGAAGTTTATACAATAAAAATATTGAATATAATGTAAGGATTTTGTATTATTGTTGTTCTTTATTTTTCTCTGGCACCAAATTCACATCTCGAAATTAAAAATTCAAGAGATTTGTAAAAGATTTTACTGATTTAACAATTTTCTCCCAATCTTGTAGGTCTCCAACAGAACTGCCTTTTGTGCCAGTTTCAATTTTTCCAAATGGAGGCCAAGGTCTTCTATACCCTCCCTTGTGCTTTTCAATATGAGACTATTCGACAAAATGACTGTTGGAGTTATTAACACTTTTTCCAAATGATAAAGCGATTTTAACTCAATAGCAAGTTACAGTACTTCGGCTCTGGTGTTCATTACGTTTGTGTCAGTTGGAACTGCTACTTCTATGATTCTGGCAATTTTCTTTGTTTTATGGATCAACAAAATATCCGGACGGTTATGCATTAATCTGTGGTCCATGATTATTTGTTCATCCAATAAAAAAATTCTTTATTCCATTATTTTCTAAAAGTTTTTTTTCCAGTTGACAGCGACAGTACGGCACCTGATCTCCGCCCAACAGTCCCAATAGTCTGGATATACTTTGATGATGATATATCTAGCTAAATTATTATGCCTGGTCATGTAGTTCCAGCACATGCTTTACATTCATTTGTCACTTGCTGTATAGATTTTTGAGTTTTCGAGGAGAGACGACATTTATCCGTGATCAGGTTCTCCTTAAGAATGTGCTCTCTGTAGGCTCTTGTAGCAATTGCTCCTGTATGGCTATGGTAAGGCCCCAATTATAATAGTAATAATATCACAATTGAAAACTAAGCTGAAAATCGGAGCTATCAGTACGGCCAATCAAATAAAAGTAATGAGAGAAATATACCAAGGGGATTGTCTTAGCCCATTGTGGTTCTGTATGGCGTTGTTCCCATTAAGCAGGATCCTTCGAAAAAATAAGGAGGGATATAAACTTATCATCAACGACGAATCAACCACAATCAGCTCCAGCTGGTACATGGATGATCTCAAACTGTACGAAAAAAACATAGACCAGCTACAAAGCATGGTTGAAGCTGTATCATATTTTACCAGTGAAATAGTGATTGTCATTCGGACTCGTGCCGTTCAGTGCTCCATGTAACAAAGGGGGAAGTGGTTAGCAAGCAGAATATTCTGGTTAATGAAGAAGACTACATCAAGGAACTCGAGACCTATAAATTACATAAGTATTTAGCCATGGATGAGCATCTTAAAATCGCCCGAAAAGAAATGCAACAAGAGCTTCTAACAATCCTCAAAATTAGATTACGAGAAGTGCTTAAATCTCGGCTAACTGGGAAACGAAAAATCAAGGCCATAAACCCCGGGACTGTATCTGCTCTCAGTTATAAATAATAATAAACATTATTATTATTGTGTAATTCGCAGCTTGTTTAGACATCGACTAAACTAAACACCACCTAAACAAGATTCAAAGTATATTCGATATTGTTCTAAAATGGCAAATGACATGCCGAAGATGTAGATAAGAGAGGAAAGAGCTGATCGGATAATGCAGAAGCAGGTGCCCCGCTCTATGCTGGCACTGACTGTGATGCTGATATAATTAGGGCCACATGTCCAACCCTCTCTCCTTGGGGAGGAAGAGTTTTTAAAACCCCCAGATCTGAGATTATCTCGGCAGAGTTGTGTTTCACTGTCATTATAGCCATTGTAGCCATTATAATGAATTCTCTCTCTCTCTTTCAATATAAGGGGAGGACTACATATGTCAGTCACTTTAATAGAGATCATCAAGAGTCTCCCCTCTACTACGGGCACTGTCATTTGAATAACATTTCACTCTCGGTCGAGTTTGATGATGCTGGTTAATATATTTTCATGGATGGTTTTTATATAACATCATCATATGTATGGATATGTAGAATATATTTCCATACAATTAACTAAAATTCCGGTTAATGATCTAATATATGAGGCTTTTGGTTTCAAAACAGGTTACATCCATTTATAAAACATTTTAGGACTGACCAAAAAAGATTTTATTTGGCAATTATTCCACTTGTCGCTTTTGATAGCGGCCATTTTAGTGACGTAAATTTCACGTCACTGATATTTCTCAAGGGAACTTCATATCCACTACATCACCTCCACCTTCCCCTCCATAACTGACTTCTCGTATATTCACATTATAAACAACCGACTTCTATATATTTTTTTTAGGTTTTATCTTTTGCTATACTTCCAAATGTTTGTTGAGACGTTCATTTCTTCCCGAAATTATTACCAAAATATATATTTCCCTTTCATTAAGTTATACATAATTAACAATATTATTGACATTAATTATAATTATAAATAAGTATATCGATATTATTAACATTAATGAAAGTAATTTTAATCTATTAAATCAGCACACACACATCTGTAAAACAACACTATATTTTTATTAGACTTATTAGTTAATTTTTATAATTATATTTTTTTATAGAAATTAAAAAGTTTGAAATAATCTCTCTGCCTCGTAATACAGATGTCACTAAAATGGGCGCTATCAAAAGCGACAAGCAGCGGAATAATTACCATTAATTTTTAAAAATAATCAATTTAACAATTTTTTTTCGTTATTTTGCTAACAATTCACTTCAAATAATAATTACTGACAATATTTTATGATCTACTCTTTTTTTAAATCTCATTTAATATTTTTTAAATATGTTATATTTATCTCGATCTCAAAAATATCGATATCAGGTTAGTTTATGGTTGAAATAAATAAATAAAATAGACATTTAAAAAAATAAATCACTTTAAACAATATATATATATATATATATATATATATATATATATATATATATACTGTTTATGGTTCTCGAGTTTCAGTCAGTTATTTCAACTTCTTAGGCGACGTTTTGAGACTAGGTTAGTCTCATATTCATGCCCTGACAGTGAAAAAATGATCTTTTAGTGAAAACATTAAATAGCACACTAAAATTAATGTAAAATGTCACGTGTAAGTATAATAGGATAGGGTGTACTTACAAGTTCCAAAGAATTGATCGATTTATCATTAATCACTTACTTCGCAATATATCATAAAATGTTTATATTGCATTAGCTATGATCAACGAATAAGTAATCGATTTTTAGGAACAGCAGTTTTATTTAATTGTTGAATCATATTAGACTATTTATTATTATATCACCAAGAATTAATTAAATTTGCATAACACGAGCTTAGACCTTGAACGTCCGATTTTTTGTTTACAGCGCGATTTTTATATTTCTCTATAGTTATCATTTCCTTTATATTTCGTTTGAAGCTATTTTTCTCTTGGTGTATCGCTTTAGGTGCGTCAAATTTAAATTTATGTTGAGTATTTCTAAAATGTGTAGTGAGGGTATATATATATATATATATATATATATATATATATATATATATATACATATTTTTATTTGAAAAGAAAGATATGTCCTGTACTGGGACTCGAACCCAGGTCGCCCACGTCTCTAGCGTGGTGCTCTCCCAACTGAAAGGGGAAGAATGTTCATTACTTTAATTTAGATCTTGTTAACTTACGTCATTATATATTATTATAATTTATTTTATTTTATTTTTTATTAATTGTTATAATTTATAAATATTTTTATTTGAAAAGAAAGTATTGTATTATAAAATATAATATAAATAAAAATTTAAAATAATGTTCAATGAACATTCTTCCCTTTGTATACATCGCAAATTGCAAGAACCCTAGGATATGGGATCAGTGAAAAGAAAGGATGTGTCTGACCGAGAAGCGAGCCAGGTTAGCTCAGTTGGGAGAGCACCGCGCTAGAGACGTGGGCGACCCGGGTTCGAATCCCGGTCCTGGACATATCTTTTCTTTTCAAATAAAAATATTTAAAAATCTAAAAATTAATAAAAAATGAAATAAAATATAT
Source organism: Troilus luridus (assembly GCA_964056705.1). NCBI lineage: Eukaryota > Metazoa > Arthropoda > Insecta > Hemiptera > Pentatomidae > Troilus > Troilus luridus. The sequence continues at coordinate 177,267,311 of OZ057412.1, forward strand.
ATACATAGTTTTGATTTTTCATGCATCAACAATTTTTATTTAATGTAAAGGACTACCCACTTGTCTTAAGAAATAGAATCTGTTGGTATGGATTTTTGAAGCATCTAGATGGTTTTTTAACTAATCAAAAATTATTTTATTTTAAAAAATAATCAATTTTGCAATTATTTTATATATATTTTTCATTAATTTGCTAACAATTCACTTCAAACAATAATTTCTGACAATTTTTATGACATTCTCTTTTTTTAAATCTAAATTCATATAAAAAAGTGTGTTTATTATAAGAAGAAAGAGAGGAAGACGTGGATGGAGGATTTGAGAGAAGGAATGGCAGAAAGAGGGCGGCGGGAGGAGAAGAATGGGCTGATAAGAAGGATTGGCAGGAAAAGATTTTGGGTATCGGGATACATTAATTCTAAAAAAAACAACGAATAAATAAAGAATGTTGGAAATATGTTGATCAGAAAATATCGATACCAGGTTAGTTTATGGTTGATTAAAAAAAATTATTAAATAGAATAGGCATTTTTAACAACAAATCCCTCTCATCAATAGAATTAAACAATATATATACATAGTTTTGATTTTTCATACATCAACAATTTTTAATTTAATATAATGGATGTACTTTTGATAGGAAATAGAATCTTTTAATATAGTTTTTTGAAGGATCTAGAAGGTTTTTGAACTAAACATATCTAAGGTATCATTTCTAATATTAAGAATTTATAAAAAATAAAACATTTTTGGAAAAAAACGGGCGTACCTGATTTTGAAAGCAATCGCATCATACGGACCCTTTATTTAAATTATTGTTTTACCTTTATCATGGATTTTTATCGACTATATAAAAATGCTTTTAATCATAATGTATTTGTTAAACTACATTTTGATATATTAGGACCAGACACAAGAGACACTATAGTATGAAACGTAAGCTATATTTTAGATTGTCTACAAAAACGTGACATAGAATAATATAACATAACCTAGGAGGTTACACACACACTATATCTCCGGTTTGAGGGGATGGTTGTCATGGATACACAAATCGATTATCCAACACCCTCCTTATTTGTGGAGTCCTTGGCACTTGATACACTCTTTGAACTTATCCACATCAAGCGCCTTAGTCAAGGAGTCGGCGACCATGTTCTTGGTTGGTATGTACGTGAAGGCCAGAAGCTTCTCCTGCACCTTTTCTCTCATAAAATGGTGCCGTACGTCAATATGTTTGGTCCTTGACTGATAAGCACCATTCAGTGCCAGATTCCTTGCTCCCTGGTTGTCGCAGAAGATCTGAGTAGGATTCTTTGAAGGCTGTTCAATCTCTTCAGAGAGGCCCCTTAACCATAAAGCTTCCTGTGCTGCAGAAGACATTGACATGTATTCAGCCTCTGTTGTTGAGAGAGCTACAGTGGGCTGTCGTTTAGTGCACCAGGATATCGGGGCGCCACACTTGATAAACAAATAACCTGTCACTGATCTTCTTTCATCTGGGTCACTAGCCCAATCGGCATCACAGTATCCATGAATGGGTCCAACATTTGATCCATCAAACTTTAGCTTGTATGAGGAAGTTCCACGGAGGTATCTCAATACCCGTTTCACACCTGCCCAGTGCAACACGCCTGGATTGTTATTAAATCTGCTCAGGCTACTAACAGCAAACGCTATATCTGGTCTTGAGACTTGGGCTGCGAACAAGAGGCTGCCAATAGCTTCTTGATAAGGAATTTTTCTCATATTTTCCCTTTCTATTTCTGTTTGCGGCTCCTGAGTTTTAGAAAACTTCTCACCGTTGGACATTGGAGTTGATACTGGATTTGCTTCATCCATCTTAAACCGTTTGAGAATCTGCTCAATATAATTTTGTTGGCTAAGCCAAATTTTCTTTGATTGACGATCACGGGTTAGCTCAAGGCCTAAAAATGAATTGGCCTCACCAAGGTCAGTCATCTTGAATGATCTTGAAAGTTGCAATTTGACCTGATTTTTCAATTTTTTATTGTTTGAAAAAATCAACAGGTCATCTACCCAGACAGCCACTATTATCATACACTTTTCTGTTATTTTGAAATAAACACAAGAGTCAAATTTTGACTGTGTCAAGCCAAATTCCTGCAAAACTCCATCCAATTTTTTATTCCATGTTCGGCTAGCTTGCTTGAGTCCGTACAAGCTCTTTCGAAGTCGACATACTCTTGAAGTTCCATCGCTGAAACCAGGTGGCTGAGACATGTAAATTTCCTCTTCCAGATCTCCCTGAAGAAATGCGGATATGGCGTCCATCTGATCAATATCTAGATTGTACTCTGCAGCCAACGATATAAGGTATCTGATGGAACTGTACCTTACAACTGGTGAGAACGTTTCTTCATAATCCACACCCCTCCTTTGGGCGAATCCCTTGACAACAAGTCTCGCTTTATGACCGGTTATTTTACCACAGCCATCCCTCTTCGTCCTGAAGACCCACTTGCATGCAAGGGGTTCTTTTGAAGCTGGGAGTTCGACCAATTCCCAGGTACTGTTGTCCATTTGAGCCTTCAATTCACGCTCCATGGCACCGACCCACAACTGATTGTCCTGACGAAGTAACGCATCATCATAGGACCCTGGGTCTGACAGCTCGGAGCCGGTAGAGTAAGCTGAATACGTCACAAAGTCGTCCAGTGTAGCAGGCGGTCTTCTGTCTCTTACCGGTCTAGTCACTGTTGGGTGCGATGTTGATGTCAGAACGGTCGTTGGTGGAACATAATCTGGGTCGTCATCATGGTTGGTTTCTGTAGCTGTGGAGAGATCTTCCATGCTTGAGCTAGTGATATGAGGACCGTTGTCAGACTGTACATCACTCTCCGGAGAATCATCATCAGTAGATGTCCGTGATTCTGTTGTGTTGTCGGAGTCAGGACCAGAGTTTTCCTCAACATTTACATTTTCTATATTATACTTGTTGGGTAACACATAGAAGTTTCCATCAGAACTTTCGGAAATGTTTTCTAACAAAGAACTCCCCCACTGAAATTCAGAAAATGTTACATCTCTTGATATTAAGGTAATCTTCTTCTGAGGATCATACAACCTGTACCCTTTTGTGTCTTGGCAATATCCCACAAATATGCAAGGAGTAGACCTCGGGCTGAGTTTAGTTCGCTTCGGTCCAGGGATGTGTGCATATGCCTTACAGCCAAAAATTCGAAGATGTTTAAGAGAAGGCTTCTTAGCTGTCCACATTTCTTCTGGAGTTGTAACTACAGACTTGCACGGCGACCTGTTCAAAAGATATGTTGCACAGTTTACTGCTTCTGCCCAAAAAACGGTTGGGAGTCCTGACTCTATCAGCAGACATCTTGCACGATCTAAAAGAGAGCGGTTAAGGCGCTCGGCCTTTCCATTTTGCTGTGGAGAGTAAGGACAGGAGGTCTGATGCACAATACCTGACGACTTCAAAAATTCCCTTAATATTTTATTACAATACTCTCCTCCATTGTCAGTGCGCAGAATTTTAATTTTTCTTTCAGTCTGATTTTCAACATGAGATTTGAAAATTTTAAAATAATCAGTGACTTGATCCTTAGATTTTAAGAAATATATGAATGACTTATGACTGAAGTCATCCAGAAATGTCAGCATATACCTGGACCCTCCTAAACTGTTTACCTCCATCGGTCCTACGAGGTCTGAGTGCACCAATTGTAAACAGTGTTCAGTAGTGGAGTCACTCCTGGGGAAAGATAAACGGTGGCTTTTTCCCAATATGCAGATATCACATGCTGAATTAGGTTTTTGGCTAGATAGATTGAAAGATTTAGAAACAATATTCAACTTACGTAGGCTATCGTAGTTTAAATGCCCCATGCGCTGATGCCAGAGTTTCATTTCACATTTCGCTGATAGCGCACATGTAGCACTGGGAGGAACGTCCAATTTGAATAAATTGTTCACTAAGCTAGCAGAGGCGATCAGTTGTCTCTGGCTATTAAAAACTTTAGCTCCATTCCTATTGAAGACAACACGATGTCCTTTACTGACAATTTGGCTCACTGATAGCAAGTTAACCTCTAATTCTGGAACATAATATACGTTATTAACATTTACTTCTGAGGGTTTACCTGAAATCGTCACTGGTAATGAAATATTGCCAACAGTATCTGACGTCATTCTCTCATTATTAGCGGCAGTGATAGATATTTTTTCAGCTACTCTAGCATCTTGTAACATTTCTTGACTCGTACAGAGGTGACAGGACGCACCACTGTCCAGATAAAATTCAGAAATATTAGATGACCGTGTTGAAAATGCTGCAAACAGCGACGTACCTTTGCCTGGGCTGTTTACGCTCCTCTTATCATTTGCAGGCGATGGACAGTTCTTGGCGATGTGCCCGTAACCGTTACACTGAAAACATCGAGGACCCCTAAGAGGATTTTTATCAGCCTTGTTTTCTTCATAGTTCCTGTATTTCTTAACTTTCTTCCACTGAACAGAACCTCCTTTTGAACTGTGACCGTACAAAGCAGAATTTGAGCTGCCATAATAAGTCTCTGAGCTCGATTTTTCCATGGAAAGGTCTTGCAATAACTTTGTTTTGACTAAATCCGCGGTTACTTTCAAACCCGAACTCTCAATGCCCATAATCATGGGTTCGAAACGGCTTGGTAATCCAGCGAGAAGAATCGTTCCGACCCATTCATCACTCACACTTAGACCAATAGAGGTTAATTTATGTGCAGTGGTAATAATCCGGTTCACGTATTCTTCTACCGAACTACAGTCTTCTAATTTCGTAGTTACAAGAATACGGAGAAGACCAACTCGTCTCGTCAATCCGTCGTCCTGAAAAGCTTTAATTAGATTTTCCCATGCTTCTTTGGCAGTGGTTGTGTGTTGAATGTGAACATAATTCACCGGTTCGACTAATAGAATCAACTTAGATCGGCATTTCGTGTCTTTTTTCTTGTCGGGATCAGTTTCAGTTATACATTCCCACAGCTCCAAATCTTCCAGATAGGCCTGCACTGCGAATTTCCATGTGTCAAAATTTTCACGTCCTTTTAGACGTTCGATCGGCAACTGACACTGAGACATAACGGATACACGAAACGAAAACACTGATTTTCACTAAAATGATTTTTCACAAATAAAAACAAAATTTACTAACTTCAGGACTGGGCCCATAACCTGTTAAACTACATTTTGATATATTAGGACCAGACACAAGAGACACTATAGTATGAAACGTAAGCTATATTTTAGATTGTCTACAAAAACGTGACATAGAATAATATAACATAACCTAGGAGGTTACACACACACTATATCTCCGGTTTGAGGGGATGGTTGTCATGGATACACAAATCGATTATCCAACAGTATTAACATTATCATTCCTTTCCTCCTTGCGTCTCTCGCCCGTTGTGGAACTCAATCCCTCACGTTATCTGTCATTTTTTCCTCTTTTAGTTCCTTGCTTTTCCAACATCTCCTCACTTCCCAAACAGATGATCTATGAGCAAGTTGAATATTTGCTTAAACGAATCTGTATTAAATAATGGATTTTGTTGTTTAGCTTTTCTTTTTTTAAGAAGATATACATTATGTAAAAAAATTATTATTTCCTACCTCATGTTATTATTTTTTGTTATTTATTTATTTGTTCTCCTGAGTTTCCTAAAGTTTTGTCACGAATTGTACTTTTATTTTATTTTCTTGTATTTACTCTTTTAGAACTTTTTAAAATACTTTATGATGTAGCCTTCTGGCCAGATGTATATTTATGTATTTATATTGATAACTAAAATCAATCCATACGGGTATTGGCACCAAAAGTCGATCAAAACAGGAAACATTGTTTTTGACAATTCCGTAAACCTACCTCTACTTACGTTAAGCCAAATGTTTATAGAACATAAGGTCATATTTTTTCTGGGAAAACACCTGTACCTGCCGCTGTATTAGTTGTATTATGAAGGTTTCACAAGTCGCACGTGCTGTTACCAGATGAATGAATGAAATATCTGTGTGTTTCATATTGGTTTTATGTGTCTTATCAAGTGAATATTGGTGATTTTTAAAATGGATGTTATACAGCTAGGTATGTAGAATCAGAAAATAACAACATAAATCTAGTGATGCCTTTCAATGTTATTTTAATAATTTTTAGTCGAATGATGGATTTTGTGCACATTTTTTTCATAAGAGACGTATAAATCAGTAATTTCGATATACTTCCGGTCTTTTCCCGAGTTTGATTTTTGACTTTTCTTCAAGGTTAGAGTGTTGTTTCCCAGTTTTATCAAAAACAAGGTTCAAAACATACATTAAATGAACAAAAAGTCAGTTTTTGTAGGATCGAACGAGGTTATTTATTATTTTCACTCTTTTACTTTTTTAACATTTCACTTGTTATAGGCTCCTCTGGATTAAAGATCAAATGACCTTACAAGCTGTTTATAAGATGGCTAAAGACTGTATATGAATGGATTTTCCACAGAAGTTGGAATCTGTCGAGGAAAATATTGTAAAACAAGCTACATTCTCAAAGAAACAAATGCAACAGTTTCAGAAAAAGTTTTCAAGACTCAAATGGGATATGAAATCAAAATGCCAGGCTCCTAAGAGAACAGAAAATGTATTTTTTAAGAAATACCATGATTGGTTGCATTGAAATTCCTATAAAACCATGTTTATCTAATTTGGGTCGTCCTAAAAAACCATTCCAAGATTTGACTTGCGCTGATAGTGGATGTACTATAATGATGAAAACACCAGCAGGAGGTTCTTTGCTAACACCGAGATATCTGCAAACATAACAGGTATTGACAGAAACATTATCGACAGATTTGCGACTATTTTAGAAGTGATTACTAGTGGTTACAAAATAGATACTAAAAACTTCGCTTCCTACTGTCATGGAACGGCTAAGAGGTACATCGAACTGTACTCATGGTATCCAATGTCGCCTACACGACATAAAATATTAATACATGGCCTAATTATTATTGATCATGCTCATCTACCAATTGGTAATTTGTCAGAGGAGGCACCAGAAGCAAGGAACAAACATTTCCGGCAATACCGGGAAAGATATTCCAGAAAGTTTTGTCGCATTCAATGCAATACGGATGTTCTGAATAGGCTTTTGTTGACATCTGATCCACATTTGAGCTGCATAAGGCCCAGATCCCCCAAAATGTCGACAAAGTCTTTCAAGCAAGAAACCATTGAAACGTTGCTCCCATGGGGGCCATGTACCCAATTTGAGGGCACAGACAACCGAGACGATGAAATGACTTCTGATGAAGAAGGATGGGATGATTTCTCAGATTAATATTATTAATTAACATTCTTGTAGTGTCATGCCATTATTATGTACCTATTTTAATTTTTTTTTTAATGTGATATAAAAAGGTTGTGTTTAATGTTCTTCTCAGTTTCTTTTATTCCTTTTTTACAGTTCTTCTATTATACTGAAGTTATGAAATAGCATCAAAACTTACATAAAAATAATTTTGATCGACTTTTGGTGTCAAATACCTATGTGTGCGTCGCCTCCACTCTTCTCTGTCCTGTGCCAATGATCTTCAAGTTCAAGCGATATAGCTCTGAATTCTGCCTGAGTCTAAATTTATCGCCAACTCTTACCGCTCCTAACATCCTTCTTAATACTTTTCTTTCGAAGAGCAGTGAACTGTTTGCATCTGCCCTGGACAGAGGCCAGGTTTTCTCAAGGTCTTCTTGATATCAGATTAATTCTTGCAATTTTTGCCATGCCAAAATAACAGTCATTAGCTGTCAAAATTCTTCTTTGAACTTTTGCGCCAGTTGAGTTATCCGCTTTGACTAGGGAGCTAAGGTAAACTAAATTGTCGACACTTTCAAATGTGTAGGCGCCAGACGTGATGGAGGGAACTGATTGCCTTGAAGGGCTACCGGGCATATATTTCGTCTTTCCCTGGTTCACTTGAAGACCCATACGCCGTCCAGCATTCTCCAGAGCAAGAAATGCTTGTTGTAAATCCCTCTGTGTTCTTCCGAACACAGCCGCATAGGCCATTATTTGGATGGACTTAGTCAGAATCGTAACAGTAACTTGTAACCCTGAGTCTCTTATGACCTTTTCAAGTGCGAAATTGAATAAAGGTTACATTTATTCGATAACTAAAATATAAAAAGTTAAAAAAAAAAAAAATTACTCAATAGTACTGATTTTCTCAAAACAATACTTTGTGAGTACTCTTAGTTTAATAGGCTGACTAATGCCATTCTTTCACAGCCACTGGCTTAAAAAATGCAGTTGGGGTAAAAAAAGAATGATTTAGTGTTTGTTTGTTCATTTAACGTCACTTTATGCTGCTATGGCTAATCGGACGATGCTACAGTGGGAGCTCTAAATTTTGCCTATCCAGGTTTTATTAGGATAGGGATTTTTAACGAGTACCTGACATCGTACAGGCTCGGGACCCCCGTTTAACGTCCCTTCCGAAAGACGGCGTAACTAAGGATTTTTTGTTACGCTAACCACTAGACCACAGGTCGCCCCAAATTTAGTGTTTATCATACGATAATAATAATACAGGTTTTCAAAATAAAATTATTTCACTGTCTTCACACTCATTATTTATTTATCACAGCTGATCAACAGACAGCAGTTAACAATATTGTTGTAATCAATAATTATTGTTATTTTTTTAATAATTGAACTTAATTTTGATTGACCTCGGATAAACACATAACGACAAATTTTTAGACTTAAAAGTTACTATTACTTGTAAACATGCATAATTAAACCATTGAAGTAATAAATATCTTCAATTTTCCGGGATACGAAAATGGATTAATTACAAAAGAAATTTTTACGCAGGAGATTGGTATATTTTTTAATATTATAAGAATGAACTGACAATAAACAAATTCATCACAATTTACGAAGAAATTCCAACCGATTTGTAGTATAACTTTCCGCATAGCAACAAAATAAAGGAGCTTAATATCATGGATGATTGATTATATTATATATACCTACATTTTTTTTAACCTATGCTATTATAACGTCACGGAAAAGATAAAGCTAAGTATTTATACCTTTTAATGTCGATATAGAAGAGCAAGATAATCATTGTGCAGAGCGCTGAGTTGGTAGGGTAAAGATCCCAGGTTCATAGCAGGTTTCATAGGCAGATGTATTCTGTGGGATTTGTCCGAGATCACACTCAACTGCCAGGTTTTCCCCCAACTAAGGGTGTCCCTTTATAGAGGATAGGTGAGCCCCAGGAGGGTCTCTAGATCAGTGGCTCTTGGCAGATTAAATTATACATCTGCCACAACTGCTCTTATAAATTTAACATAATTATAATAAAGTGTACAAATGTTCATGAATAACTTTATCTGTTGGATATTTTTTAATGTTTTATTTATTCCAAAGTATCATTCTTACATATTTTATATTTGTATTAAATACTTTCATATGAATTAAAATTAAAAACCAAAACTTTTAAATATCTTTGAGTGAAGTTGTTGAGTACGTCTCTGATTTATAACTCTGGCTGTTGACGTGAGATGTGATGCGTTTAATGAGAGTTTTTTTGGATGTAGATTGATGATGCATGAATTGGCGAATGTTGACTGTTAAGTTATTTCCCGTATTTTAGGGACGCGAGGCCTTATCTGCTAATTTATAACTGCATTCTTATACTTTTAATTGTTTAAATGAAATGATGATAGCATTATTATTTTTTTTTAAACAAGCGCACGGTTGCAGAAAATCCAGAGGATCATCCAGCCACTAAATGGGTACTCTTAATAGGAGGAAAACTCGGCGATTGAGTGCAAGGTGATCTCGCCCAAATTACCTGCCTATAGTACTGTTGGATTAGAAACGGTACAGTCTCTATCTAGTACTGGATCCAAGACCCATGATGGGTTGTAGTGGTACAGGTTCAATGTAGGACACAAGGTTTCTGTATTTTCTATTTTGAAGGTTTGCCAATTATTTAGACTAAAAAGTGTGGCGTTATAAGTATAGTCAGAATAACTGGATGTTATATAATTTAAAAATGAATTATTGAAGTTTAAAGTCTAACAAGATCAGTCTTGTTCGGAATAATTTTTCTATGAATCGATTATAGGTTGTTTTTTTTGAGACACCTAGTGTGGAAGATGAGTCATATTTCAAGGAATAGGGGAGAAGGCTTTACGTTGAAAAAGGTCGAGTTTTTTTTGTCGTCTAGGATTAACCTGAACAACATTCAACTTGGTCACGATAACAGAATTTATAGTGAATAGAAATAATTCTAAATTATCTCTGTAGGATCAGTATATGTTAGCAGTGCTCTTCAACCATGTTTTTGACCAAATATAATTTGAAAAAAAAAATGTTCTAAAACTCCATGGTGATAAATGAGGAAAGGAGCAGATAATTTGGACCTTGAAAAAATAAAAATTAATTTGGCATTGGGTGGGTTTAGTGTATTATTTTATTAATACAAATTAAATAATAACAAATTTTAAAAAAATAAATGTGAAAATTAGCTAATTATAAGTATTGCCGGATATTTAATCTTATAGTTTTACATCAGCTGTGGAAATATCAAGCCGGTCACTCTGTTTCAAATTTCCATAATTTATATAATGTTATCACCGAGAAAAATAAATAAACTTCTGCATAACTGACATAAATATATAGTTAAACCAATGCCGCAGCGTCTTTTCTATGTATTAAAAGCCAATGAGAGCTCCGCTAAGTATTAATCTATTTTTTCGTTTAAATTAAATTTCTTATCAGTACTACGATAGTTCACTCAGTACGTAGTGACTACTGTTTCTTGGACAGCGGTTGTGCAGGGAGGTGATTTGTCCGAGATCACACTCAACATCCAGGTTTTTCCCCAATTAAGGTTACAATTTTATTGAGACTGGGTGAGCCCCAGGAGGATCTGTAGATCCCACAGGGTCTATCCGCGGTTGGAGACAGATTAAATAATTTATGAGCCACAACCGGTTTTGAACCCGTTGAACTTGAGCTTAGCAACTCAGCACTCTTATAAATTTAATATAATAATTAATCATGTCATTATGTATCACTTAGCCTATTTACTTGTTATATTATTGTAATATAGTTGTAAATATCACTAAATAAATAATTTAAAAAATATATATATAATAATTATAAAAAAGTGTACAAATATTTATGAATAACTTTGATCGTTGATTTTGTTTTAATATTTCATTTATACTCCAGCATCATACCGTTTGCATTCTTATATATTTTGAATTTGTATTAACTACTTTCATATGAATAAAATTGAGCGAAAAACAAAAACTTGATAGTGATTTTTTAAACATCTTTAAGTGAAGTTGTTGAGTACGTCTCTGATTTATGACTGGTTGTTGATGTGAGATGTGAAGTCATAGCTTTAAAAAAATAATTAACCAATAAAAAACATGATTTTAATCATTTGATGTCTTGTGCAGGTTACTATTTCGGTGAATAGCTCTTTTTCCTTTAAAAGTGATAACAAAGACTGATGCTCCACGAAAGGCTTCTGTGTATCGTATTAGAAGAGTAAGATCGGGATAACTGTATGCAGCTACAAAAATATCAAGTAAAAGTATCAGATACAAAAATGTCAAGTAAAAGTATCAGATACAGAAAAGTATCAGTGCAGTATCACTTGTATTCAGATACAGGAAAATCCAGTATATGCCCATGACTGAGGGCGCCTAGATTACGACTGCATACGGCGCGACATCGGATCGAGCCGGCGCTGTGTGATGCACTTAATGTGAATTTTTTTTTAATATAGCCTGAATTGGCGTAAGTTGACAAGTTAGTTATTTCCCGTATTTTAGTGACATAAGGCCTTACGTTTTGTTTATTTCTAATCTTATTCTTATACTTTTAATTTTTTAAATTACTGCTTGGAAATTATAACATTATTATTTCTGTTTTTAAATCAAGTGCACGGTTGGAAAGGAAGTTAGTTGTTTATGTTTGTTAGTCTGTTCGTTCGTTTATTTAACGTCACTTTGTGCTTATATGGCTTATCGGACGATGCTACAGTGGAAGCTCATAATTTTGCCTATCCGTGTTTAGTAAGGATAGTGATTTTTAACTAGTATCTGACATCATACATGCTCGGGATCCCCATTTTACATTCGCTCCGAGGGACGACATAACCAAGGATTTTTTACTCCCTAGGTTGTTTAAGTAAATCGTTTATTATGGGAACGATGCAGCTGTATGTAAGGCCACTGTTCCACTACTTTGTAGATCCCAGCTGTATAGTATAGTATTTAGATTAGATTAGATTAGAATAATGCAGAGGTTTTGTATTAAGAACAAAAATTGATCCTATACTTCAATGGTATACTGGTTTAACTCAAAAAATTTTAAATATAAGTTCCGTGGAATATTGTATTTATTGGTAAAGTTGTATTTTGGCCACATATCATGTGAAATACTTATCTGCTGTACAATATCCTTGAAGAAAAGGATGCGGTGTAGATCAGTGAGTAGGGAGCAGAGTTACTAGTGTTCGTACTGGGTTCGAAACTCGCTTTGGTAGATAAATTACTTATACTGGTAGCAGTTTTTGATCGACACTCTGGGATCTGAAGTTTCTGGAGCTCCTTCAGCCTCCATTAAGGGAGTACCCTTAATTTAGGGGAAACAGGCGGTACACCTTAATCTTAACGAAATCACTTTCTGACACGACTGTTGACTTAAAATACATTATAGAATCCTACGGTCCATCATAGTACAGTCTTTTCTTTATAGAATTATTATAATTTTTATTCTCCAATGGGACGTAATGGAAATTTAAATGATTCTAATTATACCTCCTACTATTTTTTTTTTAAATGTATACCACTGATAATTCCAATTAATTTTATTGCTTTAGTATATGAAAAATTTGGCTATATTCCTGGAAGTGGAGCTTTATATTAGGAGACTTAATGTTATCCTTGGCAAAGCAATCAGTATTCAACTCCACAAAATGTTACGTGTAGACAGCTCTCCTCCGCTTCCATACTTAAGACCTACTCAAGGGCGCTTACCAAAGGACCTTTTATATTCCCTTGAAGTTTTATTATAAAGGCTGAAGAAATAAATATACATACATTTATGTATGTATTAAGTGATTAGATGCCATGTGTTTTTAAAAAATTAGGGTATTTTTGGAAGAACGAAGTTTGGATTCAATAACTTCATTAAATTATAGTGGTTTTAATTTAAACGCCTAAAGTATTATCGTTTTATTACAATAAATTCTAATAGATAAGTTTTTATTTTTAATTGATGACGTTATTACACTCCTTATCAGTAACCTTTTGCTATCTGGTGTGTAAATTTGCAATGCCCGATCAATGAAAATCAATTGGTTTTGTGAAAAATATCTATAATTTTCAAAATTATGTCCACTTTTTCCCCTGCGATATTTTTTAGGCTTCGTTTTTGTTAGTTTGTTTATTCATTTAATGTCACTTTATGCTGCTATGGCTCATTGGACGATGCTTCAGCGGGAGCTTAAATTTTGCCTATCCAGATTTAATTAGGATTGGGATCTTTAAAGTGTACTTGACACTGTACATGCTCGGGACCCATTTTACGCTTCTTCCGAAGGACGGCATAATCTGGGATATCTTACTCCCTTTTCAAATTCCTATATTTCAATACACCAATGGTGGTCCTTGGTGTTCGTTTTTCGCTGTGCGGCCTTGAACTATCGGTTTGCAAATTAAACCATTTTCTGTTCACAAAGTTGGCCACTTTTCAAGTAAAGATAGATTGCTCACAGTAAAACTCTTTATTCACATTTTATTTAGATTTCAGCACTTAAAAATGAACTGCTCCACTCTACAAAACACAGAGGTTAGAGATGTAAACCTGGCTTAGCTGTACTTAGTTACCGTGCATTCATGCTTCTGATGCATTAAATTCGATGGGTTGGGTCTGCGAGCTTTGTTTTCTTCATTACATTAAGTGGAACACAAACACTTGCCCTGCTTACCTCCCCAATCTGTTACAAATACTCTTGGATAGTCAACCGAGGTTGGTAAAGAGTTCTTGACAGCTCCTCAATTGTCTGACATGGATTTCCTTTGACTTCCGATCTTCCTCTCCTGGCATTTGCATTTCACTATAAATAGAAAAAAAAAGCATTTTAAATTAATCATTTAGGAGTAAAAAAGTTACTTTTACCTTATGTCTTTGGCCTGGCTAAGAAGTACACAATGACAAGATTTTTTTTTTTTTTTTTTTGACATTGGCATTGGAATTTACCATACAGCCAATTATGAATTTATTAAATATGATCACTATTGTATACTATACTATATATATTTATTTATTGAACGTAAGTATTCTGTGATACTGATGATTTCCTGTGGCTTGTTTGATGTTAGCAATTGCTTATAATGGGTTTCATTGTTCTATAATGGTTTTAAGAAACTTAAATATTTTTCTCTATTGCCCCTCTATGCCGGACATTCTATAATAATATGCTGGAGGGTTTCTCTTTGCCCACATCTATCACATTCTGAAGAATTTTTGATCCCTATGCGCTGCAGATAAGCATTGCATAGCCCATGATTGGCTCTAAGTCTGACGAAATTTTTTATTATATCCTTTGTAAGGTTCAAATCAGAGAACCACGGCTTATTTAAAATTTGCGGAACAATAGATTTATAAGCACTGCCTGTGAAAGACTCGTGATAGTGCTGGGACCACTTATTAACCATGCATTTTTTAATCTCCGAGAAATAATCTGTGTATGCAGTTTGATGTGAGAAAAGCGCGGTAAGTTAACGGAAGATTTCCGAGACGGTCTACCTCATCATTTTCAGGCTATGATGCCTTGATCTTGATAAATGTGAGCCTTGATCCATATAAATATTTTTTGTTTTTTTGCATAAAAATGTTCTTTACTTATGTTCACTAAGATGTTATTTAATTTTGTATTGCTGTTGTTGTTAATTGCTAATAATGAGCTCTTACTATCTGTTAATATTATAAATTTATTTTTTTCCAACTTATTTATAAACTCAAGCGCTTGCAATATTGCATAAAATTCAGCATTGTAAATAGATGTATTGTTAGGTGACTTATATTGGGCGGAATATTTATACTTTGGGATGAACACTGCCGATCCTGTATTACCATTATTATGACAAGTTTTGATTTGGTGATCTTGTAACAAGCAGAAGATAAAAGGAATAATAATCTTTTAAAAATGCCTAATTAAAGTAATAACAAATCCCATGATAATGTGGCACTGTTCCAGGGCTGTTTCATTATCTGCATATATACATATGTGCACGGGCATCTGCTTATAAATAATTCCTTTATCTCGTATAGTCCAGAATTATTAATTTGTTTTCTGTTGATATAAAAATTATTTAAAAGATGCTTTAAACAGTATATATATTAAACAATTTTCCTGAGGAGTTAAGAATTTCCTGGGGCCCTTTCTTGAACAGGAGTATGTAAGGAGTATGCATGTAACCCTATTGATTTGGTTTGGATACCCCCTGCTAAAGGAAGCTACATATACTTATGCTACTGAGATATCCATTCAATCCCTACTAAAGGAGAAAAGAACAACATACATATAATGCTACATATCATACCTTGTTATAATCTTATTTCCTTGTAATTATAATAGTAATTCAGTTAATGTTTATGTTAGGGAGACTTGGTTACTCATGCAATTTTAACAAGAAAGTTTTCCCAGAGGGAAGGAAATCTTATTTTGCAGTCCTAGTTTAATCTGAAAGCCAATCAATTTTACTTTAATTAATTATTTGACTTCTAAAACTACTTCATCTATCATTTATCACAAAAAAATTGTTTAATGTTCAAAAGCTAAGCGTGGTTTTTAGAAGATTTTTAAATGTTCTAAAATAGTTATCATTTCTAACATACCATATTTTTAGAGAGTTTAGTTAGATTATATTGTAATGATTACTAAGCTTATAAATTATATAAATTATTTAAATGTTAATAAATAATACTATATTTTTCAGGAATAATGATGTTATTCATGGTTCTTCAAGGTATATTAATGTTCGTCTGCCAGAGGGCAGTAGAAGGCAGAGGACCCCACCACCCTCACGGTTCGCCTCACTATCGGCCGACTCCGGGCTCACCCAAAATCACTATGGATGCTAATTTACTTCACGACACTGGGTTAGATGATAATGTTGCCTTAGAGACATAAAACCGTATCTAGAAAATTGATATTTAAATGGATGAAATGATAATTTACGAGTGAAAACAAAATATTTCTGTCCAGGCAATGCAGACATAAAATCATGTCACCCTAAAATAAAACATGGAAACATGTCACTAAGGCAACAATACATGCTTATTTATCTTTCTTTTATTCATTACTATTGTTTGATATTTACTTATAAGAACTATATCTTTTAATGTGATCAATCTTATTTTACTTATTAACAGTAATTTATTATGATACATCAGTTAATTATTAATCTAGTATTTATTTAACTATATCCGAGGCATGATTGAATTGTGGTAACCTAAGGATTTTTTATAATGAGTGGGTAGTCAACCCTACCCATCAACCCTCCTCCTTTATCCGGGCTTCGGACCAGCTGTAGTCCTAGCTTCGCTACTTCTATAGGCAGAGAGTGGTACAAGTCCTAGCATGCAGATGATGTGGCCATTATTGGTAGATCACTAGGCAGTGAAGAGGAGGCTTTTATAAAGATAGACCAAGAAGCTAAATACATGGATCTCAGGGTCAATAAGAATAAAACAAAGATGACGTGCATCAGGAGAAAAGACGGTCCTTGAACAAGTACAGCTAGGAAACTGCACTTTCCAGGTTGTCCCTAGCTTTCAATATCTGGGATCTACTATAACTGAAAACATGGACGAGTAGGCTGAAATAAAGAACAGACTGGCAGCAGCAAACAGAGCGTACTTCTCCCTCGCCAAAATTATAAGGAATAGGTTATTAAGCCATGCTACGAAAATGAGGGTCTACAAATGCCTCATACGGCCAGTAGCATCCTATGCGTGTGAGACATGGACTCCCAACAAGTCGCTTCGAAAGTAAATGGATTCTGGCGACTACGTCGGAATATGGAGTTGTATAGGGAATACCAGGATCTCAGCCTTTTCTAATTTTGTCAAAGTGCAGAGAGTAAAATGGCTCGGACACATTGTTAGGATGGAGGATGGGAGGTGTCCCTCGAAGGTGTACAAAAATACTCCAGTTGGAAGCAGACCTAAATCTCAGTGGAGGGACAATGTACTATCAGATGTTAGACAAGGAGGAATAAACCTAGCCCAAGCTTCAGATAGACAATCCTGGGGTAAAATGGTTGAGCTTACCAAGGACCACTCTAGGCGCCTGTCGTGCCAATAGAAGAAGATTTATTTAACTATAATATTACAGTCATGTATGTTAAGTTTAATATTACAACCAGTCATTTTAAAGTGGAAATAATATTAGCTTAACTAAAAAGTAATCAGTTAGTTAATGTGTTATTTGTGAATTTATTAACAAATAATTTTTATATTTTCAGACATATTCAGGAAGATCTGGGTAAATCAGTTAACATAGAAGAGTTGAATAAATTATCGCCTGAAGAACTTGAATTTCAATATTTCAAGTAATTAACAACTAATTGTTTTTATGTTGTGATATAATTTGGTATGTATGCAAAATATGTATTTGAAATGTTTAGGGACTTGATGAATAATATTATTAAAGTGCACTTATATTCACCTTCTTATCTCATCAATAATCCACAGTGTTCAAAAATCAAATCAAGTGTTAAGAAACAACACCCTAAACCTCACTATAGTAATAGTCACATTAATAATTATTAATCTTCCTCAAAGATAACAGAATATTGTTGCCCTTAAGGTTTTGGCTTTTTTTTTTCCAGAAAATGGTTCAATTCAATTCCCAACAATCATATTATAGTATACAGATCTAAACTTATTGAAGAATCATGGGATGAGTTTTTAATTCAAGAAGTTACATAACTAAATGTATAAACTTGTTAAAAAGCATTTCTTACTGTTATTCCATTATTATAAAATAATGGTTGATTGATTATTTGATTACATATCAGAGAAAATTATAAATCCTTATTAAAGTATAAAATACTTCAAGTTGACTGCAAAAAGTACTCTTAACTAGTATCATATTTTACCTAACATCTTAATTAGTATCCAGATACTGTCATTAGACATCGCACTGTTAAATAAATTTCTTTAGTCAGTTACATGTTGAAACAGCCATTTTAACAAAAATATTTCCCCCCCCCTTAAAATTTCATTTTTTAATAAGAAAGAGGAACTGTCCTGATGGTCTTATATGTATATATTGTTTTCAATATTGGAATTAGATTTAAATACTGGTTGGATCTAAATGGTTTTTCTGAGGTATTAAGATTTTTACAGTATCCACTCAGTTCAGTAAATAGAAATGAGTTGTTACCCAAATAAAGAATCAAATTTAATTTTGAAAG
The DNA here is from genome assembly GCA_964056705.1 of Troilus luridus. NCBI lineage: Eukaryota > Metazoa > Arthropoda > Insecta > Hemiptera > Pentatomidae > Troilus > Troilus luridus. The sequence continues at coordinate 177,285,827 of OZ057412.1, forward strand.
CCAAAATGAGGTTATGAAAACAAATTTTAAATCATACAGATTAATTTTTTCTTATTTATATTTATTTTAAATAATAATGCTTATTTAATGAAGCTATTTACACAAAATCCATCTGGTTATGTCTCAATTTATTTGTATAAGACTTTAATTAGAACATGTATAATCACTTGTATTATACAATTTTCATTTTTATACTATGTTTCAGAATACACGACTATGACAACAATACTAAACTTGATGGGCTGGAGATTTTACAGGCAATCAGGCACACTATCGAGCATAGTAACACTGGTGATATGTCAAAAGGGACCCACGATAATATTGCCAATAAATCCCTTACAGTTCCTGAAGATTTCAATTACTTTGTTGGTGAATATCTTCTGAAACTATATTAAATTAATTAAATTTAGAATAATATGTTGTTTCCACTGATAATAATTCATGATAACAAGTGAAGCAAATACCAGCAGGTATGTCGTAAGGCGATTAGAAGCCAAATTTAATTTCGTTAATAACGAATCAATTATTTAGTTTAGAATAAAAATAATAAAAGTATAAACCCTCTAACATGGTCTTAAGTTTGTAGTTATATCTGAATTATAGTAGAATAGCTGAAGCATTGGTTGTATAATTGTTATGAAATAAATATTCATGATTCAGTCAACACGATTGTTTATTGTAAAAGCAAATGTTCACTTATTTTTTACTATTTATTTTATGATTTATGAACACTTTATGATTGACACTAACATCAATCATTGCATTTTTTTTAATCTTATAACATTCTGTGGACATTATTGATGCAAAATTCATTAATTGCTAAAACTCATGTAAAATCATATTATTCCTTTATTTATTTTTTTTATTATTTAATATTAAAAAACAGCTCAACTGGATTTATGCATGAACTATAGTTAAATAAACTTGGTCCAAGGGTTTTGCAAGATGCAGTAACATACTGTTACAGTCAGAGGAATTAGGACGGGCTGTAGGGATTAAGAACAGATTAGAAGGATCACAAAGGGCCCAGCCCCCACTCCCTGTGCCCTAGAATGTTCTGTGGTGATATAAATGCCGGCCGCTTCGGTCAGTGTCAGTGTGATGAACTAGTCAGTGATAAGTGAGTGTAATAAACTGTTTCTATATATTACTGTGTGTCAGTTTGTCATATTTTGAGAGTCTTACGGTCGGTGGACTTTAATTAGAGGACTGTAAGTGTTAATTTGTAGTTATAAACTCTAGTTTAGTTTTATTGTATTTGTACAAATTTATGTAAATAGTTAAGTTATTTAGTATTAGCAATATCTTATATTATTTTAGTGCTTGTATAGGAGTTAGGGAACATATGATCGAAGTTATAGTGAAAACAGGTTAGTTTTATGTGTCACTAAATTAACTTCAATTAGTGTTTTAATACTTTCTATTTCTTTTTAAAAAATGTTGTATTTTGATCATACGGAATAGATTTAAGACTAAAGTGATAAAAGTGCGGGTTTTACTGCCTGCTGTGGGTGAACCATCTACTTCTTCGCAGGCGGTAAGTGATATGGATTCGGACAGTTTAAACTCTGGTTCTAATAATAATAATACTGGTTCCTGGGAGCTTGTTACTGGTCGAAAACGACCTTTACCAATTGAACAGGACCTTACTAGACAAAAATGGCAAACAACAATTCCAACACACAATATATTTCAAGCCCTAACCTCAACACCGGACGAACCATTAGAAAATACCACAAAACCAGTGCTAAACCAGAAACCGCCCCCACTTTATATTAATGGCGTATAAAATTCCTCTGCACTAATTACATTCCTAGAAGAAAAAGCCGAACCAAAGACTTTTACAGTCAAATCGACACTGAAAGGTGTAACTGTTTATCCAGATACACCTGAAACTTAACGAAAATTAAATGCAAGCCTTAGAAGTGAGTGGGCGGATTTTCATACTTTTCAGCTCCCACAGGACAGATGCCCGAGGATAGTGATTAAGGGCCTTCACCACACTACACCGATTAGCATCATCAAGGAGGCACTGAAACAGAAAGGTTAGGAAGCTTCAAATGTAACCAACATTATATCAAGATTCAAATAACCTCTTCCAATGTTCTTTGTGGATATTACCAAAGAAACATTCACAGAGAATGTTTATGAAATAAAATCAATATATTATACAAACATAAATATAGAAGAAACCGCGTAAAATAAAAAGACATCCCGCAATGTCTAAGGTGTCAGCAGTATGGTCACACTAGAGGTTACTGTAACCACCCACCAAGGTGTGTAAGGTGTGGCGGGAACCATGACAGCAGTTCTTGTACTAAAACAAGAGAAACACTTGCTACCTGTGCCAATTGTGGGGGCCAACACCCTGCCAACTATAAAGATTGCCAAACACTGAAGAACCTCAGGATTCACCGCAACTCAAGGAATTACCACCAACAGCCTACACCAGCTCAACCAAATCAGATACCAACGGAACCACAGGAATTCCCAGCTCTCTGACAACCTTCACAGCACTATCATCTAGGACAACCAGAGAATGATTTCGGATCTCAGCAGATACCAAGGAGTAAACCTGTAACGAAGTCGACACCACAACAACATCATGTTCTATGAATAACATTACTCAGCCGGTACCTCCCCGTTGATGATGCTCCTCAACTGTTTCAAATTTTAAATGGTCTAAATAACCTTATCCAGCCTCTTTTTATTCTCCTCCAACAACTAACTCAAGTTACACAAGCCTGGACCAACAGCCATGCCTAATTTTTCAACAGCTGGCTCCTTGTCAATTCTCCTATGGAACGCTAACGGTCTGATGCAGCACAGGACTGAACTTGACTTATATTTACATGAAAAAAGAACTGATGTACCACTTATCACTGAAACACATCTTACATCACGATCTAAAATATTTATTCCAGACTATACTATTTACAGGACTGATCACTCAGACAAAACGGCACACGGAGGCACCGCCATTATCATTGAATCGTCATTAAAACACAATCCTATTCACTTACCCATCACACCACACATACAGTCAACTGGCATCACTTTACATCTCATACAAAACCGAAAAACATAATGTTCGCTGCTGTGTATTGCCCCCCTACGGGTACTTTCGATGTTTTCTGAGTTTTTTAAACGTTTAGGTCAATGTTTTATCGCAGGTGGTGATTTCAACGCGAAACACCAATGCAGGGGTTCAAGATTATGTACCCCAAGAGGTAGGAACGTGTGGTATGCTCTTCATGAACTTTCATTAGATACTTCAACTCCTAATTCTTCCACTTACTGGCCTACTTCGAGACGTAAAACTCCGGACTTACTGGACTTTTTTTATCACAAAAGGACTTAAAACAGTATACAAGACTGTAAATACGAGCTCTGATCTCGGTTCTGATCTCTATCTGATTCTCTATTGCAGATGACCCTATGCAAAGAACCTTCTGAGGCACAAAAAAGGTACTTACCTTAACTCTGACCTCACAATCCCTGTTTCAATAAAAAATAAGACAGAACTAGAGGAAGAAGTGGAGATGTTTACAAGAAGTATACAAGAAGCAGCGTGGTCAGCATCAAAACCCAGGTGCAGAAAATCAGATAACTTACCAAGCTACCCACAGTATATTAGAGATCTGATCAGAGCCAAGAGAAGAGCTCGTAAAATTTGGCAAACCAACAGACAACCTTCGGATAGACGGACATTTAACAAACTAAATAATGAACTGAAACGCCAAATTGGCAAACTTAACGGGTCAAACTACGGTATAAGTATTAAGTAAGTGGCATAACATCAATACCTGTCGTTTCCATTATATTTACAGTATACCCTGTTCCTGAGGCAAGGTATACATAGAACAAACAGGAAGGACCATCCAAAATAGAATTAAAGAACCTATATTTTGCGTCAAGAATTTCAAGAAAGAAAAATCGGCTGTAGCAAAACACTTCTGCAACACCAACCACCACATACCCTTTGAAGACACTACCATCCTTATAAAAGAAGCTAATTACCATCTCCGTAACATAAGAGAAGCTATCGAAATTGTCAAAGAACCAAACAATTTCAATAAGGAAGATGGCTATAAGCTTAGCAAAAACTGGTATCCGGCCATCCAACAAAAGACCCACACATTACCTCACTATCCACATACAGATGAAACCCACTCCACCGAACACACCCGAACACAACACGACCAGTACGACCAGCCAATGGGAAGGCCGACATCGATGGAGACCAAGCCCCCCAGATATAAATAATACCCCGACTCCAGCCATCCGCTCTTCATTAACTGACTAACCCTGAGGAAGCTGACAGCACGATGAGCGAAAGCTTGGTTAATAGCACCGACATGACACCCGGAAGTAGTATCAAAGAAGAAAATAGGGATTGTTTAGATGAGCTAAATATCTATGTTGGGAATTATGTTAGATTGATCGATTTTATATTTAAGAGCTTATATTTATTTGTTACCTCTGTAAATAACAGTGTTCTTCATCAAAATCCTCCCTTCAACAAAAATGTTGTTTTATTATGTTTTGAAGTATGCTGAACACAAATCAGAAGTCAAAAATCTCCATCAGGCGCTATTTTTTGTCAAATCTGTGTTTTAGGTCGAAAAATAAGGTCTTTTTAGACATTTTGAAAATTTTTTGATCACTGAAAACTTTAACAAAAATTAAAAAACCTATTTAATTTTGACGCTTTTATAATGTATTACAAAATGAAAAAATTGGGAGAGCATAAGTATTAGGCTTCAGGAATTTTGGGCTAACATTCATAAAAGAAGGGACTGTTGCCTAATGGCGAGCTTCTCCAGGTACCTACCCCAGGCCCTCCTCCTAAACTTAACTGTTCCCCCACCCTCTATCTATTGTTCAGCCTTCTGGCAGACAGGTTACTCGCCACCAAATCTAATATGCCGCGACAGTGTAAAAACGATACTGACTGTTTCTGTTATATTTGTGGCGAAGTGACATTCAAGTGTAATCGGAAATCACTGACTCCATTGATAAAGAAGGTGTATGAGTTATATTTTGGATGCCAAGTAAGTGATCAGGATAAACTGTGGGCACCTAAAATTTTTTGTACTTCATGTAGCCGCACTCTCAGCGGTTGGCTGAAAGGAACACATAAATCAATGCCTTTTGCTGCTCCAATGATTTGGCGAGAGCCAACCTATCATGAAAATGATTGTTATTTCTGCATGACTACCATCAAAGGTTTTACTTCAGCCAAAAGTAAAAAGAAAATAGTATATCCTAATCTTCCATCTGCCATGAGACCTGTTCCGCACGATGAGTCTATGCCCATCCCACCTAAGCCCCAAAATTATTCCTTGAGTGATAAAGAAGAGGCTGATTCTGAGAATATTTCACTGGAACCCGGAACCAGCAATGAAATACAAGTACCAGGAAGCCAGCAAGAAGTACAATCACTAGGAAGCAATGAAGAAATGCAGTTTTCAAGTGATTCTTGTGAAAATGATACCAAGCCAAAACTCATTAGCCAGGCCAGGTTGAATGACCTCGTCCGGGATTTAGACCTCCCAAAACGTAAAGCCCAATTACTTGGTTCCAGGCTAAAACAATGGAATCTTTTAGAACCAGGAGTGAACGTTTCTTCCTTGGTTGCGGACTTCTGTTAGACACTACAACGGGAAACAGGTGATGAAGAGTACAAAAGGAAAAAATATACTCATTAATTGAGTACAGAATTAAATAATTTATTATTGTATATATTATTGATTTTCACAAAAAAAAAAAAAAGGTTATTAAATTTATGGAAAAAGTGTTTTGTTTTCTTCAAAAACAACCTCCAATCTCTAAAAAATGGTGCTTTGTAGAATTTATTTGACTTCAGATTCGAATTCACCACACATGAAAATATAAAAATCAGGAACAACTTCTTAAGGGAGCAAAACTTTTTTTTTTTTGCAGAACAGTGTAATCTTACACTTTTTTGAGTAACTATTAAGTAATTACAAAAATCTATTCAAATAATTAATTTTTTTGCTGGTAGAAATAAATTTAAACATTTCTTTCCATTAAATTTAAAATGTTGATTTATGTTTCTTTATATTAAATTATTATTTTTGTTCTTTACTAATAGAATATTAATAATTTTTTTATTGATTTTGTAGATCTGATTGATCAAGTTCTGGAAGAAGATGATCACGATAGAGATGGTTATCTAAGTTACACTGAATATGTTATTGGAAGACAACGGGGATAGTACAATTAGTTTTATGGTGTGGAAGTTAATATTATTATTTAAGTAACAGCTTTCTTCGATTCATCAGTATTGATATATTTTTTAAATTAATTATTTATGTAATATAAAGAATAAAATTCTTTGTGGTATAATTTTTACAGAATCTAATTTTACTCCTCTACAAACTTACATTCTCTGATTCTACCACTAACCAGCACTACCTATACATGTAATCCATCTGGAAGATTAAAATAGTAAGAGTTATCTTAAAATATTAACAGTAAAGATCTGGCTGTTAACTCCTTACTCATGACCTGAGTTTTATCATATTATAACAACTTTCAATATTAGAGTGGTTTGTGGAGATTAAATGCTGAAATCTCCTGTAGCAAATCTTGATCCAGAAATTACCCGGAAGAATGTGATCATTTTAAATATTTATGATTGTCTATGAGATTTATTTTATTTTTTTATTATGTCATTTTTTTAAATTTATCTTATAAATATAATATGAACATGAATTATTTATTGCCCAGAAGTGGCAGATTGTAACAATAAAAAAATAAAAGTTATATTTCTACCCAGTAATATTGCAAATATTTATTTTTGAATGTGTTTTTAAATGAGTTTCCTCTAGCAATTCTCTATTTCTTTCTCTTATTTAAAAACCAATTTAAAGCAAGCTTAAGAAGAAGAAACCTAATCCTTATAATTTTTAATGTTAAGATAAATTTAAGAATGTTAAGATCCTTAAGAATTCAACCACAACATCCCAATATACCCTTATATAGATTCCTGCTGTATATTCCCTCCCTTCCTGATATTGCTAAAAATATTCACCTTCTTAAATTTTTTACTTCCGATTGCATTTAAATCTCCTTACATTCCTCTTTAATGATGTAAACTATCCCGTTCCTCATAAACATCTCTCCTAGTTTGTATCACACCATTGTCATATCTTTAGAACAACTATGTAAGTATATGTAAACAGAACAAAGGAAATATTTCAGCATGCATGATAACAGCTGATGAATGCTGACACAAGTCATCTGTGCAAGCGCAAACGGATGGTGGGGTTGTTGATATAGACAAGTACCATTATCACAGACACAACACTCATCATGCCTTTTGCCCATAACCAACTGTGACTATTCCTATATTACGGAAACTAAATATTTTGTTAACGGTCACATCACCTAATTAACACACAAGTTTATCTTTTTTAATGACCATATTACCTCTAAACTTTCAGAACATTTGTTATTCTAGCCTTTGATTTTGAAAATCTTTCAGTCCTCATCTCAATCTCTAACCATGACTAACTTTTTATATAAATCAATCTGTTTTTCATTTCTTCTTATTTTCAATTTTAATTTTTTTTAAATTCAATTGTCCTTACCTTTACATAACATTGCACTTATGTTTTATACCTAAAATATGATGTATTGTAATGTTTGTTTGTCTTATTTTTTATGTTTTATGTATTGATTTAGGTCTATAAACATTAGATTGCAAAAAAAAATGATTTCCACTTTGTTCTTATTAAAAAAAATTAAAAAATATGATGCTGTCCAATATGGCTGGTTGCCTTATTACAATACTAGAAACATGATTATTAAAGGCATAGGTTAAATAATAATTTAATACCTAACAAATGTAATATTATAATAAATGTTCCAGTTTTAATCAAATAATTTATTTTTTTTAATTGAAAATAAATAGGGTATCCAGACAATAATAAAATATATTTATTTAACTATACCACTACAACCCATGAGTTGTACATTGTACTTTAAAGCATTGGATTCATTACTTTGTTAAAAATTGTACTGTTTCAAGTACAATTGTGTAAGAAGGTGATTTGTACACCCAACGGCCATATTTCCTCTCAGTTCACTTTATAGAGGTTGTATCTGCTCCAGGAAGATCCCATGAACATCTAGGGTTGATATACGACACAATAATAATCTGTCATTCGAATTCCGAATTCGAACCCAGCCCTTATAGATAAGAATCATAGGTCCTTCTTCACTGAATAAAATATATTAGGTAAGTGAATAATAAAATAGGATGTATAGAAATATAAACATGAATCAAATCCTTCTGAATTCACTGTAACAATTAAATAATGTGGCACCCCTTTGCATATGAATTTTTAAGTTTAATTTTAAAAATGCTGTAGTCCGCTCCACATATTTTCCTGACCTCTGGGAATTATCCATTATATACCCAACCTAAATAAAAATCAGAATACCCTTCCTCTTGCTGTCCTATCTCTCTTTTACCTTCCATGGGTAAAATCCTAGAAAAACTCATCCTCAAACGATTGTACCCCATCCTTGATGCAAATCACATAATACCAGATCACCAGTTTAGATTCCGAGCATCCCACTCCACTATTCAGCAATGTCATCGTGTGGTGGATGTAGTCTCCTCTGAGTCTGGTATCCGGGCTTGCTCTACAAACTCCATAAATTCCTACCCCATACATACTTTCTTATCCTTCAATCCTATCTCACAAATAGAACTTCCCAAGTAAACCATAATAATGTCCTTTCATCCCTCTTCTCCCAATCTGCTGGTGTTCCTCAAGGTAGTATCCTTGGCCCAATCCTTTATACAGTTTATACAGCTGACATCCTAACTCATCCTAATACTATTCTTACCATGTATGCTGATGATACATGTGTATTATCAGTCAACACCAATCCAGTTATTGCATTCCAAAGCCTCCAATCCCGTATCACTGATCTCGAAGAATGGTGTCAAAACTGGAGAATTAAAAGAAATTCTCAAAAATCTCATCAAATCACTTTAACCTTACGTCGTAAACCAATGACTTCCTGCCCTTCAGTATCCTTTAATAATATCCCACTGGTGCCTATAGAACAGATCCGATACTTAGGGTTGCATCTCGACAAATGATTAACCTGGAATCCTCATACTAGACTGAAAAGACAAGAAACCACTCGACGTTTCAGGCTACTTCAACACTTACTAGACAAACGCTCTAACCTCCCAATTAACTACAAAAGACTCATCTACATGATCATCATACGACCTATTTGGACTTACGGAGTAGAGCTTGGGGCTCCACTTAGCCATCGAATTCCTCTTGTATCCAATCCCTACAATCCAAAATCCTTCGTAAAATCCTCAACACTTCTTATTTTGTTAAGAATAAAGTCACCCATAACGACCTTAACGTCCCATTTGTTGCTGATTTGGCCCGAACCCGGTATCTATTCTTTCATAACAAACTTCATTCCCACTCAAACCCTCTAGTTTCAAACCTAGCTTCCTCTTCTATTCCCAATAATCCTCCGAGGCGTCTGAAAAGAAGATGGCCACGTGACCTTCTTAGTTGAACTAGTGATTTGAGTACTACCAGGGGGTAGTTTCTCTAATTGCCATTAACTCATGTCATTATGTATCACATAGCCTATTTACTTGATGTATTATTGTGATACAGTTGTAAATATCAATAAATAAATTAAAAAAAAAAAAAATTAAATAAAGATGATATAATATTAATGATGAAGCAAGAAAGTAATTGCATCATGAATTTGAAACTCATATTGGAATACATATATATGATATATAATCATAAATAAAGAACCATACAAAACTAAAACTAAGTATAACTTAACTAACTAAAATTAGTAAGTAATGGTGAATTGCAGTGAGTTAAACTGAATATAGGGCATTGATTCTAAAATGTTTTAGATAACGACTATGGAATTAACCTACTCTTTAAAACTATTGAGAAAGTTTATATATATTATTAATACTCTATGAGTACATGAAAGAGACTGTACTGTTACAAGGATAAAGGTTGTCCCGGGAAGTGATTTGTCCAAGATCTCACTCAATCATCAGATTTTTCCCCTGTTTAAGGTTTCCCACTCTATAAATTCTGGGCGAGCTGTAGAGGGGGAGGGTCTGTGGATCCCAAATGGTCTATACGTGGCTGAAAACACATTAAATAATTTATCTGCCACAGCCAAGTTTTCAACCTGGAACCTTCAGCATAACAATTCAGCACTATGTACACTGAGCTGCTCCCCTAATACTCTATAAAAGAGAAAAGCCTGAATGAAGCTAACTATTCTATTCTTTTAAGTTGGCAATGCAATTTAATGTAAATTTTTGGTCCTAAATAGCCTCCACCAATTGTTCTGAATCTATGCTGCTGCCATCTATTCCTAGCATGCTGGTACTGGTAATATCATTCACACTGTCTGACCATTGAAGTCAAGGTATTTTTTTGGATCTTGATGTATGAAGTACTTTTTTCTTTACCAGTTCATTCTGGCTATCCATGAAATGTCCCCAGCTCTTTCTGATCTATTGAGCTTTGTAGACTGAACTACCATTGGTTTCTTAAATAAATCTTTGAGCTCTTGATCTGACCAACATTTCCACAACTAGCCAAGCTTCACGATGAATCTTTCTTTCAATAACCATCAAGTTCTGCTTACCATTTCTGGAGAGAGTCAATGTTTCTGAGCCATAAAGTATAATTGACCTAGGTCGTCTGACATAAATAAATTTACATAAGGCATGGTTTCTAAAATACTCTTATTTCATTATCTATGATATTGTATTGGATTGCTAGATTTCCATAATAAACTCCGGGACTTTATCAATAATATATCTTCCATTATGAGATGTTATACCATTGAAAAAGTTTCTTAACCAAGCTTGGGAGTATCTTTTATGGTAGAGGTGGCCAACCCAAATGAAATTGCAGGCCACTTTGGAAATACATCATAACTCAGATGCACTAATGATAATATAAAAATAATGATATTAAACAAACATTGTAATCATTTCATCTCATTTTGAATACATGGGTGGACAAATAATGTATTTTTTTATACATTGGTTTTCACCACTTTGGCCATTATATGAAAATTGGGGGGTGCAAAAATATTCAAGGGGGCTGTGGGCCACAGGTTGGCCACCACTGTTCTATGAATATGTTTATAGTATTTGCTTCAAACCCCATTCTTCTTGCTGCTTCCACCAATTTTACGAATCCGTGAGAGATACCCCAGTAGAAGTGTTCCACAAAATCTATTTCAGCATAATTGGATAATCTGAAGTTGTACAAATTGTTTCCTACTTAAATACCAGATTGTCAGAGGATTTTTCAAGAGCTTAATCGAAGAGGAGACATCCCTGTGCATCTCCTACCTTAGTCCTTTCCCAGAAATGAATGATGAACAGTGGTGGGCATTACCATTCAAGTTAGTTTCTCGAGGGTTTTAAGTTTTCTTGCTGCACTTTACAACTGGGGCTCAGAGAAATGAAAACAATCAGATATAAAAAAGAAATTCATGACAGAGAATTCAAAATCAAAACATTAAGTTTATTATGCACATAGTGAGAATGATAAGTAACATTTTTAAAGATAAGTCCACATTTCAAGAGAATTCCAGACTGTTGAGAATGTTTATGATTCTTTGAATGTCACTCATACTTTTTAGAGACTATTCTATTTAAGGGCATCTATACAGATTAGAAAACCCATTCTTATCAAATCCATTTCAACAGTAAAACAAAAAAGAAAAAAAAAAGAGATGAGGCTGTACTTTCAAAGATTCTAACAGATTTTATTGTTTGGTTTATCTCAGCTGTTAATTCGGCATACTTCATTAAATAATAACTATGTTAGTTTAATAAGTTGTTTAATTTACTACTATTATAATTGTAAAATTATCTTAGGTATAAGTTATTATATGCATGTTTCTTATATCTGACTATTTAAGTTATAAGTGAAATTTGGTGCAAAAAAAATGTATGACTTTTATGTTATTGTGAACAAGGTTTAACAAGTCGGCAACAACATAAAATGGAAATGGAATTTACTTCAAATACTAAATAATTATTTATCTCAAAACCTAATTAAGATAGAGGAATCGTTATTAACATATTGAAGTTTAGATATACCTAGAAGTCAAACTTTACTTTAAAACTAAACTGCTTGGTTTTTTCTATTCGTAACAATTGTACTAATTTTTCTTCAGTTACAACTTCTATCCAATTTTTTTTTAGTAATCGTGCTTTTATTTATTTTTAAATTTTGCTATGTTCTGTTAAAAGTTATGTGATAATTTAGCAATACTTGATGGGGTACAAGCATATTTTAATTTGATTCAGGAAATGATTTTTATAGTTGCACAGGGAGTGGTGTAAACAATATCACTGCAAAATAAAATTCTCCAAAAATTATACAATCTTTGTATATAAAACCACAAAGCTGATTAATGTTGCTTAAAACCAATTTTAATTTATTGAAGTACTGAAATGGACTTCATTTTAGCTGCTCATATTTTCACCTGACAATTGCCGAATTGCTTCTTACACCTAATGTTTTCTCAAAAATGATCTAATACTTTAGGAAAAGAAAAACACCTTGGAATAGAGAATGATTGCAACAATGGAAACAAATTTATTTTAAAATAAATTGTAATGATCCGATAAACTTAAAAAAGTAATATAAGTGATATTTCAATTTATTTGTCATGTTTTTGTTATGATTTCTTTTTACCTCTATTTAAATATTTTTGATAGTAATGTAAAAGAAAATTATTCCTTTGGTTTTGAATAATCTCTTTTTAACTAAAGTTCGAAATATAATTGACCCCTACCTTTATAATCAACTGTTAAAATAATTTTTTTTTTTATTCTCTTTATTTCCAGATCGGCTATTCCTAGCCTTACATGGTTTTTTTAATAATGAAATTTTAAGATTTAACACTTAGTGAAAGTGTGGGTTTCGTCTCATGCAAGAGACACCCCTAACTGTACATTATCAGATTATTTACAGAGAAGATGTAAATATATAATAGCGTTTTTTCATATAAAAGAATAATAGTAGTTTGAATATAAAACATGTAAATAAGTAAACAAAATTAAAATTAATGTAATAATAAACAGAACAATAGTACTATAAAACGGAAAACTGAAAGAAAACAGGATTATATTACATTATGTTAAAACGATTGGTGAGAAACGTTATCTATTGAGCTCACATCAGAATATCTTTCAAGAGTCTTGGTTTTAGTCTTGGGGATGAAATAGGTTCGCCTATGTTGAATGCTACAGCTCCTTGGACTGCTGGTAATCCGGTCTTAAATCTGCTGTAACGTTTTAAAATAATTAAATTGTATCTAAAGCAATTATGGCCTTGTCAGTAGAATTGAATTTGGTTTTTAATTTTATTCATAACTAAAAGACAGAGGACGGCTGGAATGGTATATTTTGTGTAACAGCTTGAAGAAGTCGGGAAAAGTGGCTTTGTGATTTGCCAATTTTTACAAATATTACAATTTAACTGATCGAGCACCACAAAAGACTTGACAAAAAGTAGTTTCTCGATCCGTTACTAGGCAACACCGATATATATTACAATACTTAAATTTTTTTACAAAATAGAGAAATAAATAGAATATAAGTAATATGCGAGTAGGTTTGTTTTGAAACGATAGGCGATTTTTTACATTATAATTCGAGCTGCTCTCAACTTTTAATTCCAAAGTTGGATCTACAGCCCATCTTTGGTTAAGAATAAAATCATAACTATCGTATTACAAATCATTGTTTGAAATTTTAACGCATTCGTCATGCTCAAAATATGGCGTCAGGTTTAACTTTTGTCTTGACCAAAAGTTTCAATAATAGTATTTTAATTAAGCATATTTTATGTCAATATATTTTTTTATGTAATTCTGTTTTTCTCTGGAAAATTAAGGACTATAAATTATACCTACACATACATGTAAATACATATCATGGATGTTACATGATTAAACCTAAGCGTTAATACTTTACGAACATCTCGATTTATTTTTCTTAAAATATGTTCAATAGTGTTTGGCTTACTCAACCCTCAAATAACTTTGAAGGTGGTCATTTTTTACAATGGAGTTCTCTGCCAAAAAGCCCCCCATTAGTTGTCCGTTACAAAAACCAGTTCCGAAAACTAGTTTCTTATAGTAATTTCCATGATATTGAAGTATGGTATTATGACGAGCAAGGTTGGCCTATTGTTAACTTATCCGACGTCCTAAAAAGTATTAATTTTGTATTCAATTAATAATAGCATCCTGCTTCGTTTAGGAACAGTATATGAATATATAAATTTCGTATTATGCTGTTATAACTTGTAAAGTAGATCTTAATAGCAACGTAAATGGTACACGATAGTAGTATGTATGTATTTACTTTTTAGGTAAACATTATGAACTGTATTTTATTTTGTATACTTTAATATACAATTATATATTATTAGTATTTTAAGCCGTTATATACATTACAATAACCACATTATTTTAAAAAGGAACTAATATTTAGATTAGGGTTCTTAAAATAAATAATTCTCATAGAATCGTTTATGATACTGTGTGTACCTAATAAAATATAAAATACATAAACATACATGTACACATAACACCTTGCGTTTTTTTTAGTTTGTTGTTCGTCAAAATCGCCGTTTTTAGTTAATTTACACGAGGAAGAAATCGGATTTCAATTCAAAATTGTAATAGGGATAAAAATATCGATATGATTATATTTTAATATAATATATATAGTAATCAGTATATTATCAAACTTATTGCGATTAAAGTGTATTTCCTTTGTTAGGGGTTTTCTTCATATTATCTTATCATATTAGCAGTTTGATACACTTTTATTTATATTAATTCATATATTTATATTTATATAAGCACGAAAAATCAATTTTTATTCTTGTTTAAGAGTCCTGTGTATAATATAAATTCTTACATGAAAAAATACGATTTTTATATTGTTCAGAAAAAGGCAAGAAAATTAGTTTTCTATTTATTTTATTTTATAATTTTGTTGTTCAGAAACCCATGGGCCCCCACGAGTTTTATTTTCGTATTATTTTCTTTAAGCAAAAAATTATATTTCACCATTTCATAATTTCGTAACTCATATTTATTTCAATTTTATGATTTTTTTTGTCAGACATTAACAATAATGATAATAAAATATTGTATGACCGTATTATGTTATTGCTTAATATGTAATAGCATAATTAAGTAAAACAGTATTCCAAAGGTAGTAGATTTTGTATTAAAAATAAAATTATCTAACTAATTTAAATTAATCTTATTTATTTAAATTTTATAAATTAAATTATTTTCATCTGTAAAAAATATATTTTCATTCCCAAGTGAAAAATTGTCCACATTATATTGATTAAGTTTAAATTATACCGGTGTTCCAAATATATGTACATTTTTCATATTTTAAGAAAAACTACTAAACGAAACATTAATAATGTTATAATTAAATTAGCACGAAAAATCGTTTTTATTTTTGTTCAAGATTCCAGTGTATAATATACAATCTTACACGAATTAATACGATTTTTATATTGCTCAGAAAAAGGCAAATACAATAGTTTCCTGTCTATTATATTTAATTTTTCGTTATTCTGATTTCCATGGTCACACAGCATGTTTTATTTTTTGTATTTTTCATCATTTTATTAATAATTTCAAAACTCATTATATTTATTTCACTTTTATGATTTTTTTTACTATAATAATGATAGTAAAATTATTGCATGACCGCATTGCTTTATTGCTTAATATGTAATAATAAAACCAAGTAAAACAGTATTCCAAAGTTAACAGGTGTTATATGAAAAAGAAAATTATGTAACCAATTTAAATTCATCTTTTTTATTTAAATTTTATTAATTAAATTATTTTAAAAAATATCTTCATATTTCTTAATATAAAGATTCCTAAAAAAAAAATCCTACATCATATTAATTAATTTCATATTTTACCGGTGTTATAAATATAAGATTTTTCATATATTAAGAAAAACTATTAAACAAAACAGTAATAATTAAATTAAAATTATTTAAATTTTATGGGAAAATGTATAATTCATGCGGGAATTATATTTTGCAAAGTATTAACCAAAAAAAGAAAAATAAAAGTTAACAAAATTAGCCACCCCGAAATTTTTCATATATTAAGAAAAACTATGAAACAAAGCAATAATAATTAAATTAAAATTGTTTAAATTTTATGGAAAAATGTATAATTCATGTAGGAACTATATTTTTGAAAGGAATAATAAAAAAAGAAAAAAAAAAGTTAACAAAATTAGCCGCCCCGAAGGCAGAAGGTTTCAAGGAAAACCCAAGATCCCGACTGTCTGGGAATGACCCCAGGCCCCTCGGGTGTGGCGCGCCAACCAGCACAGCCACAGCAGCTGATAAACTAGTGAGCACTAAACGTTTTAATATTATCAAAACAGCTGTTAACAATTAAAATTTGCAATCGAATTTAGTCAATTTATCAATTTATTGTCGATCTTAGTTTTGATGTATTAGGACCAGATACTTAATGAAACAACTATATTTAAAAATATCTATAAAAGTGAGAAAGAATTACATACCTCAAAAATTACACAGAATATATCATGTGGTCAGTACAGATGGTTGCCATGGAAACACAAATCGAATGTCCAACATGTATAAATAATTTGGAAGTAGATACAATGATAAAGTCTATAATTTTAAATATTTTCATTAAACGTTTAATATTGCAAAGATCATCTGAACGGTTTTTAAACAAATGTTGAAAATGGTCGGAGTGTGCTGTCAATAATAAGTACAATTTATTTTATTAGACCCAATTATTTTAGGCCTAATTTTTAGGGCATCATCAGGGATAAAAATATCAACAATAAAGTACCAATGGAAATATAGCAGTTTTATGTTGATAGAAATTATAGGAAAATAATGAAATAAAATTAACAAAGGGTTAATTATAAAATAATTTATGAGATATTATAAAAAAAAATAAAATTAAATAGGCAGTCATGACGACTGCTAACAGAAGTGAAAACTCAAAAATTTTAGAATAACTGTATTCTTTTTTTTTTAGACGAGATAATTTTATGAAAATCGAAACCTCGTTCATTGGCAACGAGCTTGAGAAATTTATCAAAAAATTATGAGGCATTTGTCAATGTCCAAGGAATATTTGGCGGAAAATTTGTTTACAACAAAATTTATAACTCTATTTATAACTAAATTTAAGTTTTATTTCTAGGAATTTTTTCTTAGATTAGCGCATTTAACCTTTGAACATTAGCATTGCCAAAACGTGACATTTTGAAATTTATTTGGAATGAATCTGTCAAACTCAGCACGTGTTATCATAGTGATAAATAATTGCACTGAATGCAATTATCAGTGTAATGTTGACATGATTGGGTGAAATTGTTTCATATGACACAAAATGACAAAATTTGATTGGTTGTTGGAACTGTCAAAAAATTTTAATCATAATTCAACAATACTTAGATCATAAGTATTTTCAATAATTTCATAAAACAAGACATTTAACTATGACACATAAAATCTTTAAGGGGAAACGAAAAGTTCAACTAGTTATATAAGTTATTCATGTGAGAAAGAAATAGTTGACTGTGGGTACTATAATAGGATGTTGATAGTTGGGGGTGCAGTCAAGAAAACACGCAAAAATAGGTGAAACTATTTTATTTTAAGTGCCGACGTTTCGACCTACTATGTAGGTCATCTTCAGGGCCGATAACGGCCGATAATATCGGCCCTGAAGATGACCTACATAGTAGGTCGAAACGTCGGCACTTAAAATAAAATAGTTTCACCTATTTTTGCGTGTTTTCTTGACTGCACCCCCAACTATCAACATCCTATTATATAAGTTATTATTTAACATCATAATTATAGATGTTTTAAGTTATTATTACTATTAAATGCAAAACTATTACACGACCTTATAGTTAAACATTATTATTATTCTTATATTAATCGTTAAACCTTTGAACTAAAGTAGATTAAAACAAATTGTATACATCATGCACAGGCCGCTACGCGTCCCCAGTCTCGAGGATTTACAAGCTTACCAACAAATTAGCATGTACAATACAAGATTACCTCCTACCAAAGGTCGCTAAACGCGGTTAAAGAAGTTATCACTTCAATAATAAGTTTGAAATGAAATATATGAAGATAAAAAATATTTTTATTTAGAGGTACTTTTTTAATTTATATAAATTCGTCTGGGAAATAAAAATACATTTAAGTATGTGTGTATGTAGTATTTAAAACTTTAGTTAAAAATTAATAACAAAAAAGCAGGTCAAATAAATACAAAATTGCATAGTACTTGTTTCCGAAACAACCTTGGTCATACTCCATCGTTTAATTAGCTTTGTTTCTCCAAATATATAATTAAATTACAAAATAACAATAAATTACTAGTTCAATGTCTTTAATCATGCAGGAATCTACTCAATTTGTGAAAATAAAACAGAAGTTTTACTTGAATTTTTGTCAGAAGATAAAATTACAATTAATTTTTAATAGTAATTATTTAATTATTAAAATTAATTACTAAATCGCCTGGGGTTACCCGTGGTGAAGTAGTTAGCATAACAACCTTCTAAATTATGAATCACAGTGTTGCACCGTACGATTACCCATTGCGGCATAAGATGACGTTAAATTGAACAAACAAACTAAATCATCTGTTTACAGCCCAACACGGATATTTTTCTTCCCACTTCTAAATACTTTCAGTTACTCACCACCTTGTTTTCAATTTCATTCATTTTTACGTGGCCCATCTTGTTTTAAAACCGAGCGGCTGTCAAACTTCACGGATTAATTATTCCAATTATATCGAATGTATTCAGTTATATAATCAATGTAAAATATTTAATTAGTAATGTATTGTGTATTTATAAACAATATATAACAACTATTACATTATTTAACGTTTTATTAGGTGGCGATCTGAACGAATATGTGTGATACAGCTTGAGTTGTGGGCAAACTTTTGAACTACCTTCAAACACTTTAGGTAGTAATAATTATTCATAATCACTCGTTGAATAATAATTACTTTCAGACCGGATGTAACAGAACTGAACTTGACTAAGGAATGATCTAGCAGTCATGATATGATATCTCTGCATATTTCTCACGGTTAAACATATATTTAAAAACAAAAAAAAACAATTATCTGTTAAACTTATGAAGCGTTAATGAGTTTATAATTTAGTTTCAATGCCCTCTCTTTTACAGGATATTTATTCAATAAATTTTATGTGAATAAATATTTTACCTGTCCCCAATACCCAAAGGTAAAATGAAGGCAATACTGGAGTATATAAATATTCTTGAACTTGCATATATTGTAAATATGTACTGTGAATTGATACAATAAAGTCTGAAGGCTAAGAAGAAAAAAATATTACCTGCTCCCAATTCACCATTTAAGTTTTATTTTCTTCGCGAATACCGCTATTACTTATCATTATGGTATTAAGATTTCGAATGATTTTTAAATATTATTTACTAAGAGGGATATCTCAGTGTGTAGAGTGGTGAGTTGTTAGGCTGAAGGTACCGGATTCAAATCCGGCCAAGGCAAATAAATTATATAATCTGTCAAAATCAACGGGTGGAACCTGTGGGATATGCAGACCCTCCCTGGGCTCATCCAGCCTCTACAATGTGAGTACCCTTAACTATGGAAAAACCTGTCGGCTGAACGTGATCTCGGACAAATCACCTCTCTTTACAACCTTCGTCCCACAAACAGTATAGTCACTAACATGTACAGAACTCGTGTGTTGCAGTGGTACAGGCACAAATTTTATTAATATCAATTATTGAATATAACATTATATAAATGTGTTATAATTATATTATTATTGTAATATATTATTATCTAAATTAAAAAGACCACTGTTATAGAGGGGCACTCTTAGTGATTAGTGATAGTTTATAAATTTTATAAATACGAGTATAACATGAAAATGTTCAGGGAAATATACATACATATAATATATATTTATTTATTTTTTAATTCCTTAACTTAATTTTTCCAAGGAAAAATCATTTAGGAGTTTTTAAAATAATAAATTGACATATCCATTCTTCAAAAATATAGTGCTTTTTTGAATGATTTAAATTTAACTTCTAAAAATTATTATGCCAAAGAGGTGTTAGAAATCATTTTCGATAAGATTTTGCATTTTATCCATGATTCTCCTCAATAAATTTTTAAGATGTGCATCCACCGTTTCAGGCAACTAGACAAACGCTCCAAGCTCCAAATTAATTAGAAAAGACTCATTTACATGGCTATTATAAGACCTATTTGGACTTACGGAGTAGAGCTTTGGGGTTCCACTAAGCCATCGAATTATTCTCTTATCCAATCCTTGCAATTCCAAAATCCTTAGTAAAATCCTTAATGCTCCTTACTTTGTTACGAATAAAGTCATCCCTAATTTTCAAAACTAGATATTTCTTCAATTCCCGATAATTCTAGGTGGCTTCGTGACCTTAGTTGAATTTGTTACTTGAGTACTACCACTGGATAGTTTCTCAACTAGTCTTTATCCATGCCATTATGTATCATTCCTGCCGTTATATTCACTTTATCTATTATAACAATTCAGTTGTAAATTTCTATAAATAAGTTTTTAAAATATAATAAAATATGTGCATTCATGAAATTTTAAAATAAAATTAAATTATCATAATATTAATTAAATAAAGTATAACCAACATGGCGATTCATATCATAATAAAATAACTCCAGTAGCCAACCTTCCTAGGTCATCAGACGTAGGCATCACTGCGCAAGCTTGAAGCGTGCTCACACTGCAAATTTCAGACGAGTTTATTTAAACAAGTGATTGGATATTAGTGCTAGGGTCCCTCCTGGGTGTCTCTATGGATCCGATATTATTTAGCTCCTTTAGCTCTATTTCTACTAAAGTTAAAGTATATTTCGTCATAATTATTCTACATAGATGTATCTATTAACTTAATTTCTTACATTAAAAAATAAATAAAAAATTCTGATGTTAGGGATACATGACTTTACTGTACCCACAGCAAACTATAAATCGGTATTTCAAAACGTGATCCTAAAAAATATTTTTTTAAAAAAATAGGTACGATTACTAAAGTTATAATCTTGATGAGGTGACTCCCTTATCACAGGATTCACCGTAAATTAAATATAAAACTGCAAATAGTACATTTAAAAAGAATTTGTTTCTATTTAAAAATATTTTTTCCAGTTTATTAATTACAAAAAAAAAATCGATAATAATGCATTTTCAGATTTTATTTGTTAACAAATAACTCATCAATAGAAAATTTAGAAATAATACTGTTATATTTCTTCAAAAATTGAATATAATATTATTTACATTTTTAATTAAACTACTACCTTAGATATGTCATTTTAAACTAAAATCTGGGTACTGTTTATATTAATATACTAATTTTATTAACGAACTATGAGAAATTTTACATTTTGTTTTAACACAACATTTGATGGGATTCATTAAGAGCAACTAGGTAGCACATCCAATTATCAACAGAAACAAATGAAGATATAAAGCAATCCTATAATTACTTTTTACGCCGTTTTTTTTTTTTTTTGGTTTGCAGTTTATAAAAAGAGATCACGATTAAAACTGATGGATTAATGGAAGGTCAAAATGAATATTTATCTTAAAATAAAAAAACGAAAATTTTGTGATTAATAATTAAAAATTAAAGAGAATACACAAATTAAACTATTGATGTTGATGACCTAAGGGTTTTACACATTTGAACAGCAAATTAAACAATTTTTTACCCCAATAGGGGTGGCATTGGTATATTCCATACACCCATATTTAAATTAAATAAATAGGTAATATGTAAAAAAAATAAATGGTTAAAAATGGCGAAGAACTTTGTCAAGGAAATGTTGTTATTATACATGTAATTAAATCATATACGTTAATACGTGAAATATAATTTCTAATAACTTGGCCCACCTAGCGGGGGAACAACCTTCACTGTTCTAATTGTATAATTGTTCAAATCACTGAAACTCTGATGTTTGATTTTTATATTGTGCATTTTTCTGTTTATTCATATGACAAAAAAAAATCAAATATTCCTTCCCTATTACTTCAATTGTTTATGACCTATTTTTATTATTCCTCCTTATATCTATACATATTATAAAACAAAGTCCTCGACCGCGTTTGTTCGCGTTAAACTCCATAACTACTGCACAGATTTTTATGCGGTCACTAATAGATAGAGTGATCCACCAGGAAGGTTTAAGTATATAATTTGTCGAGGTTTTGTGTAAATGAGTTGGAATATCGATGGGTTTCACGACGCTGCTTGCCTAATCCCGTGCAATTATCTAACGTGGTAGACAATAAATTCGTATATAAAGACATATTTGGTTTTGTTTTTATTTTTATAATTTCTATATAATAAAGTACATTAGCTGAGATGGGAAGAAAGAAAATCAAGAATCCCAAAGAAGCCTAACCAATCACCTCCTAGTCCTCAGTGGCCGGTACGTGATAAAAAAAACAAAAACATTACACAGACAAATTATGTGGGCTTAATATGCCTTATTACTCGAGCAAAGCTGGGGTAGGTCGCTAGTGTAAAATAAAATATTATACAGTGATTACTAAAAACTTGTCTGTATAATAGAGAGAAATATTTTAAAAGTTCAAAATCCTGATATAGCAGTAGAAATAAATTGTTGAAAAAATAACAATAGTTGTTTATCTCGATCCAATAAAATAATAATATTTCGAAAAATCAAAAGTAATAAATTAAAAGGCGAGGTTTTGAGTACTGTGGTGATAAAATTCAAAAAATTAGTTTGAATATTATTGGCTATTAAAGGATCTCATGGCCGATGAATTGAACCAATAGCTAGCAATGGTAGAAATATTAATAAAGAAAATAGTCGAAAAATAAAAAAGGAATAAAATTGAGAGAAGTTCTTAAGTGTAAGAATTGCCTGAAATATAGAAATAAAAGAAGACATGAAAAGACATTATGTAGTAGCGGGCTCTAGAAGAAAATATTGATTGAATAGGGTATAATGTTCATCTATTTATTTCCAATGAGATTTACTGTTAGGTAAGTATAAGTCGAGCATTATCTAAGAGCAAGTACAACGTTACAAAAATCAAACAGTTATGTTTGATTTATAAAGATTAAAAAAAGATAAGTTATTAGTTATAAAACTGTAAGAATTTCAATCTTACTCAATTTATTGAAGCAATTCAATTTCTCAAATTCGTGCAAACTAAATTCGTAAAAACTTCCTTGGTTTCCGCCAGGGTGGCATATCAAGTTTCTTCAACTTCCGGCGTACCTCAGTTTATACCTGAGAAGGTTTCTCTTTATCTCTACATTGTTAAAATTTTCCTGACTTTTATTGTTTGGTGTTGGTGTTTATTTATGATTTTTTCAGTGTACTCACACTTTTGTTTGTCCTCCAAATAATGCTGAAAGTAAGTACATGGTCTTGTATTTGCAAAGAAATTGAAACTTAACTCTCAACAGTAGATTATATTTTTCTCCACCTACATTTATTTATTTTTAACTAATGGATTAATGAAACTGATAATTAACATTATAATTAAGACAATGAAAATACTTTTGCGACTTATGAATTTCATATTTTCAATTATATTTGTTGTACTAAATTTAGTTGAGTTACAAGTTTTGACTGTTCTTTCGTTACCTTTTCAATATTCTCCAAAAATACAAACCATCGTCAGCTGTAGTATGGAAAAAATAATGTAATTAAGGGGTATTTAGGTAATCATTTCTTGATGAAATTATTAAATATTATTATTAATATTTAATAAAATTAATTTTTTTATAAACGTTTTTTCCCTATGTTGTCCCAGTAATACGAGGAGCTTGCTATTTTTTATTTTGGAATGTTGAACATATATATTTCAAAAAATGTTTGCTCTTCATGTTGAAATAAATAGAAAATCAGGCATCAGTCTCGCACATCGTCGCGTTGAGTTACAACAGGTCGTCGACTAAGGTTACAACAATTTTTAACTGTCCTAGTCGTTTTCTTTTTAATAATCTCCAAAAATACAAATTATCGTGAGCATCAGTATTAAAACAAAATAATGTAAATATGGGAAATCTGTTTTCAGTAATCAGTTCAAGAAATGAGCGTTTAAACAAACATACCATCTACACTTCGAAATGTTAGTTCAAACGTTTATTTCTTGATGAAATGATTACCCTAATCTACTCATTTTCCATAATTACTCTCTTTTTTTCCATACTGAAACTCAATATTATTTGTGGTATCTTTTCCGCAAGTTGTCGCTTCGAGTTGATTTAAAACAAGTTTAAACTGTCGTTTCATTTTTAATATTTTCAATAAATACAACTTATCGTGCGCTTTAGTATGGAAAAGTTAATATAGTTAAGGGAAATGTGTATATTCGGTAATCATTTTATCTAGAAATGGACGTTTCCACAAACATACCATTACACTTCGAACTGTTAGTTGAAACGTTTATTTCTTGGTGAAATGATTACCGAAATCTACACATTTCCCTTAATTATATTATTTTTTCCATACTAAAGCTCACAATAATTTGTATATTCGGAGGATATTAAAAAAGAAACGTATCAAATGTTAAAACTTGTAATTCAACTCGAAGCGACAACCTGCGGAACTGATACAAATTTTTTTTTATAAAAGTTTTTTTTTTAACCTATGTAATAGTAGTAATACCAACTACTTTTTTGTATTTTCTCATGGAAAAGTTTGAGGTATATTTATACCAAAAATGATTGCTCTACATGTTAAAATATGAAGGAAATAAAAAGTTTGATCTAAGTTAATAGATACATGGCATGAAAGAAGTTATTCACTATAATAGTTTTTGAAAATTGCGGGTTATCAAGAAGGTTATAATCAATTTATTTCACGTAATTATTATTGTAGCTAATATACGTTTAAAATTGAATTAAAAAGTTTAAAATAAATAATTCTAAATGTAATATAAATATATTATTTGTATTGACATAATACATTTCGATGGAGTACACTCAAACCTACAGGTAAAGAATGATAACCTACGCATGAGTCAGACAGCGGCCATATTAGTCGAGAACGGCAGGTCATCCCGGCTCTAGAGCCAGCACATAAGGCCTGTCTTCAATTATATCCAGCACAATATTCATGTTAGTTTATTTATGCCCTTTTAGCCATCTCTAAAGATGACTGATTCCTTGGAATCGAATGATCCTCCTCCCGAGGAACAGCCAGTGTCGATAATAGATATAACGGATTTCTTAGACTATCTACGTGAAAATGTTAAACTGAATTTATTAGGTGTTAAAAGTGTACCTCCAGCTTTAGACGCTGCCTTAGATGATAATGGAAACTTGGATTGTATTAAAAAGTTCTTGAGTGACTCACAATTCGCCACTCTTATAGTGCAAAAGAATTCAACCAAAGGTAAAAAAAAAATTCAAAAAAAGGTAAAAAACAACAACCCATAGCCACAGTTGTAAAGTAATTTATCTCAAAAGCCTTAAAAGATGTTATAGTATTGAACCTTTTAGTTTATTTTACAATTGTAAATAACTGTTTAGTGAGCATCCTATTGTTTCAGATGATGACCCAGAACAGGGTGGTGAAGGTGAAGATGAGAAGGAAACACCCACTATATCAGTATCTAACATGGTCCAGTTTTCTAGCCCAAAAGCATCTAGGTAAAAACTTTTAACTGCGGAATTAGTGAATTTATCAAGATGTGATAGTAAAGTGTTTCTTGATAAGGTTGTTTTACTTGATTTCCTTATTCTTTTTAGTCTTCTCTTCATGAAAAATGGAGCGATTATGGATGCTGATAAAAGCATCCAATCTCAGATACATATGATTGAATTTTCTGAGGGGACTGCGTACGAAAGTCTTCATGCCATCATCAGCAAAGGGATGTCTCCTTATTTTAAAAGCTATGTTAAAGAATCTGGCCGGGCTGATAGGTGAGGAAAGTTTACTATCAGTGTTGTTAGGCAAATGTCGCATACATTATCATATTGTTTTGGTTTTATTATAGTCATTTTACATTTTAGTACCTTAGTAATTGCTATTGTAAATCCCCCTGAGTAAATAATAAAGATCTCCTATTTAAAATTTACTGTCTTGTGTTTGCAAAATGCCCTATTGATTTTTTCATAAATGGTTGACATGCATTTCACCAGAGTGACAGGTTGTGAATTCCAAAATATTCAGATGTGTATAGTTTATTAAATGTATTCCTTATAACATGACAGTGGTATTTATGGTTTTGTGTTGTATTTTTTTTTTTTATACTTTACTCAGATCTGCTAACATATTTGAGTTCATGACAAACTTTTTTTTTTTCTAAAAAATGTTTGTCATCTTTAATATTTACTAATTAGTGTTTGATTTCTGGTAATTCATATTTTAATAGTTATCAAATGAATATTAAATATATTTTGTATTACATTTATTGATTGCTGATTTAATAAGTAGTAGTGATATTATAATAGTTTTGATTTCTTCCTCGCTTATTTAGAAGTTTATATTTATTGTTATCATTATTGATCTAGTGTTGTATCTGCCAAATTTTAGAGATGGAGATAAAATGGTGCCATCTGTTGAGAAAAAGATTGACGAGTTAGAAATGGGCCTGTTGCACTTACAACAAAACATTGACATCCCTGAAATAACACTTGTAGTTCATCCTATTGTTTCAAATGTTATTAAAAAATGTGCAGAAGAAGGGAGAAAACCTAAAGTAGCAGATTTTGGCGACCGTGTTGAAGATTCAACTTTCCTTAATCAGTTGCAACATGGGGTAAATCGTTGGATTAAAGAAATTCAAAAGGTTTGTTTCTTATCTACTATACCTACGTTATAGCAATAAATATTTTTAACTGTTGGGTTGGAAAAAAAAAACAAATTATTTATGTGTATATAATTAGTTTTTCTGGATTTAAATTATTAACAATACCATCTCATGCCCAATTTAGTCGATAAATTTATATTTATAAAATAATTGGGACATTTCCATTAATCTTATCCATCAAAAATGTTAGATTAGAAGTATTGAAAATTGATTTTTCACTCCTTAGTTAATGTAATGAATTTTTGTTTTATTTTATTTTTTAATCTCATAATAAAGTTATCTCAATTCAGGTATTTTCAATATAGTTATTAATGGTCATATTTTATGATTATCAGGTTACAAAATTGGATCGAGACCCATCCTCAGGAACTGCATTGCAAGAAATATCTTTTTGGTTGAATCTTGAGAGAGCTCTGCATAGAATTCAAGAAAAAAGAGAATCTATTGAAGTCGGCCTTACGTTAGAGATTCTGAAGCATGGAAAACGATTTCATGCTACAGTTAGTTTTGATACAGATACAGGTAATGCACTTGGCTTTTACTCTTTTTAGTTTCTGCATTAATTTAAGGAAAAGAACCAATGATAGAAATTGTTCAGATATTATTATCACGTGATTGTTTTAAATTGGATACATTTTAATTCAGATACTTATGCTTATGGTGTGTGCATCAATTACTAATAATTTTACTTAAGATCCCAGATTTAAGACAAGATATATTTAAAAAATATTTATATATGTAATTTTAAATCATTTTAAAGTAAAACTTTTTAAGCAGGGCATTAGTGTCTATAATATAACTTATTTTGTAATATTAACCTTATTTATTTGGATTAATTGGGAATGGGTTCTTTCATTGTATAGAGCGCTGTGTTAATTATCAGTAGGTCTTTGCTTTTAAACCGGCTGTTAAATTTTCTATTCGGTTAACAGCTGTAAATTGACCCTGTGGGATCTCCAGGCTCTCCTGGGCTCACCCAGCCTCTTTAAATTGAGTACTCTTAATTGGTGAAAAAAACTGATGGATAAGAATATAATTTCAGCCAAATCATCTCCCTACACAACTCTTGGCTTACAACAACGCAGTCTCTACCATGTACTGAACCCTAAATTGTTTTGGGGTTACAGTTGTACAGGTTTTTTTTTATGGATTACCAAATATTTCTGTTACAAATTAAGACCAACAAACCTCATCTATTTTCTAAGACTATCAAAATATTTAAAACTAAGTTTATAAACATATGCCCAAATAACTAGTTAAAATATTACCTTTTGCAGAGGCAGGTAGGAAGGTGTAGTCTTTCATTCCAGGACTAAATAAGTTAAGTTGTGACTAGGTAACCCTATTGAGTCAGGAATGCTAACATTAATGGCAACTCAAACCAGACTTTGAGGGTGTCTTGCAATCGGGAAAAGGGGAAAAATTTGGTGGTTTGTCTAAACTGCTATAAGTAGAAAATTTGTGGAAGTTCTAGGTGACATTATTATTGAAGATTTATGTGAAATGCAAGAACATGCAGAATATTAGGGAGTGGGTCTCCAAACAATATGAAAAGCTTCAAAACTGGGAAAATGGTCTAAACTCACAAGGCACTTAGGTGTCACACAAATTAGAGCTATGAAAAATGAAGAACTATGTGGAACCCCTATGCCACCCACCACATCCAGACATTGTCCATTTCAATTACTACTTGTTTTCGATCAATGGCTTATTTCTTGTCTGAACAGCCCTCTAGTTCTCATGAGGGAGGTATGCCAGAAATGGGTCACTTCTTGGTTGGTATGTCTTCAAATACTAAATGTTTTTTAATATATGAAAAAGGAGCTGCTAGCAATGGATATTACTTTGAATAATCAATTCATTGCCATTTGTGCACTCTAAAGCTCCTATTATATTGATTGTTTCTCATTTTTATACAAGACACCGTCGTTTATTGTTCTGTATCCCATTTACTTATATTTAACTATAATCACTTTATAATTGATGAATATAATTTTTATATTTTTGTTTTAGGTCTGAAACAGGCTCTGGCAACTGTAAACGACTACAACCCGTTGATGAAGGATTTCCCCATCAACGACCTTTTGAGTGCCACTGAGCTTGACCGAATCAAACTCGCTGTTCAGCAGATCTTCACCCATCTCAGGAAGATCCGTAATACCAAGTACCCGATGATCAGGGGATTGAGGCTCATTGAAGCCATATCAAGAGACCTCACAACCCAGCTCTTAAAAGTAAAATTTATAGTACTGAGTATTAGAAAATAGATTTAATGATGAAATATATTCTAAATCAGGGGTGGCCAACCTAAATGATCCTGCGGTCCACTTAAGAAATGCATCACAACTGAGCAGGCCACATATAAAATTATATATTCCCAAATTAGATTCTGACTTACTAAAGATATTTTTTTAAAGTAAAAAATTGAAATGTAATTAGTTAATATTATTGTGTTTACTATTATTCTTACATGTAAACATAGATGCACATTTTAAACATTATAATGATTTTAACATGATTTCAATAGATGTATTTCTTAATACATCGATTTTCACTACTTTGACAATTATGAAATAAATATATTTTGTAAAAGTGTGATGAATCTGGCGGGCAGCAAAAATGATCGATGAGGGCTACAGTTTGGCCACCCATGTTCTATATCATAGCAGTTTAATATATATGTTGTTCTATTAGTTTAATTTAGCCTTTCTGTCTTCACTGTTAATCCATGTAATTCCTTTTCATAATTGTTCATCTTCTCTACTATTGAGTTCCTTATTATAACCATCTCCCCCTCTTATAATTACTTTCAAGGGCCATTTTAATATATTTTTGGCAATTTCTTTTTAAAATTGCATGCCAATTAATTTTCCTCTTCCATCAGTTTTTTAAGTATACGTCTTAACTTGTTTATTTTTTATTTTATTTTATCATTTGTTATGCTTTGTATTTGGGCCAACTTTTTTTTAGATATTTATTTTAGTTATAAAAAGTTAAACTTTTTTGTAGTTTTTATTTATTTAATTATTTTACTATATTATTTATATTTGTTGAAAAGGTTTTAGGTACTCGGCGCTTAATGCATATTCCGTTTGATGAATTTGAGAAGGTAATGCAACAGTGCATTAATGTCTTTGTCACATGGGATGATGAGTATGAAAAACTACAAAATCTTTTGAGGTAATTTTTCTATTGTATGTACTCCTCCAAATTCATTTTAAAATTGATTTCAAGAATGCCTTATGACTGATATTTATTTGTACTTTATTTTACCATAATTAAACAATGATAGGATGGGGGTAGGAGAAAGGGAGGAGTATGTATGGAGGGAAACAGATATTTTTATCTCAGTAAAGTATTAAATATCTCGAATAAAAATATCAATAAGGAAATTCAGGTTTTGGTGTCGAATAATATTTGCAATTGTTTTATCAATTAATATTAGCTACTTCTTTCTATACTATTTTGCTATCGTAAAAAGTTTTGTTTTTCTGATTTCAAGGGAAATACTTTTCTTAATCATGCCAGAATCCATTGTGGGACCTGTTTTTTAATTTTGTGAAAAGAAATCATTTAGATTCAACATGGTAAATCTGAAAGTCTTAAAAATAAAAATAATAGGGTGTATTAAAAACAATGACCATTTTATCAAATTCCAAAGTTCAAAAGTCTGTAAATATTTTAATGCTATTTATTATTTACCAACACTTGATAATCCCTTTAGAGCATTCTCTAAGCTTGTTTACTAACACTGGACTTCTTAAAAAAAAGCCTCAGTTTAGTTATTTATTTCAAAGAAGAAACATCCTACAAAATTCTCGTAATTTTAATACATTACTGGAAAAAAAATTTCACATCCGCTGAAGCAACTCGTGGAATTATTAAATATGAAGGGGAAGGTGTCCTTCACCAGCACACTGCGCGGCGATGGTTTAAAAATTTAGCAGTGGAGATACGACGGAAAGGAAGAAGGGCTCCGGGCGACCATTAATGGCTGTTGAGTCAAATCCGTCCACAAGTACTTGCGAACTTGCCAGGGAGTGTGGTGTGTCGAAAGATACTGTTAGCCGCCATTATTTACAGACTTTTGAACTCTGGAATTTGATAAAACGGTCATTTTTTTTTTACACACCCTATTAAATTAACGTTTTGAGCAATGATCATGTCTGAATTAACAAAATTCAAATCATATATTTATGACTTTTATGTTACAGTGTGAATTTGTAAACATAACATGTTTTTCAGGCCAACTTTCATACTCGGTTGTCCATATTATTAAAAATCAAAATAGCCATGACAATAATTAATTCAGTTTATGTTTTGTTTTAGATTTTTTTTTTCTAATTTTACAGCATAAAACATTAAATATTTTTACAACTGAAAAACTACAGTATTTCTTAAATATTCTTATCTAAAACAGTAACATACTGCGCCAAAATAAATTAAGTGCTACTCATCAATGACCTTGAATATCTATTAAATTTTCGTGTTTGTTTTCACAGAGATATTGTAAAGAAAAAGAGGGATGAACAACTTAAAATGGTTTGGAGGGTTATGCCTGCTCATAAAAAGCTACAAACGAGGATGGAACAGATGCGTAAGTTCAGACATCAACACGAGCAACTTAGGACTGTGATATTACGTGTTCTTCGACCAGTGCCAGCATCTCTGATAAATGGTCAAGAGGTTACTGGGCAGGACAAAGTGGTTGATGATGCTCCCAACATATCTGCGGTGGAAGTTAGTAAATATAAATTATTTAATACATTTGTTGCTTAAATTAAAAAAAAAAATAGTCATCATATTAAACATTATCGCCTGATTATGTTTACAGTCGTTTTTTTCCTTTATGTTTGGAACTTGTTCTAATCATCTTCTTACTTTAACAAGAGCCGTTCATAAAAATTAAGCTTTTTTATACTACTTGTAGTACTTCAAAAACATCTTTGAAGCAGTTTTAATTTTTGTTACATTAGAGTAAAACAAGATTGTCCATAAGAATCCAACAATAATTCTTTTATTACTTAATTCTGGTTATCGAAATAATTCAGATTGCCGGATTCAATTAAAAAAAATATGAAATAATTTAGAATATATTTATGTTGAATGATAAAATTGTTGATTATAAGGTTTTTATTAATCACAGACTTTTTCATTTGCTTTCAAGCCAATAACTATGAAAATAAAACAGTGTCTAGATTTTCTGTCTTGAAGTAATATATGTTTGAAAGTATGAGATTATGAGTAAAATTAATTTACTTCTAACAGTAGGAAACTGTTTCAAGCATTTGATAAGGCTGCGACTAGAGATGGATATTGGTTAATAAATATCTAAAAAGTAAATATAGTTGCTATTATGTCCTGGTCTAATGTATGTAAAGAGCGCTACCAGCAGTAGCATAAATTTACTTTAGTATGAAATAACGAAAAAGTACAATTTTTTGTTGTCAATAAAATTAAAATTGTCTTTTTAAAAATTCACTTTCATTTAAAAATATGTTTATCTTTATAATATGTAGTTTGAACCAAGTTTAATTGTTAATATTTTGTTTGGCTAATAGATGTGATTAAAAATAATGAAACACTGAATTCTTTGATTTATTTTTAAAAAATAACATTTTTCTTAGGAGGTAAACCTGGCTTATGAGAATGTAAAGGAAGTCGATTGCTTGGACATGTCGAAGGAAGGTGGAGAGGCTTGGGAAGCCGCAGTAGCACGTTATGAAGAAAAGATTGATAAAGTAGAAACACGTATTACTGCTCATTTACGGGATCAGCTGGGCCAGGCAAAAAATGCTAATGAAATGTTTAGGTATTGTTATTTAAATTTTTTTTAATTAATAATATATATATCTTGTGGTTATTATCCTCATGCTTAGTTTCCTATAATCTCTCTAATATATAAAAAAGTTTTTAGTGATGTAATCTTACATCGGTACTGTTTAGCAATGAATTTAGGAATTGCTTTTTTGTTTAATCTTTTGTTTTCTCAATCAATTGAACTACAAATATTTTTAAAAATTCAACTAACCACAAAGCCTCAGTTACTTTGACCCATTACACAAATATAGCATTGTTTTATGGAATGCATTGATTTTGATTTTGGGGCTGTTATGAAATGAGATTAAGACATTTTTCTTATAAACAAAAAAATTTGTTTATCTATTAAACAAACAGAGTTCAACTATAATATGTAGTATTTGTGTTCTTCATAAAAATATGTAGTACAATTTAGTTTATTATTTTGCAATATAATCATTTTCTATTTATAATTTCACAGGATATTTTCCCGTTTCAATGCCTTGTTTGTAAGGCAGCATATTCGAGGAGCCATAAGAGAATACCAAACTCAGCTGATTCAAAGGGTCAAAGATGATATTGAAGCACTCCATGAGAAATTCAAGGTAACTAATACATGTTACATTTATTATAAAATAAATTCTTTGATTTATGCTTCTAAACAAATAATGTTCTTATAAGGTTCAATATGGACAAAGTAAAGGCTGTCGAATGAGCTCAATCAGAGATTTAGCGCCAGTTTCAGGCTCTATAATCTGGGTGAAACAGATCGATCGTCAGCTTACCACGTACCTAAGGAGGGTCGAGGATGTTTTAGGTATGAATTTAATTTTATATTTAAGAAATATATATATATTCTAAGGATTTTTAAAATTTTTATAATCCATAAATATTACATTCTGGTAGCAGAGTGGCTCAATGGTAAGAGTGGTGAGGTTACCATGAGTTGCCTAAGGTTCTGGTTTCAAATCCCACTGCACCGCAGACTTCTATGTAAGCAGCTGGAGATGGATCTTATTGGATCTAGGACCCTCCTGGAGGTCACCAAGCCTCCATATAGTGTGTACCCAAAATAAGGGGAAAAATCTGCCAGTTGAGCGTGATCTAGGACAAATCACCTACCATTGTCTAAGAAACAGTACAGTCTCTACCACGTACTGAATCCAAGATCCTTCATGGGATGTAGTGGCACCAGTGCTAATCATTGCCTATGTTATTTTACATAGTTTTTGTGTGTTATAGATGTCTACATATGAATTTCATATCAATTATTAATTCTATAGCAAACACTACATATCAGAAACAAAAAATTTGTTTTTTCTACATATCAACAACAAAAAAATTTTTTTTTTTCACATTCGATACTTTGGAATTGAAATGTCGATATCTTCTTTCATAAAACATAGATATTAAATGAGGCGTTCTGGATCTAACCCAGATAACTTGATAATTTCTAAACTTGACTTTTTCGCAAGTTTAATCTAGTAATTTAGTCACTTTCATCAAAAATTTTATTTCTCAAGATTTTAGTCCAGTTCTGAACCTAAAGTTTTGGTAGGATAAAGCATCTAATGATGACTAAACAAGCAAAAATGTGAATTTTTGAATTTGGAGTTATCCGCATTTGATCCTGAATGCCTCAATTATTGTTACTCTAAAGTCGTTCAGTATCTGGTTTGAATAACAAATTATTCATATCTCATGTTAATATGAATGAAAAGATAGATTTTAAAACAATGAAACAACTACATGATAATTCATAGATAGACAAGATGAATTCTTTATGTAAGCACCTAAAAAAATTATTTTTTATAAGTTAGAGAGCTTGAAGGTAAGATACATTTGTTTTATCAAATGTAACATAAAAATTTTCTTCCTTACTGTCAAAAAAACTTTAATTGCAACTATTGTTTCCAATTAAAAAACAATAGAATAATTGGTTTGATAACAACCAATCAAACTGGAGTTGAAATAAACCAAGAATTACGCTTTAATTTTTATTTTTACTAAGAATTGAAATTGATGATATTCTTGAGCAAAACATTTATGGATTTTTGGTATTCATAATTACATAGGTTTCTAATATTGACAAGCCTATGGTATAACTATTCAAAACATATCTACACAATGAAGAGAAGAGTAAACTTATGCTGTTCTTATTTTAAACTTATTTGTAACTCTTAGCTAAAGTGCCTGTATCTACTATTGAGCGTTATTATAGATTGGTCTCACTTATGTTTGTTGTTCTGCAGTAATTGTTCATTTGTTATCTGTAATTGATCCTTAGGCAAAGGCTGGGAAAATCATATCGAAGGTCAAGCACTCAAGTCTGACGGTGACAGTTTTCGACTTAAACTAAATACTCAAGAAATATTCGATGACTGGTCTCGATCTGTTCAGC
Source organism: Troilus luridus (assembly GCA_964056705.1). Classification (NCBI taxonomy): domain Eukaryota; kingdom Metazoa; phylum Arthropoda; class Insecta; order Hemiptera; family Pentatomidae; genus Troilus; species Troilus luridus. The sequence continues at coordinate 177,321,052 of OZ057412.1, forward strand.
AGAGGAACCTTTCGGTATCAGGTAGAATTTTTGCCATAGAGAGTACTCGTTCCCGTTCTGGAAGGGGAAATTTACTGAAGTTAAAGGTATGTTATCATATCTGTGTTTTATCATTTATATGTCTTTTAATTAATCATTAATAAGGTATATGATCTATTAATATTTTTTTTTCAAGGTGAATTTTCTCCCGGAAATCATTACCCTTTACAAAGAGGTGAGAAACCTGAAGAATTTAGGGTTCCGAGTTCCTCTAGCCATAGTAAACAAAGCTCATCAAGCCAACCAACTTTATCCATTTGCTGTCTCACTGATAGAAAGTGTGAGAACGTATGAGAGAACACTCGAAAAGGTGAGGATTATGATATATCTTGTAATGGTAGTATTAGTAAGTTATGGTTCAGTGATTGCTTGCATAGCCGACTATGCCATAATATATCAAAACTAATTATTGTCTTTCTTAAAATATTAATTTGTAAATTATAAATCTATGAGTTATTTATAATTCAGTTCTTAGTTGTTTAATTTTTTCCTGCCTTGTACAATGACATCTACATTAATTTATTTAACTTCTGAAGTCCCCTGTGATATTAAAAATTGTTTTTTATTTTGAATAATTATTAGTTGGCCACAGTTAAAGATGATCTATGATATGAATACCAATCCAATTCGGTGTTTATAAATATTAGTTACAAATAGTATTAAATTATTTATTAGGCATTTGTTAAAACAAGAATGAGATGATTTTTGTGGTGGTCAAGAATAATTTATAAAATATCTTCCTCTCCTACTTGATGAAATTAAAGATAAAGAACATCTATTTAGCTGGTTTATGAATTTCCCCCTTTTTTTCCTTTTTTAAAAATATTTTGCTACATATTTATGGTCCTTGTGGTCCATGGCAATTAGTTGTCGCATCAAAATGGAATTAAAAACTGAAAAAATATACAAAAACTGTTTTAACCCTTAGAGCTCTATGGACGCATATATGCGTTTGGCAAAAGTCATCCTTGAGGCCTACGGCCTCATTTTTATGTGTTTTCTCTAAGTCATCGGCCTGGACTTACGATATATGCGTTTGCCGGATTTTTCAATCAATGTGCAGTAATTTTTGTGTAAAATTAATTTAGGGGCATTCGTTAGTGATTTGCCTTCCTCAGGTAGCGGACGGTCAGTGTTAGGGTCATAAAAATCCTCGGGAATTTGCGAAATGGAAATCCCATTTTACGTCCCACTCTTTAACCAATTAGATTTTATTGTCTTTTCTTTTGCTGTGTTTTTGCGACTCAAAGCACTCAAAATGACTTAGTCAGCAGTATCGTCTTGCCAGCGTAACAACTTCACGGTCTCGCTCGCGTCAACAACGATAGTGCCGTATATAACTTGTTTGATTATTTTTTATTCCTGACACCCTACAAAATATCAAATATTTCACAAGGGACGACAGTGAAATAGAGTGTAGTGAATCACTATCATCAGACATTGAATCAGAAGAATCAATTGGTGAAAGAAGAACAAATAGAAAACGGCCCCGGAAGTTAAGTACATCATCGGAAGAGGAAAATCCAGAAGGGGCGAAAATATCGAGACTTCAATGGACCAAGATGGAATATTATTCTGGTCAAAAAGGAACTTAACTCCTGTAATATACATATCTTTGACGACCAAAATTCCGGAGTAAAGGGAAATTTAAATCCAAGATCAACACCCTTAGATGCCTTTACTATGATGTTCCCGGAAGAATTAGTGTGTGAAATCACCGAACAAACAAGTAATTATTTCAATTGCGTACAACAGTGTACAGTCTGTAACAAGAGTTCCCGTTTAAAGAATTGGTAAGATACTTCAATCTCCGAAATATACGTATTTTTATGCATTTCGATGCTAATGCCGCGTTCGAAGAAACTTTCAAATTAAAAAAAAAAAAATCAACTAATGTTTTTAGTTGATTGTAGAATTAAATGTTTTAAAATCTTAATGTTTATTATACATAATTTTAATACTCAAAAATAACAGTCTTTAATTATATAACCTCCTGCGATAGAATTATTATAGTTTATTACTATTTGCGCCTTGAATAGTCACTTCAAGCTGGCAAAAAATTTTTTTCGGCCAGGAGTAATTAGAGCTCTAAGGGTTAAGGTATTATTTGAACATGCGAGGGGATAGAGACAGAGTATAGTACGCAAATTAAGATGTAACCAATTATTTCATGATAATGCCAAGTAAAATTACTGAATACAAACCCAAACCTTAGGTATAGTCAATGCTACATTCTATGATGACAAATAATTGATACAGCTTAAAATAAGTAAAAATTCCATACCATCATCAGGTGTAGGTAGGACCTATGAAAATTCTATTATTGTGGTTTAATAAAAAAAAAAGATTACTAATAATGATTCATTCTTCTTTTACTTGTTAGATGTTATTATTCAAATTAATTCTTTGTTGTGTTATTTTTTACTAGTTATATTATTTCAGGTATATTTCCTGGTATTTTTAAATTTGGTTCGGTAACCATGTCTGAAAAAACTTTCTTGATTCCCTCTACTTTTTTGTTCAAGTTGTTTTGATATATGTTAGTTTTTTAATGTAATATAAATAATCAAATATTTATTAATTTAATTTGTTTATGTAAAGATGTACCAAACTACTGCAATTAAAAAAAAAACTGATTTTTTTATTCTTAAATTTAATTTAGTTTACTGTATGCTATTGATTGTTTCGTTTTTTTGTGGTGTAAACTTTCACTTAATGTTTTCAGCCTTAAATTTCTATCTCACTTTCAATAAGTTTATTTTATTTATAGTTAATATAAAATTTTTGTAGATTAACAAATCAAAGAAAGTCACAGCTTATTTAAATTATTTTTGTGTGAATGCTCTCTAAGTGTTTTCAGCCTTAAATTCCTTTTTCACTTTCAATCAATTTATTTTTATATAGTTAATATGAAAACTTTGTAGATTAACAAGTCAAAGAAAGTCACAGCTCATTTTAATTATTTTTGTGTTATGTATATAATAATAAATATCATTAATATTAAAAATATAAAGAGCACAGGTTTAAATAAGCTATTTACAACATGATTCCTTTAAATATCAGTGCTCTCGAAATTATTTAAAACAAATCAACGTTGCTATTTTAATTGAGAATCCATATTAATAAATGTTTCTCTTTCACCACTTTTAATATTATAACAGACATTACTGTTGTTAGTTTTTTTTTTATCTCCTTTCTGTTTTCTATTTTGAAAAAATATATTTGGAAAATGTCACACTTTAAAAGATATGTACATTATAATTTTTTCAGAATATAGCATATATTTTCTCTTTAAAAACATTAATGATTTAAATATATCAGTGAATGTTAAAAAAAAAAAAAGATTTGATTTGTTTATTTTCTTAAAATCTCTCATTACATTTAAATGAGTCATGACTTAAGTATTTATTTAGCGCAACTTTTCATTTATTCATCTTATAATTCTGTGTTGCTTTTCACACGTGTTATTTTTTCAATAGAAAAACCATTTTTTTCCCTTAAGGTATGATTTGATTTATTTATGTTCTTTTTGTAACACTTTTTCTCCATTTTACATTATATTTGTTTTTATCTGTTATCTCTATTCGAATCGTTGATTTTTTGTGCCTATTAAAGAGACAAAAAAACAAAAATATAACTAATAGGAAAAAATGATAATTCTAAATATTGAAAGATAAATATAGAGGTGCCGTTGTCACTTATCGAACATATATATGTGTACACAGCTGATGAACAGGACATCAGGCATCCCCGGTCCTCAACAGAAGGTGATGTAGAAGAGTTCCTATCTATCTGTCTCTCTATTTCTATCTCTACTTTCTATTTACATATATGTCTCTTTTCTATTTGTTCCTATCTATACATTTATGTTCTGCTGTGTATTTCATTGTTCCCTTCTCTCACTCTCTCTTTCTCTCTTTTTCTTCTCTGTCTTTCCCCCCCCCCTCTTAAAACAATTATCCTTCTATATATCACTGCAACTAATTCCCCATAGATCACAATCATGTATCTATCTGGTTTCCGTAATAGTTCAATTATGTTGGCTGGCATTAACGTAGTTATATACTAATGATTAATGGTGGTAAATATATATATTTATATTAATGATTATGATTAATTATAGTTTCATTTCCATTTTATGTGGTTCATTACCAAAATAAATCGAATAAGACTTTCTATTGCTTGGGACAGTTGTCATGTCACAATTATAAATGTCCATTTTACAATTAATCATTGTAAACTTTAAATATTTAATTAATAAAAAGATGTAGGTTTTTTGGGACATACCTGAATAGCCTGAAACTTTCATGGTTTTAATACTTGCCAAATGATATTTCAATTAACCTTTAAAACTCTTTTTTTTTTTCCAAGAACAATGTCTTTTTTTTTTTAAATATTAAATTTTTTTTTATAAATTACGTTTTATTACACCATTAATCATTTCTGTTTTTATAATGTATAATGATGTTGCTTTTCAAAGTAGCTTTAGTAACATTTATGCATCATGTAGATGAGGGAACATATTTATATATCTGTTGGTGGATCTCCGGGCATACATATATATCTGTTGGTGGATCTCCGGGCATACATATATATCTGTTGGTGGATCTCCGGGGCATACATATATTTCTGTTGGTGGATCTCCGGGGCATATGGATACATATACTTAGGTTTATCAACAGTTTATTTTCTCTTTAGCACTATTCCCAATTTAGCTGTTCTGAAGGTGGAATAAAAAGGAGGGAATGTAGAACTTCTGTGTGCCCCAATTATTATTTTTTTTCAGTTAATTGGCGTAAAACTAAGTTTGTTATTTGAAATTGGTTACTATTTTTACTATCAATGCAGATGTTTTTCGTTTTTTGTATCACTTTAGTTTAAAAATTCTTAAAAAGTATCTTTACAACCATACCATCATGATAATTTAATGAATTTATTCTTTTTTTGTGTATGATTCAACCTAAAATATTATTAGAAGCTTTGATCCACCACCTCTTTCTGAATAATAAAATATATATATATATATATATATATATATATATAAAAAAAACATTTTTTAGTTCTCACTGATTGATCATGCTTAGTTTAATTAAGGCCAAAAAGTGCCTTTCTTAGGCTAGAAAGCTATTATTAGATATTAGATATTGCTAGAATGATCCCATCCTCTTAACCAATGTACTTTTTCCCAACAAATTGCTTTTGAATCTTAAATTGCTTTTAACTCTCAGGATTTCTGAGGGTTAAAGTTTATATATAAGTTCTTGTTTTGTTAGGTAAATAATTTAAAATGTCAATGTAACTTATTGCTATTATTTTCATTATTATAACCCGATTAGATATATTGTATATCCACTTAAAAGTAATCGAAATATTATATTTACTCCATAAGTGGTCAGATTATTAACTATTTTTAGGACCAGACATAATCCCTCATCTATATGGTACGCACATGTTCATCGGTTATTTAGTTATCATGAGAAACGTTGGCTCTCCACTTTATCAGTCATTACTTGCCCTGCTTCTCTTTCCCAACCGAACCCAAGCTGGCTTTGCTTTGTTCTGCTTCTCTTGGCTGTTCCATGGTTTCTGGAGGCATGGCAGATCCTTAGGTCTGGACGATTGTAACTGGTGCTAATAAGATTTCCTATGGTAAACTACGTAAAGCTCTTCTCATACCTGTTCTTATATTGTTATTATTGTCTCATGTTATAATACAACAGCACCTTTGTCGACTTTTTATCGAAATGCAATCATAATTAAAAATATGGATTCCGTAGATTGTTAAATCAATGGAAATTTATTGATAATAACAATTTACACTGCAGTTGCTGATGGGAAATACGCTTTAAATATGTTGCTGCATGTTAAATATATTACAGTGTTATGTATGACTCTATTGCCATTCATGTAAAATATGCAATTTGTTATCTGAATTCTGAATTATTATATATGTGAGCTGTAAATGGAATCTTTTAACGTTATAAATTAAATGCATGACAAGTTCTGTGTGTAACTTGTTTCGACTAGGATGCATATAAGCATGATGAAAATTATATTGATATGTAAATAAGTGCAACTTATGTATGTGGTGTCATGCAAAGTGAAACACATTGTGAAATGGAAAAAAAATGAGATTTTTTTTTAGGTTGGATTTGAATTTTGAACAATGTATATTTCATTTATTTGTATTGAATATATTGTTAATTTTGAAGCATACTTTACTGTAAAACTAAGAGAAGCCAATGAAAAAAACCCGGTTCGGCCTCAAAAATCTATTAATCTGTTCTGTTTTTGTATTATAAGAAATTTCATTTTATAAATGAACTTAATTTTTTTTTAAACTTGTAAAAATAATTAAATATAATTTACACCTCCTTCAGTTCCGCCACTAAGGCAATAACTTATCTTTAATATTTAAATATCTTGCTAGAATTAAATTAACAATTTTTACAGGATAATATGCCTTTGTCATAAAATCGTAAAATGTAATTCATATTTAACCAATATTAATGTTGTGTTATAAACAATTTAAAGCGCTGAAATGTTGGAGGTGCAAGCTTTATATATTGGTTATATTATAAGTATCATTTTCATATCTTTTCTCATATTCTTAACTTATTCCTTTTATGGTACCATGTACATATATTGCTGAATGGATAGATTGTTGTTAATAACAAGCATTGCTTTAGTTATAGTAATTAATTGTTATAGGGTAATTAATTGGTAGAATTTTAAAAAATCAAATATGTATTTTCAAGTTAATTGTTTCTTATTTGTATTTTTTTTATATTAAATTTTAAAGTCGTGTTTAACCTGTTAACCGGGCAGGACGTATAAATACGTCCAACATAATTTTGTATTTTCCTTTGTGCTATATATATATATAAATAAACGAAAACGTATATATTTCATAGTCTTTTCATTTATTTTAAGCATAAATATAAAAAAATTATATGAAATTTATATATATATATATACAGATATAGCACAAAGGAAAATACAAAATTACGTTTGACGTATTTATACGTCCCGCTCGGTTAACAGGTTAATTATGTTCACTTCCTTTGAAACTTTTATAAAGTCAAATTATTTCCTAAAAATTTAAATAAATTTATCATTCATTCAATATTAATACTGATAATTTTTTTTTGTTTTAGAATTTTTTTCTTGTAATCATTTATTAATTGTTATTTTGTGTGATGTTTACAGTTAGACGATAAAGCTAGCATTATCCCATTGGTCGCTGGGTTGAGAAAAGAAATGCAGCAACTTGTAGCAGAGGTATGCTTGTTCCGATTTATTAGGTATTTTAAGATCTCGGAAAAAAATATATCTATTACATTTTTATCATTAGGGGATACAACTAGTCTGGGAGAGCTACAAGTTAGAACAATATGTTCATCGGTTCGCTGAACAAGTCTGTACGTTTCAAGAGAAAGTTGAAGATCTTCTTGTTGTTGAAGAACAGCTTGATGTTGATGTGAGGTGAGTTGATATTGATTGAATTTGTCCCTAGCCGACTGCTGTAAGCTGAGACTGTTAGATGATATTTTTTTAAAGCAATAAGTCAATACCTCGTTTTAGTGATTATAAAACAGTTAGCATTTTCCTTTATTTTCATATTACAGAGTTAGGTACATTTAATATCTTATCATGCATAATTTTCAAACAAAAAGGCAAAACACTAAGACAATGTGATACCTGAGCCATAGTAGATGACAGCCAGGCAGTATAGATAATAAATATCCCAGTATAAATCTATAATAAATCCCATTCTCTGTAGGGACCTCATTCAATCTGGGGGAGAGAAATCCCCACTAACGTAGTTAGTCATTTCTCTTATAAGATGACTTACTATCCTCCAGGTAGAGAAGCTTACAAGGTCAAAATAGAAAAGTTGTAGAGTAGAGGTAGGCTCAGAGTAACTTGGAAGTATTTACATTTTAGGTTTATTTATATATGTTCACATTTTCCTAAGTAGCTATATAATTCAACAGTTTAATTCAGTTTTATTAAAAAGTATATAATAAAAATTTTAGATGTAAAATAAGTAAATAAAAATGTTGTTTTAGTAGTTATAAGATGATAATTTTTGACCTTCTAGCAAATAAAATCGTATAAATCTAATTTATCTTAGATCTTTGGAGACATGTCCCTACTCTGCATCTACTCTTCGAGATATTCTTGCTAAAGTCCAGCATGCTGTTGACGACCTTTCATTGAAACAGTATTCTAATCTTTACATATGGGTCAGCAGGCTGGATCAAGCTGTAAGTTTTGCTTTAATTTTCAATTAATTTAAATTTTATATTTATTGTAATACTTATGACCTCTATTTAAATTTCCTAAAGTTTTAATAAAAATATGTACATTTTAGCTTATACAAAATGGAAGTAAAGTTGTTATCTTAATAATAATATTACTAGAAAACTCAATCAAAAACTATTAAAATTGTTTGCATTTAAAATTTTCAGTAAGGTTTGATGCTATTTTTTGTTGGTATCAGGTTGAGAAAAATCTCGGAGGAAGGCTTCAGGCAGGTATTGACGCTTGGACTGACGCACTGGAAGGCAAGAGTCATGAGTTGGATTTGAGTATGGACACGGATGCACCAGCCAGGCCAACCCACGCACCTGGTGGTGACCCACACGTTAGTATTGTTTATTATCTTGAAAGTTATTTATTATTTTGAAAGTTCAATTTAGTTGGATAAATTAAACATGCCTGTATTGGTTTATATTTAATATTTCAACCTTAAAAACTATTATTTTACTTACTTTAATCTCAGAATTTATAGTTGGAATGAATGTTAAACACATTAATTTTTATATAATTAAAAGTAATAATAATTTTATTCGATTTCTAGTATTTTAACAATTCCAATAGTTTGTTCAGAATGTAATCTGACAGGTGAAATCTGGGAATGTAAGCGAGTTTCATTGCAGTCAGGTCTTAGTAATTCAAGCTCTGATAATGCAAACCCTATTTTTTCCCAATTTTATTTATTTTTAATGCTCAGCATATCCATTTCAATTTTTAAAAATATGTTCGTAAGTCTAATTTTTATTTTTACGTGTCTATTGCTTGAGAGATATTCAGGCTGAAATCACTAAGGAATAAACTCCAAAAATAATTATCAAAATAAAGGAAGTAGAAGTAACACAAGATAATGAGAATAAATAAAATAATTCTAACTTTATAATAATTGATATCGGAGAGGCCCGGTTCTTAACAAGTAGCTTGTGTGTGGCAACAGTAAGGAACTATACGATGAAATGTTAGTTGAAGTAGAAAATAAATACGACTAGTTTAATATGATAATGGAATTGAAAGTCCAAAACTAGCATTGTGAAGGTAAAACAACTAAATTAAACCGGTCTGTAGAAGTTTTTTTTTTTGTTAGATAAATGGACTATGTATTCAGCTATCAAAAGAGGGCCATTGGAGTAGCAGAGGAGAATAGAGGATTATTTTTAAATATAAACTTAGAAATTTATCTAACGGATGATTTTTTGGCAGCTGAGCTATTTTCGTGTAACATGTTACTGTTTAAGATGTTTAGTTTGGTCTACAATTTAACCATGAATCGACTTACAAACGAACAACGCTTGCAGATTATTGAACTTTATTGTCAAAAGATGAAAGCGAGTTCGATGAACAGTTTATTTCATGTTTAGGGCCGGTCAATTGGCCACCTAGATCGTGCGATTTAACGCCTTTAGACTATTTTTTGTGGGGCTATGTTAAGGCTCATACATGTCTATGGGGACAAGCCCGCAACGGTTGACGCACTGGAAGCCAATATTGAAGAATTTATTCGTGAGATACCGGCCGATATGTTGGAGAAAGTATTTCAAAATTGGACCCAGCGTATGAACCATTTGAGGCGTAGCTGCGGTCAACATTTGCATGAAATCATCTTTAAACATTGAATTATATAGATCGTTCTATCAACTGAAATAAAGATTCCATACATTTCTCTAAATGTTATGTTTAAAAAAAAAAATCAAATCCGAAAGTTCTTAAAAAAATTACTTGTTATATTCTTCTATATATATATATATATATATATATATATATATATATATATATATAGAGAGAGAGAGAGAGAGAGAGAGAGAGAGAGAGCCTGGGTGAGCCCAAGGAGGGTCTGTCCATCCGTGGCTGTTAACATTATAAATAATTTATTTATATTCAATATGTTCAACTGGAATTGAACCGAAAACCTTTAGCATAGCAACTCAGCACTTCACACACTGCTCCCTATCTATTAATATTTTGTAATATTGAGATTGAACATTTAAAATTTTAGGCTATCATTCTTAAGTATTGTACCTAACAGAGAAAAACTATAATTTCATTTCATTAAATGTACAGGTGCAGACTGTGACCCATGAAGTACGTATTACGAACCAGATCATGTACCTTTACCCAAGCATAGAAGAGGCAAGGTTCCAGATAATGCAGCAGCTGTTCCAATGGCAGGCTGTTGTAACGTCTCAGCAAAGGCTTCAGAGCTCCCGATATCAGGTTAATTTCTGCATTTTATTCAAATGATCCTTACATTGACTTTGAAATAATATATTTTGTGACAGCCTATTTATTTATTTTTTTTCTGGTGATAATAATAATGGCTAGTAATTACATTTTAATATAATTATTGCTGAAGATGATTGTAATGATTGGAATAGATTCTTAGAATTCAGTTAGAAGTTTACCCATAATAGCCTGAAGATTTGTGGGACAAAACGCAATCTATCTCATTGTATCAGTTTTAATTGTTAAAATTAATTTTAAAAAATCGTTAAATTGCTACTTCTTATTATTCAGAATGAGACATAAATTACATCAGCTAAAACTAAAATAATGAAACGGTAATTGTTTATTAGTCAACCGAATCTGAATGCAACAATCATTTTTTTTTTTAACTGTTGAAATCATATATTTTTTTCTCAGCTCATAGGTATGTGTGCAAGAATTCTTGGGCACGTTTTCATTATTTTTCAATGTTACAAAATAAAATCTTCATAGAAATAGGCCATGTCTGGTATATAGGTAGCTCCCTTCGTGAGTAGACATTTTTGAAATAATTAATTAAATGAACAAACCAATATATTAAAAAATAAATCAATTATAATAAAAACATGCAGGACTTGCTCATAATTTCTAATAATGATAAATTATAAGTTCGGTTGTATTGATGAATGATGCTGATAAAAAGAATTGAAAAATTGAAAACTAAATAAAATTATTTAATAATAATACATTTTTAAAATATTGGGCATGAAAAAAAAAATAATGCAGTGTAATTATTTTTAAGTATTTTTCTAACCACCCAAAATATTTTAAACATTGCTTAAAATTGTTTGTTTATAAGATGAATAATTATTATTTAAAAAAATATTATTAAATATCTCTTATCCCTATATAATTTTCAGTACTTGGGTATTAGCTGGTCTGCAGGGACTGTTATCTACCATTTGTTATAACCTGAACACTAATAATTCAGATACTGATAACATCTGATAACACATTCCAATTCATATTAATGGAAATTGAAATATACAAAATGTAATAATAAAATGCAGATTGTAGACCTCTCCAGCCACGTTCCTCTTCTTATATAAATATTTTCTCTACACTTTCGACGAAAACATCTCCATTTCTTTCCTTGTTAAATTCCATTTGATGAACATTTTTACATAATTTCATCTTTGTAATTATTATAAATTTCTGAAAGTTTTTCACAGCTTCTTCTTTAGAAGTCGGCTATGCCTAAAATGGTTTTCTGGTAATTTTTAGTAGGCAATAACAAAAGGAATATAAAAAAAAAATAAATAAATTTAATAAACACATACATAAATTTAAATAGACAATAAACAAAATTAACAAGACAAAACAATACAGATAACAATTTTATAACGCCCACAAAAATAACTCAAATGAGCCGAGTAATAAGAAGAGGTTACAGGAGATAATGAGGTAGGTTTCATGCGGACCAGCTATACCCCCATAATACACAAATACCCGATTTTCATTGATCATTGTGTGGTGATAAGAGTCGAGAAAAAATAATTCTCTAGAACACAAGTATTCTATTTATTAATATTAATCTACTTGTCCATTTTATTTATGTCAAATTTATGTATTTTTATTATTGAAAGTCTATGATGATTAATTAGCAAGGTTTTTGATTCCTATGATTTTTACAATGTTATTTCACATTGTAATATTGGTAAATCTGAGACTGATAACTTTTAATTTATATATTGCTCTTTTGAAACAAATCTATTATTTAAATTGACACGAAGTATGTTGAACTGCCTTTTTATAATTTATTTATTGTTGAATATTGTTTATAGCTTGGTCTTGAAAGGCTAATGTCTCAGTCATACAGAGACCTGTTGACTAAGCTACCTAATGGTTCCCAAGCTCTGATCAATGCATACGATTCTATCGACAGGAAAATCAAAGACGTAAGTACCACAATAAGATGTATTTATCAAATGATTATTAAAATAATTTCAATGTTTTAAATAAATATTGTTGATCAATCATTCACAGGTGTTAAATATTTTTTAAACTTGTAATTCTGTCAAAACAGTTAGCAATATTAATTGTTTTATCTTGAAGCGACTCTTCTTTGTTTTCCAAAAAATTTTAAATAAGATAGATACATTTTCAAATGAATGCCATGATAAATAATTAATCATATTTATGTTTATACAAACTTAATATAAATTTTTATAATGTAAATGTTTGTTTTTAGGTTGTCAACTACGTAGATGAGTGGCTGAGGTACCAATCTCTTTGGGATCTCCAGTCAGATACTTTATACAGTAGGCTAGGCGATGACATTACGATGTGGATGAGATGTCTTTCTGATGTCAAGTACTGTTAAATTTTTCTTTTAATCATTACTAGAAATAATCAAGTTAATATTATCGATAATATTAACAATAATATTCCCTACCTACTTACTTACTGCATAACTCTATAGCCCGTGGTGGACCTTTCCTTGCTTCCTGAAGAATAGTCTTTTAGATATTCCTCTCCTGAGCCTTTTCCTTCCAGTTTGTTACTCCCAACCATTTGAGGTCATTCTCCACATTATCCATGCATCTTCTCTTAAGTCTTCCTCTTCTTCTGGTCATATAAATTCTTTGGAGCATTTTTTTTTTACATTCATGTAACATGTTCCTTACTATGTTGATAATAATATTGTTGTAAATGATCTCCATTGCCATTCTAATTAGGCAGTTCTTTTAAAATTTTCTCTTACTCATCATCTGCTCCAGGGTTTTACCTTTTTCCTCTCCCAACTTGCGAACATATTCTCTATACGAAATTCGTGATCTTCCTCGCGGTCTTGTGCCTGTAGCTGTAGCTTCGAACAACTTCCTTTGGCAAATTTGTCCAAACCACCTCAGCTGTGGTTTCTGCAAGGAATCTTTTAATACAGGGATTCCCAATCCTTCCCTTATTCTAAGATTTCTCACCGGGTCTCTCCTTGTTTTGCCAGCGACTCTGCGGAGGTATTTCATTTCTACTGCGGTAATTCGGCTTATATGCTTCTCCGTTGTGACCCAACTCTCACATCCGTACATCAAGATAGGGAGAAATACTGCTTTATAAATATGGAGTTTTACTTTTATACTTACCTCTCGTTTGCCCACAATGGTGTTGCAAATCTGATAATAGACCTGGTTAGCTGTTATTATTCTGTTGGAAATTTCTTGGTCTATCCTTCCTGATTTGCAAATAATTGTTCCCACGTAAGTAAAGTCATTAGTGTTTTGTAACTCTTCTCCATTGCAATAGAAATGCACATCTGTTTCTTCCTCTCTAGAGACTACTAGTACTTTACTCCTGGTAGAGCTAATTTTCATTCCTTTGCGCAGAAGCTCTTCCTGCCTAGTGGCGTTGAGTAACTATTGCTTTTTGCAACTTTTCTTTAGTATCGGCAAGAAGGAAGGACATTGTCATCAGCAAACAGGTAACATTTTGTGAGGATTGTCCTGAGATTCCACTTTCCCAACGATGTCCATGCTGTCCTCCTTTTGCAAATTTTATGGACTTCATCTATTAGCATAATGAAAAGCAGTGGGCTAAGGGTATCTCCTTGCTTCACTCCCTGTTCTACACAGAATGGCTTAGATGCTTGCCCTTTTATACTTACTACCCCTTTTGGGTCTTGGTAAGACGATTTTATAGCATCTATAAGGTTTTTTGGGGCTTTCTTTGTTTAGAGGGCTTCCCATATATATTTCCTAGGAACAGAATCAAAAGCGGATTGCAGGTCTAAGAATGCAAGATACGTGGTCTTACCTCTCTCCCACGACTTTTCCAATATTTCTTAGAATGAAGATATTATCCTGAGTTTGCCTCCCAGAACGGAAGCCTCTTTCAACTGATTCTCCACCAGTTCTCTGAGCCTCTACTGAAGGATTGATGAGGAGAGACAAATTGGACTATAGTTTCTATAGTCACTTTGCTTCCCTTTCTTGTATATTGGGACTGTGATATTTATTTCCCATTCCTTCGGGATCTTTTTGTTGTCCATACTTTCTGAAATAGAGCCTGTAAGACTTTTATCATCTCCTGTCCTCCATACTTAATCATTTCCGGTGAAATGCAATCATATCCTGGAGCTTTGCCGGTCTTGAATATTTCTTTAGCACTTTCCATATCTTCCTCCCAGATAGCTTCCTCATTGTCCTGGCTATCTTCTATTGTCTCATTGGCTTCCATCACATCTGTTCCAGAAAAAACATTTTCATAATATCTTTTCCACCTATCTAGAATTTCCTCCGGGTTGGCAAGGATTTCATTATCTTCACTCATTACATTTCTTATCTTTTTAACTCTTAATGCTTCTCAGGGCTTTTGTCTTTTTCCAGAATATTTTTATATTTTCCTTCCGCCTTACTCACCAGATCTAGCCCCAAGCAACTTCATTTTGTTCCTTCATCTAAAAATTGCGCTCGGAGGACAGAGATTTTCGTCAAATGAAGAGGCAATTTCTGTTAGGTCGGAAACTTTTCAGACCACCCTCGTACATTTGCATTAATATTAATGGTACTCATAGTAATATTCAAATGAAAAATTAATTTTATATGTTTGAATTTTATTTATTTCTTTATAAAGTTACATTAAAATGATAAATATCATTATTTTTTTCTTCTTAGGAAATCACGTACTACATTTGATACATCTGAGACACGTAGACAGTTTGGTCCTATTGCCATTGATTACGCTAAAGTTCAAAGTAAAGTAGCACTGAAATACGATTCCCTCGATAAGGAAATCTTGGCTAAATTTGGTGGCCTTCTAGGTCAGGAAATGTCAGGATTCCATTCTCAGATTTCTAAGGTATGATAAATTGATAAATTTTATAGTGTTAAAGATTGTCATAGCAGTAGCTACTTAACTGAATATTTTATAGTCCCGAAGTGAATTGGAACAGCAGTCAATTGAAGCAGCCAGTACTTCAGATGCTGTCTGTTTTATTACTTATGTTCAGTCATTAAAAAGA
Organism: Troilus luridus; assembly: GCA_964056705.1. Lineage (NCBI taxonomy): Eukaryota > Metazoa > Arthropoda > Insecta > Hemiptera > Pentatomidae > Troilus > Troilus luridus. Next base: position 177,336,626 of record OZ057412.1, read on the forward strand.
AACATGAAGTCGTGGCAGAAACAGGTTAGTTTTATCATTTACTGGTTATCTAAATATTAATATGAAAGTAGGAAGAAAAGATTTATCTGAAACTCATCAAAGATAATAGATAAAATAGGCTAGGACATAAAATATAACATATATAGAATTACTAATAGAAAAAATAGGTAATTAAAGGTTGCTATGGCTTAGCGTGATGTCTGAATTCTATTTTTTAAAAATTATTTAATATTTTAAAACTTCCTTATTTATTAATTATTTCAATCATGGAAATGGGAAGAAATTCATCTACATCCATAGGTTTAACATTTGCAAGTTTCGATTACACAATAATGTAAGAATGTGGGAGGATTCTATATTCATAAATTTGAATATAACATTTGTATTTATGGATGATACACATTCAAAATTTGAAGTTTGAGGGGGAAACTGATGTGACCTAATATTTTGAACTTCGAAACATACCATCAAATTCAACCAAATCATTATAGATAGCATGATGCAGTGTTATGTATTGTCATAAAAAAAAAAGTTTATAAGAAATCTTATGTTTTTTTCTTTGCTAGACCCTGTTTAGACCAGAAGATACATTCAACATATGAAGTTCATATTATTTTCCTGGACCATTACCCTTGATGATGTTAAGTTGTTGCTGTAATTTATTTGTTTGTTAGTAGCCTCAAACAAGTTTTTTTGTCTCACTTTCTTCTGGTCACATTTAAAATAGCTGAAAAAAATTGTTTAACTTAATATTGGCCAATTAAACAACCTATTAATAGGAAATGTCATCTTGCCCGCTTAAAATTTCTAACAATTTTTTATCTGATTTTCGAAAAATCAAAATAGAAACACTTATAACAGTTCAATTTACTTTGTTTCAAATGATAAATGTTTAAATTTGTAAAATATAGTATTAATTTAAAATCTAAATATGTCTGGCTGAAAGGTTTTATTTTGAAAATGTAGGTGGAAATTTATAGAGAAGGACAGAGAATTCTTGAGCGACAAAGATTTCAATTTCCCAATAGTTGGTTACACGTGGACAATGTCGAAGGGGAATGGTCAGCTTTCAACGAGATCATCAAAAGGAAAGACTTATCAATCCAAGCACAGGTAATATTATATTTTAATTTGTCTTTGTTAATTATATAAACTTTTATTAACTTATTGATTATAAAATCAAATATTAGGTGGTGAGCTTGCAACAGAAGATGGTGGCTGAGGATCGTGCCGTCGAGGCCAGGACCAATGACCTCCTCACTGATTGGGAACACTCGAAGCCGATAGAAGGAAGGCTGAGGCCAGACGAAGCCCTTGCTCAGCTGAACGAGTTCGAAGTGAAGTTTGCTCGACTCAAGGAGGAGAGAGACAATGTAGCAAAGGCAAAGGAGGCTCTCGAACTGCAATATACAGGTAAATTTATTAATCCTGATACATTATTATTTCTTGTTTATCATTGACAATTTTCTTTCATCTTAACATTACTACTAGGTGCAAGCAGTGGTAGTGAAGAGAGAGTGGCTGTAGTATTTGAAGAGATGGAAGACCTGAAGGAAGTATGGACCGAACTATCAGGTATATGGAGGCGACTAGATGAGACGAGGGAGATTCCATGGCTCTCGGTACAGCCTAGGAAGCTTCGTCAACAGTTAGATGGTCTGTCCCAACAACTCAAGGAGTTACCAGCACGTGTCAGGCAGTACTCGTCGTACGAGTATGTCAAGAAACTGTTGCATGGGTACACTAAGGTCAGTTATGCTATTTGTTTTTTGTTTATTTGTTTTATTCCATTTTATAGAATGAGGATATGTTGTAGTTAATAAATTTTAGACAGTGATATCGTACTAGTATTTCTAAAGTTACACAACTCAAAAATTGATGTTTTTGTTTGTTTGTTCATTTAACGTCACTTTATGCTGACACCATGAAAGAAATGGGTAAATATCTCTTTATCACTCATCAAAACTGTATCTTGTCTAGCTTCAGAGCTCGTCTGGCAGAAGGCACTTGTGTCACTCTTAGTCTCCTTATGCTATTCCATGGTCATTAATAGTTTTTCCTTAATAGCACTTTCTTCTTATATGCAGCCACTATAACTGATAAGGGGAGAGGATATAGCAATCTTTTTAACCATTTGACATTTGTTTACGTCTTCATTTTGCCATCTTTTTTGTTTTTCATTTATAAAATATGATGTAAACATGAGACGAAAGGTGTTCACAGATTTGAAAATGTGTTTGAGATGTTTGATGTTATTGGATTGAAGCAAAACAGATATGGAAAAATAGGCGAAGAAAATATAATAGTGGAATTTATGTTTCGAGAAAAGAACGTATTTAAGGAAATATTAGATGTTACAGCCATATATTGGTCTGGAAACAATTTATAAATGTTATTATTATTAGTTGTTAAGCTCCCATAGTGGAATTCTTCATTCCAGAGAATTCAGCTTTTATTTTTTCCCTTCAATTTGTTCCAGACGCTTTTGTTTCTGCCTTTACTTCCCATTTTTCAACTTTAAGTTTAAAATTGTTTCTTGTATTCATGTCTTCTATAGTAATTTTGGCTAATTCCAAGTCTTTCTTAATATTTTGGATCCATTAACAAGGGATGCTACGTATTTTACTATTCTTTTTGTAAGTCTGTGACCGGAAGACTCATTATGTGGCCGTAGAATTTAAGACATTTTTTCCTCAAGTCTATCTCTATGTTAGAATATTCTTAAATTTTAGATGTTTTCTATAATCTATACCCTTCTTCGGTCTATCTTGGTCCCAGAATTTTCCTAATTATTTTCCTTTCCACTTTCTTTATATTTTCCTATCTGTTTTTCTGTTGTTATTATTATTATCTAAATTTACATGTTATATCTTAGTGATATATTTTCTTAGGTCAAAGCTCCTAAACAGAGGGGCTAGCATCTGAATGTAAGGTTAGGCAATCATATTAGTGGCGCCCATATAAAAGGAAATTGCCTGAAATCTTATTAATTCAAAGTGAGATTTTAGAAAAAGAAAGTCGATAGTTAAAAATAAAATTCATTAAATTAAAATAAATGATCATCAGTGTTAACTGTTGAGTCAAGAAAGTATATTAGTATCTCGGACTAATGTTATTCAATTGTAATCCCCATTTAATAACAAAGTCTGCTAGTTTTTAATTTTAACTGTCAATTGTTTTTTTACTTCAGGTGAACATGCTGATTGTGGAGTTAAAAAGCGATGCACTGAAGGAGAGGCACTGGAGGGCACTCATGAGGAAGCTGCGTGTTAATTGGGTGCTTTCCGAACTCTCACTCGGCCAAGTATGGGACGTCGACCTTCAGGCTAACGAGAGTGTTGTTAAAGATATCATTCTCACAGCACAAGGTGAAATGGCACTCGAGGAGTTCCTCAGGCAGGTGAGATCATCTTCCAAACTTATTTAATGTAAAGATTAGGCAAGACCTGAGATCCTAACTTTGTTTAGTATTTAACACCGCTAATTATTAATTTAATTAAAATATGAATTTTTTTTAAAATTTTAGGTCAGAGAATCTTGGCAGAACTATCAGCTAGATTTGATAAATTACCAGAATAAGTGTCGCCTTATCAGAGGTTGGGATGATCTCTTCACTAAAGTCAAAGAACACATTAATTCTGTAGCCGCCATGAAACTGTCACCATACTATAAGGTATAGTATTTTTTCATTATAGAAAACTAATGTTATCATTTTAGAATTAAAAAAAAAATGTTAATTTCAATCCATGTTTGAGTGGTGTTGTACTGGTGTTTGTATTTAAAGGTATAAACATCAATATGTATTAGGCTTTCAAATAAGATATAATATTTTTTCTTTTATATAATATTAATTTAATTAGTAAAGCCTCTAAATTCTATTGGTCGTCTTTATTGAGTTGGGTAGAATGTTTAGTTCAATTTGTCAAAAAAACTTGCAATTATTTATATACTTTGCAGGTCTTTGAAGAAGAGGCTCTTACCTGGGAAGAGAAACTGAATAGGATAAATGCTCTATTTGATGTTTGGATCGACGTTCAGCGACGTTGGGTTTACCTGGAAGGTATTTTCTCTGGAAGTGCAGATATAAAGACCCTTCTACCCATAGAAACATCTCGCTTTCATAACATTAGGTGAGAACTAATTGATTTATTTTGCTTATCTTTTAGATTTTTTTGATACATAATTCTTTTTTTTTTTTTTTTTAAATTATTTTATTGAATTGTACAACTGTAATATATACATCTAGTACAAGGGCTGTATGAATAAATAAATACATGAAAGGGCGTGTAGAGGCTCTACCCATTGGCAGCACTCTAATTACATTTCTATTATAGAAGGTCCCGAGGCCATCTTCTCTTCAGACGCCTAGGAGGATTGTCCGGGATGGAATTGGATCCAAGGATGGAAACTAGTGGGTTTGGATGGGCCTGGAGTTTATTATGGAATGATAGGTATCTGGAATGGGCTAAATCGGTAACATATGGAACGTTAAGGTCATTATGGATGGTTTTATTTGTGGCAAAATAAGGAGCGTTTAGGATTTTGCGAAGGATTTTGGATTGCAAGGATTGAATACGAGAGGAATTTGATGGTTTGGTGGAGCCCCATAGTTCAATTCCGTAAGTCCATATAGGTCTTATAACAGTAACATAAATAAGTCTTTTGTAATTGATTTGAAGCTTTGAGCGTTTGTCTAGTATGTGTTGAAGTACTCAGAAGTGTCTAGCTGTTTCTTGTCTTTTCAGTCTTGTGTGAGGGTTCCACGTTTGTCTAAGTTGAGTCCTAGGTAGCGAATCTGTTCAACAGGGATAAGTGGAGTACTATTAAAGGATACAGTAGGACAGGAAGTCATGGGTTTTTGGCGAAGGGTAAAGGTAATTTGATGGGACTTTTTGGAATTGATTTTAATTCTCCAATTCCGACACCATTCTTTGAGGCTTGATTAATGTGATTGAAGGGATTGGGATGCAATATATGGGTCGTTATTAACTGATAACACACATGTGTCATCAGCATAGGTGGAGATAAAGGTGTTGGGATGGGTTGGGATGTCAGCTGTATATACTGTGTAGAGGATAGGACCGTGGATGCTACCTTGAGGAACACCAGCAGACTGGGAATAGAGAGGAGAGTAGGAACCATTATGATTTACTTTAAATGTTCTGCCAGTTAGAAAGGAGCGAAGGATCAAAAAGTATGTAGGAGGAAGGAATTGTCGGGTTTTGTAAAGGAGACCTGGGTGCCAGACTCGATCAAAAGCCTGTTCTAGGTGCAGTACAATCTACGCTCCAATGCAAAGGAGACAACATCCACCGCATGATGACATTGCTGGATAGTGGAGTGGGATGTTCGGAAACCAAACTGGTGGTCTGGGATTATGTGGTTACTATCTAGGATGGGATACAGACATTATAGTATGAGCTTTTCGAGGATCTTGCCCATTATGGGTAAGAGGGAGATAGGACGATAGGAGGATGGGAGTTCTGGAGGCTTTTTGGATTTTGGGATCATTTTTACTATAGATAGTTTCCATGTATCGGGAAAATAGGTAGAACGGATTACAGAATCATATATGTATGTGAGGAATAGGATAGCTTTTTGAGGAAGGGATTTTAGGATGTGAGCTGTAATTAGGTCATGTCCAGGAGCTTTACGGGAAGGTAAACTATGAATAACATTGGATATTTCTGACGGATGAAAAGCCTTAGGTGGGAGAGTCATTTGGAGTGGAGTGGGATATCCAGTTCTGCTTCAATACACTCAATGTGAATAGGGTTGAGGATATCAGGGTGTGGATTAAAGGTTTTGAAGAGGTGTTGGGCGTATATGTGAGATTTTTCTTCATCAGATCTGGACCAAGTTTGATTTTCAGTAAGGAGAGGATGATTAAAATCTTTGAATTTAAGGATCTTTTTGGTGGTCATCCATAGTGATTTGTTAGTAGTCGTAAGATTTTCAGTCACACTAAGCAAATTTTGGATTTTGTAGTTTCTAATCTCCGTTTTTTAGTCAGTTGGGTGTAATATGTTTTATCTGATGGGTAACGAGTCCTGTGCCACTTCGATCTTGCTTTGCGTTTTTCGCTTAGCAAGCAGCGAAGGTGCTGTGGCAGGTTAGTCTGTTGTGTGATATTATTTCTGTTTATGGTAGTGTTATCTTTTATACTGTCTGTTATTGTTGCTGTAAGTATTTCTATTGCGCTGTCAATGTCTTGTTTAGTCTTGAGTGGAATCCGTAGGTCTAGTTTGTTTTCCAAATCGTTACTAAATTTTTCCCAGTTAATTCGTCCTGTAATCAATGAAGGAGAGGAGGACTTAGGAATGAAGGTTGAATGTAATGAGAGCAGAACTGGACTGTGATCTGAGGAGAGGTCATCCAGGGATTTGATTAATACGTGGGAAGGAGAAATCTGGGATGTGACTAATATATCCAGGATATCAGGGTGTTTTTTCAGGGAAGTTGGCCTATAGGTAGGATTCGGGGGAGAGAGGATTGAATAACTACGAGAAGTGGAGACATGAGACAGGATATTGCCACGAGAGTTGGATGTTCGACAGCCCCATCGTTGGTGTTTAGCATTATAGTCTCCTCCAGCAATAAAGCGTGATCCGAGGGATTGGAATAATGATTCTAGTTGGTTATAGGATAGAGAATTCCCAGGAGGACAGTATACAGCTGATAATGTAAGATGGAAAGGACGAGTTGATATAATAATAGAGGTTGCTTGGATAGCCTCATTTGGAGTTGAGGGAATAAGGGAATGTGGAATGGATTTATGGATAAGAATGCAAGAACCAGCGTGGGAAGTGTTGTCTGGGTGGTCAGATCTATAAGTGATGTAGTCGCGTATATAAAAATATGAACGTTTAGTGAAGTGAGTTTCAGTCAGTAGGGCAATGTCAATCTGATTGTCATGTAGAAATATGTCAAGTTCGTCTCGGTGGTTGTATAGTCCGTTCGCATTCCATAAGAGGACAGCTAGGGGCTTCACATTCATCGCGGGAAGTTAAATGGAATTTCTGTGAGGAAGGTGATGAGCGGTTTGATAGTTTGTTGTAGGTCTATCAGGAAGGAAGATAGGATGGAATGTATGTCGGTGGGATTATGGATTTGGAATGGATATGGATGAAGAGGTTGAGATGGAAAATCAGTAGGGGTGTTGACTGGGTGCTGAGCCCGGCATTGGGGACGAGGAGGTAGGTCAACTTTCGTTGGTCGATCTAATGTGGGGTTTACGTGGAGAGAAGGTTGTGATGGAACTGGAAGTGGGTGTTCTGGAGGAAGTTTAACACGGAGGGGTAAGTGGTGAGGAGGAATAGGATGTCGTGGAGGTTGGGACTGTGCCTTGGGGATCTGTGGCTTGGGTTGAGAGGTTAGGGGTTTAGATTGGGTGTTCTGAGGCGTGATACATAAATTCAAAGCATACATAAATATTTATTCATAATATTTACATCATTCCAATGAAATATATATCATCAACTATTTCACATAATAATAATTGTTAATATTTTTATATAAATCATTCTTGGGAAGATTCATTTGTTCTACCATGAACATTTAACATGATTTTGAACAATATTTAGTCCGTGAATAGTATTATCATCATTATTAAATACTGTGACAATAGGTTTGTGGTAACTAAAATACAATACGTGTACGTCAGAAGTTACATGGGTTATGAATCGTGAAAACATTGCATAAGTAGTTGTACCATATCTAGTCGTCCTGAGTAATCTGCCAGAAATAAAGTCTAAATATAGCCCTGAATTAAGTTCATTTTTCAAGAATTGTACTAAGTGTAAACTTTCAAAGTTAATTAGTGAAAATTAAATTTACTTTTCACTATTAAAATTTTACTTAGTGACGTGAAGTGAATGAACAAATATCCACTGTGTCTTTATCTTTGTAAGAAACAACGATAAATCATTTCATACTAAAACTGTTTTGCTGTAAGTAAGTATTTTTCAATTTGACAATAAAAATTGACGGTTAGGTTGCTGTTGTACACAATGCATACCCTCGAAGTGAGAGGTGCGCAAAGGAACGTAACGTCTCTCAATATTTTACTGTAAAGTTTATTGACTAAACCTCCTCCCTGACCATTTAAAACATTGTAAATCTATTCTCATAATAACAAAACATAAAAAACATCTAAGCTCAAAGGTTTATTACATTGAGGTTATATATTTATCTTCTTAATTAGTTCAAACAAACCTTACCTTAATTTGAGGTTTTAAAAAATTATCGCATTTCAAAACTTGGAGAATAAAGCAATAGAATACACTGTTACCATAGATACCACACGTATCTCTTCCCTATTAGTCCCGGAATTTAACTTTTAATTTCTATATATTATGTAAAACAAATAATACAACATTATCGAGAAAGGAACATAACGCACCACATTTAGCTAAAATTTGATTTTACTCCTAATAAAATTTTCATACCGCAGGCTAAATATCGTTTCTTAAGGAGTAAACTCCAAAAAATAAACGGAAGTACGATTAAATTTTCACATCTTTAATTTAAATTGAATATTTTCCCCTTAAGCTAGCTTATGATTTTATTGTTCTGAATTTCCATAGCCTATACAGAACCTTGAGTTATCTTGGCTAAAGTATTCCCGAATCTCTGATCTTAGCATGTTATATTTTAATAAGGTTTTTTATTTTCTAATTTTTAAATAATATTTTTTCTACACATCTCAGTTAATTTTAAATATGTAACACACATTCTAATCTAACTAGTTGTATTTTACTTTATAGTCCTAATTATTTATTTTTGTAGAATGTTGAAATAAAAAGTTTTCTAATATTTTTTAGCTCAGATTTTCTTGGTCTGATGAAAAAAGTAGCTAAATCGCCTATGGTCATGGATGTGCTTAACATCCAAGGTGTGCAGAGATCATTGGAAAGATTAGCTGATTTGTTAGAAAAGATTCAGAAAGCTCTTGGAGAGTATCTCGAACGAGAAAGAATGTCTTTCCCCAGATTTTACTTCGTTGGTGATGAAGATTTACTTGAAATTATTGGTAATAAATTTAGTTTATCTTAATATATATAAAAGTAATATACCAATTACATAGAATACAAAAAAGAAAGCCTATCAATCTAATTAACCCTAAATAAAAAAGACAAATGCTAAACAAATTTCTACACCTTTTTTTTTTAATTAAGTAAATATTACTTATAACTATCAGCATTAATCGTCTTTGTAATTTTTATCAAACCTCTATAACTGTTTTATATTTATTTTCTTTGTCTGTTAACAGGTAATTCCAAAAATATTGCTAGACTTCAAAAGCATTTCAAAAAAATGTTTGCTGGTGTGGCTTCAATTTTGTTAGACGAAGATAATACCATCATCACTGGAATTGCATCTCGGGAAGGAGAAGAGGTATGTAGTTTATTTAGGAGTATTAATGTTTAATTGATTCTCCTGTTTGTGTTAATTCAATATTCTTAAAAAGTATAGGCCTTTGATATATTAAAAATATGATCTATTACTTATATTCTAAACACTAAATATTTGTTGTGACTTAAGTATAAAGTATTTGTCAGCCATAAATGAGCTTGTCGTTGTCCTTCATATTGGTTCCATTATCTAAAAAAAAAAATTATAAACACCTTATTGTTTGAGATTAATTATCAATTTTCCAGAATTCAGCAAGAATTAATTTAATAGGCTATAAAATTATAATCTTACTCATCATACTTCTTTTATTGACTATACTTCATTGATCGACAAATGAATCCAATGCAACCTTTGTAAATGGGCATTTGATTATAAATGTCGGTTAGAAAGAGGATTGCTATAGAAACGGGAGGTTTCGCTAGCACCATGTGACATTTTAGTGCATGGTTCTTGATAGTACCCTCACAACATTAATTAAAGAATTTTATGATAGTGTATGGAAAGAATTAAACTAATGCATCCTACATAAATGGGCATTTGATGATAAATGTCTGTTAGAAAGAGGATTGCTATAGAAACGGGAGGTTTCGCTAGCACCATGTGGCATTTAAGTGCATGGTTCTTGATAGTACCCTCACAACATAAATTAAAGTGTTTGGAAAGAATTAAACTAATGCATCCTTCTCAAATGGGCATTTGATAATAAATGTCTGTTAGAAAGAGGATTGCTATAGAAACGGGAGGTTTCGCTAGCACCATGTGACATTTAAGTGCATGGTTCTTGATAGTACCCTCACAACATAAATTAAAGAATTTTATGATAGTGTTTGGAAAGAATTAAACTAATGCATCCTACATAAATGGGCATTTGATGATAAATGTCTGTTAGAAAGAGGATTGCTATAGAAACGGGAGGTTTCGCTAGCACCATGTGGCATTTAAGTGCATGGTTCTTGATAGTACCCTCACAACATAAATTAAAGTGTTTGGAAAGAATTAAACTAATGCATCCTTCTCAAATGGGCATTTGATAATAAATGTCTGTTAGAAAGAGGATTGCTATAGAAACGGGAGGTTTCGCTAGCACCATGTGACATTTAAGTGCATGGTTCTTGATAGTACCCTCACAACATAAATTAAAGTGTTTGGAAAGAATTAAACTAATGCATCCTACATAAATGGGCATTTGATGATAAATGTCTGTTAGAAAGAGGATTGCTATAGAAACGGGAGGTTTCGCTAGCACCATGTGACATTTAAGTGCATGGTTCTTGATAGTACCCTCACAACATAAATTAAAGTGTTTGGAAAGAATTAAACTAATGCATCCTACATAAATGGGCATTTGATGATAAATGTCTGTTAGAAAGAGGATTGCTATAGAAACGGGAGGTTTCGCTAGCACCATGTGACATTTAAGTGCATGGTTATTGATAGTACCCTCACAACATAAATTAAAGAATTTTATGATAGTGTTTGGAAAGAATTAAACTAATGCATCCTACATAAATGGGCAATTGATGATAAATGTCTGTTAGAAAGAGGATTGCTATAGAAACGGGAGGTTTCGCTAGCACCATGTAGCATTTAAGAGCATGGTTCTTGATAGTACCCTCACAACATAAATTAAAGTGTTTGGAAAGAATTAAACTAATGCATCCTACATAAATGGGCATTTGATGATAAATGTCTGTTAGAAAGAGTATTGCTATAGAAACGGGAGGTTTCGCTAGCACCATGTAGCATTTAAGAGCATGGTTCTTGATAGTACCCTCACAACATAAATTAAAGTGTTTGGAAAGAAATAAACTAATGCATCCTTCTCAAATGGGCATTTGATATTAAATGTCTGTTAGAAAGAGGATTGCTATAGAAACGGGAGGTTTCGCTAGCACCATGTGATATTTAAGTGCATGGTTCTTGATAGTACCCTCACAACATTAATTAAGGAATTTGATGATAGTTTTTGGAAAGAATTAAACTAATGCATCCTTCTCAAATGGGCATTTGATAATAAATGCCTGTTAGAAAGAGGATTGCTATAGAAACGGGAGGTTTCGCTAGCACCATGTGACATTTAAGTGCATGGTTCTTGATAGTACCCTCACAACATAAATTAAAGTGTTTGGAAGGAATTAAACTAATGCATCCTACATAAATGGGCATTTGATGATAAATGTTTGTTAGAAAGAGGATTGCTATAGAAACGGGAGGTTTCACTAGCACCATGTGGCATTTAAGTGCATGGTTCTTGATAGTACCCTCACAACAAAAATTAAAGTGTTTGGAAAGAATTAAACTAATGCATCCTACATAAATGGGCATTTGACGATAAATGTCTGTTAGAAAGAGGATTGCTATAGAAACGGGAAGTTTCGCTAGCACCATGTGACATTTAAGTGCATGGTTCTTGATAGTACCCTCACAACTTAAATTAAAGAATTTTATGATAGTGTTTGGAAAGAATTAAACTAATGCATCCTACATAAATGGGCATTTGATGATAAATGTCTGTTAGAAAGAGGATTGCTATAGAAACGGGAGGTTTCGCTAGCACCATGTGACATTTAAGTGCATGGTTCTTGATAGTACCCTCACAACATAAATTAAAGTGTTTGGAAAGAATTAAACTAATGCATCCTACATAAATGGGCATTTGATGATAAATGTCTGTTAGAAAGAGGATTGCTATAGAAACGGGAGTTTTCGCTAGCACCATGTGGCATTTAAGTGCATGGTTCTTGATAGTACCCTCACAACATAAATTAAAGTGTTTGGAAAGAATTAAACTAATGCATCCTACATAAATGGGCATTTGATGATAAATGTCCGTTAGAAAGAGGATTGCTATAGAAACGGGAGGTTTCGCTAGCACCATGTAGCATTTAAGAGCATGGTTCTTGATAGTACCCTCACAACATAAATTAAAGTGTTTGGAAAGAATTAAACTAATGCATCCTACATAAATGGGCATTTGATGATAAATGTCTGTTAGAAAGAGGATTGCTATAGAAACGGGAGGTTTCGCTAGCACCATGTAGCATTTAAGAGCATGGTTCTTGATAGTACCCTCACAACATAAATTAAAGTGTTTGGAAAGAAATAAACTAATGCATCCTTCTCAAATGGGCATTTGATATTAAATGTCTGTTAGAAAGAGGATTGCTATAGAAACGGGAGGTTTCGCTAGCACCATGTGACATTTAAGTGCATGGTTCTTGATAGTACCCTCACAACATAAATTAAAGTGTTTGGAAAGAATTAAACTAATGCATCCTACATAAATGGGCATTTGATGATAAATGTCTGTTAGAAAGAGGATTGCTATAGAAACGGGAGTTTTCGCTAGCACCATGTGGCATTTAAGTGCATGGTTCTTGATAGTACCCTCACAACATAAATTAAAGTGTTTGGAAAGAATTAAACTAATGCATCCTACATAAATGGGCATTTGATGATAAATGTCTGTTAGAAAGAGGATTGCTATAGAAACGGGAGGTTTCGCTAGCACCATGTGACATTTAAGTGCATGGTTCTTGATAGTACTCTCACAACAAGGAAAATTTTTCACTTTTTATACTTTACACTTGTATTGACAATATTTCTGTTTTCTTCTACCACCTATGTAAGCTAAGTTATTTATATTGTGCTTATATTTAATTTAAAAAATATATAATAACGGACACATTTTTAATAATTTTAATTTAAAAGAGATTGCAATGGAAATTGCTTATTGACAATTGTGTCATAATTCTCTATAGCTTTTTTTATATATTGATTGATTATCATGTATTATATTGGTATTCAATAGAATTATATTGGTTATCAAAGTTAATGGCCTGGAGTATCAATATTTGTTAGTTTTTCTTTCTAAAATAAAATAAGTGATTCATTTTTATTATAGTTTATTTAACAATATTTTTTTGTTTCTATATATATATATATTTTTTTTTTGTAGGTCATCTTCACCAATCCTGTTTCTACTGTAGATCATCCTAAAATAAATGAATGGCTGTCGTTGGTCGAAAAAGAGATGCGATTAACTTTAGCCGCTACCCTTGTTTCTGCTGTTGGTGAACTTAGAGGTTTCAAAGATTCGCCTTTAGACCCTCCGAATTATATGGCTTGGGTTGACAGGTATGTAATTTGAAGTTATTTATTTATGGTTTTCAAGAAATTTTATATTAATATGGCTTGTTATATCACTAATCGCATTATGTCTATTGTTCTTGCCAATTTTTATAAGTTATTAAATTAAAATATACAATATTGTAAAATCAATTAATTTGTTTACTAGATTAAAATATTATAGGCATGTTATATAACTTAATTTTCCCATATTTGTATATGCTAGGTATCAAGGGCAGATAGCTGTACTAGCTGCACAAGTATTATGGTCAGAGGACGTCGAAGCTGCACTTGCTGGAAAATCAGGGGGACTGCAGGGCGTCCTTACACAGGTTGAGGGCACCCTCACTGTTCTAGCTGATTGTGTCCTCCACAAACAGCCACCACTGAGGAGGAGGAAACTGGAGGCATTGGTTAGTTTTTATTTACTTATAATTTCAATTTTATTTGGTTTGGTTTTTGCATTGTACATTTTTCACAATGAGGAAGGAGCCCCCTTCATTAACCTCCAACCTGGAGGACCAAAGTGAATTGTCCACGATAGCTTATTTGTTGGTTACCCTCTTATTTCGCGGCTGACCTTCATATCTGAAGGCTGTTCCACCATCGGCAACCCGGTGGACGCGCCCAGTAGCTTTCACTATGCCACGGGTAAATGTACCCAATTTTAAATATTTAGGAGGTTACTGTGGAGTAACAAAATCCTAAACACCACAAAAAAAAAGATGATTTTCCATGCTATTATAACGGCTTTTTGTAAATATAATTAATAATAAATATAATTATAATGTAATATGGCTGTGAAATATGGAAATTGGGAAAGGGAAGCAGAGAGAAACTTCTAGTCGTGGAGATGGACTTCTGTAGAAGGTCATCCGGGATTTCTAGGCATGATATAAAACCAAATTCAGTAGTCCGAGAGATAATTGGTACTAACAATAACATTCTCAAAAAAATGACAACAAAGTGATTAGAGTGGTTTGGACTTCTACTGAGGATGGAGAGTAATATTAATTGATAATAAATTGATAATAAATAATAATTGATTCTTGTTTTGAAAGTCCCTAGACTAGTCAGTGTTACCAGTATAATGGCACCCATATATTGGAAAAGTACCTTTCCTATTACTCTAAAATTTGGCTATAGAAAACCTCAACTTTGGGGAAATTCAATAAAAAAAAAATAATTTCAATTAATTTTTAAGATATAAAATAAGGATTACCAAAGGTAATTTCCACTGTCTACTCCATCCTCTTTTCAGGTAAATTGGCTTACCACCCGATCTTGTAGTATTATAATAAAGATTAATTTTATTAATCTTAACACTGATAATTTTGATACTGATAATACCTACTTTCTTATTCATAATAATGGAAATTGAAATATACAAAACGTAATTACCGCATTAGCCATGTTCCTTTTCATATAGAAATGCTTTTCCGACACTTTTGACGAAAACATCTACATTTCATCTTCTTTCCAAGATAAGAAAAAAATACAAAATTAAATTTAATAAACAATACAGATATTTAAAGAGACAATAAACAAATTTAACAAGACAAAGACTATAAGGAAAATATAGGATGGAAATAGTTGGAGGTGCAGTCAATGTAAACAACTAATAAGTGGGACTTATTTATTGATTGTAATATCAAAAATTGTAAATGATTTTTATTGTAATTAAAATAATAATAAATAAAAAATAATAAATAAAATAATATAAAAGAAATTTATTGTAAAAGACTTATCAATAAATAAGTCTCACTTATTGGTTGTTTACATTGACTGCACTCCCAACTACTTCCTACCTACATTAGATTCCAGTCAACGATTTTCTCTCTATCTATAAGAAAATAATTTAATGTAATAACACACACAAATAACTCAAATGAGACGAGTGATAAGAAGAGGTTACAGGAGATAAGGAAGTAGGTTTCATGCAGACCGGGTAATACAGAAGTACTGGAAAATGTTATCAAAATTGTTGGGAAACTCATGGCGTAAAATGAGGAATGTTTGATTATAATATGCAGTGAACAGTTTCAAAAGATTAAAAGAATCCATAGCAATATTTTTATTCAGGATTTATGATTTCTAGCAATTTTATGTATTGTTTTTATTTTTATAGATTAATGAGTTTGTTCACAAGAGAACTGTTACTCGTCGATTAATACAAGCGAATATATCTTCTCCTAAGTCTTTCGAATGGCTTTGTCAAATGAGGTAAGTTATTAAGTAATTTAATTAATAATTTATTTAATTATTAATTAAAATATTTTATTTAAATTCATGATTAGTTATTGTTTCTATTATAACACCAGAATACTTGTTTTTATGTATGTCGAAATAGCACATTTAATGGGAAAACTATGTGTATTCAAATTTAAGGTTTATTTGTTACACAACTAAAGATAAATGTGTTCCATTGTGCATACTTCCTCTATGCTGCCTTTTATGGGAAAAAAAACTTTATCCTATTATATTATCTTGCAAAATTTTAATATTGGTTTAAAAACAGTAAAAGATGAATTATCATAGTTACTACAAACAGTTGAATAAATACTTATATTAAAAACTATTTTTTTTTCTTTGGTTATGAAGTATTCTAATATATCTGTTTATAAATTCGATCCCTGGAAGCCATAGCTACTGTAAAAGAAAACATTATTTTTTAGAAATTAATCAAATGAAAGTAAATCATAAGCCAGCCATTTGGAAGTATTTAAATTTTTAATGTCAAGTAAAATCTGGTGATATCTTATAAATTAAAATTAAGACTATTTCCCTTAGTTATAATTTTTTTATATAATCCCTTTTTGTATACACAATTATTTTATTTAAATAATTTGGATTTTTTTACACATAAATGTATGTTTTAATTGATAAAAATATCATTTTTACCATTGTTTTGATGTACAGGTTTTATCTCGATCCAACACAGACTGAAGCTTTGTCTCAACTATCTATTCACATGGCTAATGCCAAATTCTATTATGGTTTTGAATATTTGGGCGTTCAAGATCGACTAGTCCAAACTCCTTTAACAGATAGGTAATGAATAAAATACATTTAGCTCTAGTATTTATTTTTATTATTATTTTTTATAGATTAAGTAAAATAGGAATCTAATTCTTTAACTATAATTTTGTAGGTGTTACTTGACTATGACTCAAGCTTTGGAGGCACGTTTGGGTGGATCACCTTTCGGTCCAGCCGGTACAGGAAAGACCGAGTCAGTTAAAGCTCTTGGTCACCAGCTTGGCCGTTTCGTTCTTGTTTTTAATTGTGACGAAACCTTTGACTTCCAAGCTATGGGTAGAATCTTTGTTGGTCTCTGTCAGGTGAATTGATTCTCTTAGTATGGTTTAAAATAATGTCAAGTAAAACTGATTTATAATAATTGTTAGATATCAATGCTGATAATTTTATTTTTTTGTGTCCTCTAACTAGGTTGGAGCCTGGGGCTGTTTTGATGAATTCAACAGGCTCGAAGAAAGGATGTTGTCTGCTGTTTCTCAGCAAATTCAAACCATCCAAGAGGCCCTAAAATATCACATGGATTCAAATAATAAAGACTCTAGTAAGTTAAAATAATTATTAAAATTCTTTTAGTTTTCCTTACATATATGTTAAACATGTTTTTAATAAATTACACTTTTTTTTCTACTTTAGCTTTGATGGTTGAACTGGTCGGCAAGCAAGTTCGTGTATCTCCAGATATGGCAATATTTATTACTATGAATCCTGGATACGCTGGACGTTCCAACCTTCCTGATAACTTAAAGAAATTATTCCGATCGCTCGCCATGACAAAACCAGATCGGCAGCTCATTGCCGAAGTTATGCTGTTTTCTCAGGGTTTCAGATCTGCCGAGAAATTGGCTTCTAAAATTGTACCCTTCTTCAAGTAAGTTTTTATCATATTTCGAAAAGTTCAGATAAAGAAACAATTAGTTAGTTCTGTAAATAAATGTTCTATCACTACTGATCTTTCACAGCTATTAATAAATTATTATTTTAGACTATGTGATGAACAGCTGTCCAACCAATCCCACTATGATTTCGGTCTGAGGGCCCTGAAGTCTGTTCTCGTTAGTGCTGGTAATGTTAAAAGAGATAGAATTCAAAGAATTAAGGAAAAGAGGGAAGGAGGAACCGGGGATGAAGCTACAATCGCGGAAAATCTTCCAGAACAAGAAGTATGCATTCAATTTCCTCATATTTACATATTTGATTGATTCCTTATTACTTATTTATTTGGAAATTAAAGAAAGAGAGTCACAATCAAAATTCGTTTATTGTAATTAATTATTTTTTAGAGATAACAGAAAATTAGTATTTTCTTTAAAAATTAATAATTATTTATTGTTTCTCGCCTTAGTGCTTTAAAACAACTATGTTTCATAAGGACTTCACCATGTCTTTGGTTTTAATTATTTATTATATTTTAAGCTATACATTTTTTTATAAATAGAATAATTTAAACTGTGTGGTGGTAATTTTAAAAATATAAAGACTTGTTTTTTTTTAGATCTTGATTCAATCAGTTTGTGAAACCATGGTACCTAAATTAGTGGCTGAAGATATTCCTCTGCTATTTTCACTTCTCAATGATGTTTTCCCACAAGTCCAGTATACTAGGGCTGAAATGACGAGTATGTTTTTTTTCATTTTTTTTTATTATGCTAAAAGCATGCCAAAAATTATAATACTTATTGTGATAAAACATAAAACAGGGTTTTTTGATAAAGTAAAGTCTGACAATAACTAAAGTTTTGACTTGAGAATCATTTTCAAAAATTTTACCCTCAAGTAAGTTGTTAAATTTCTGAGCAGATGGAAATCTGTTGGAGATAAGTCTGATAAGAATAAGGTTTAGTTTCGTCACTTGTGTATGAGTAGGTCCCTTTCGATTAACCAAAGTAAGTTGTTTTTTTGATAAGTTTTTGTGAAACGTTCATTTCAGTACGATATGGATGTGATGCGTTCGATTCACCTTTGGGTAGAAAGGAGAAATGAATTATTTATGAATTAATATGTGTATCCAGCAGTGAATAGTCTGTTCGTTATAACACTCTTTTTGAGAGTGGGTGGTGGTAATCTGGTAGGTGTCCAAGTATAAACTTATAAAAAAGAAAAACGCAAAAATCAAGTTTTCATGGTTATATTTGTGGCATATCAAGCAATTTTCCTTCAATTATAGTGATAGTAAAAGAGACAATTAATAATAGCTAAATACAAAATAAATCCTCTAATTTCACTTTGAATTTTAGAAATAATAGAAACAATCATTTCATATGAAACAACCCAATATGAACAGACTTATTTTTAAATTTTATTCTTTTTTTATTGCCAATTATCTATTAATGTTATACCAGATTATCCCCTAGACTTGAGAAATTCTACTGTAATAAAAAAAAACTTTGTTTAAACATAAATTAGAATATAGTCATTTTTTTATATATTGTGGATCAACTGTGCATTTACATTCTTTTTTTTTGTTAAAATGTTATGTATGTGTTTATCTAATTCCATACCATAAAATACCAATTGTTCTTTTCTTTGTGATTAAAGAATTAAAGGAAGAGATACGGAAGGTATGCCAGGAAGAATACCTTGTATGTGGAGAAGGAGATGAGCAGGGAGGACCTTGGATGGAGAAGGTATATCACAAGATTATATTGAATTGTTATTTCATGTTTTATTTATTAAATTTTGCGGTAAAAGAAAAATGTTTTTGTTTTCATGCCAACCTATTAGTATATGGGAGAAACATGGATTGAAAAGGTAAATCTATATATATGTGATGGTTATTGAATGTTTGGGGTATTGTTATGATCAACTAACAGTTTGCAGTATGGGGCACTGCTGTCATGATACTACCCTAGCACTTCTCGTTCTGAAATATACATCACACAAGTGATATATATATATATAAAATTTATTTTGGTTAGATTTATGTACATGGCCAAAATAAATTTATTTATTAGTAAATAAAACTCTTTTTTTTGCATGACTACTGATTAAACTTATTGAATATATGAATTGGGTAAAACTGATCGCAAGAATTCATGCAGCAAGCATGAAATTTTATTACATTGATGAAACTATCTTCTTGACATTATTTCGTATAGATTATTCTAAAATTATTTTTATCTAAAAAAAATTTCGTTTCATTATATAGGGAAAAATGAAAGCTTATTAAACATTATTTTCCAATGCATTTCATTTTAACGAATAATTATCAAATAACAGTTAAATTAATGGGGTGTATAAAAAAAAATGACCGTTTCACCCTCCCCATGGAGAGAAGATGATTAATAATTTCACGAGTTGCTTCAGCAGCTGTGAAATTTTTTTTCCAGTAATGTCTTAAAATTATGAGAATTTCTTAGGACACTGTCATGTTTCTTCTTTGAAATAAATAACTAAACTGAGGCTTTTTTTGAAGAAGTCCAGTGTTAGTAAACAAGCTTAGAGAATGCTCTAAAGGGATTATTAAGTTTTGGTAAATAATAAATAGCATTAAAATATTTACAGACTTTTGAACTCTGGAATTTGATAAAACGGTCTTTTTTTTTATGCACCCCATAATTTAAAAATTTATCTACCTTACAACACTTACTAGTTGTTAATTAAGTTATTTTTGTAGTCAATATTCATAAGAATTGGACTCATTAGGTATGTTGGGGGAAAGGAATTCACCCCATCTCACCTCTATTTGAAGCAGATTCTTAAGAAAGCCGAGTCTGAAACATAATAACAATAAAAAGTCCATAAAGTCCCAGGGTAGCCAAGTCAAACACAAAATAACAATAATAACCTAGAGAATGCAAAGTTATTACAGTAAGAACAAACCAGCCACAATTAGGACAACGGGCGAGTGAAGTGAGATAGATAGTGGGGGGGGGGGAAAGGGCTTGGCTTCCCCTCTGTGCGATCCACCTTCTATGCGGGCCTAAGTTTAAGTTGTCAGGCTGTAGTAAAATTTTGACTTATTGTTACTCGTTTACCTTGTCAGTTCCCGTTTAACCATTAGCATAATGGAGGGGGAGATCTATTGATTATTAATGTTTTTCCAAGCGATTTAGGAAATCCCATCCATCTCAAGGGTGATTATAATTGTTTTGACAAAATACAAAAACGTTTATTATTTAATCTTAATTTAACAATTTATGTCCTTAAGCAATAAAGTTTTCCGCACTCTATATTTGTCAGATCTCGATAAATCCTGGATTGATGTAAATTATAAGTAGACATGATGCAGACTATACCTACAATACTGAACGGTTGTGAGGGTTTAGTGGGTCTAAATGACGGACATAGTTGGATGCATCAAGGATTATATTATAAAAAAATTGGTAACTTCAATAATTAATTTATATATGAAAAAGAATATTGAAATACTAAGATGTATTTTTCTTACCTGATGGTATTTCATTGATAGTTTTGATAACCTAATGATTAATCGGAAGTTACATGTTTCTTTATTTTTTGTGCAAACTTATTCATGTTTTACACATCATTTGAAATGTTATTGTTGAGGGTTGTATTCATTATGTTTGGCTGTTTAGGTTGGGCTTATGTGTTTGTCTCTTTAAGTTCCAAAATGGTGTTAACTATGTTGTGTGAATTGTATGATCATGTGTTTGACACTTAAGATTTCCATGTTTCCAAAAAAGGGTAATGATTGTTTATGTCTTTTTTTGTCTTTCAAAAATAAAATAGGTGGTAAAAGTTGTGTTGCACTTTTATGGTTTAATTAAGTATACATGCACTGTTCTTGTGTGTTTCATTATCTTGTTTTATCATTTATAAATTTGTAATAACCATATTCTGCCCTTATTAGGTCTTACAACTTTACCAAATCTCCAACTTGAATCATGGTTTGATGATGGTGGGACCTTCTGGGTCCGGCAAGTCCTCGGCTTGGAGAGTGCTACTGAAAGCACTAGAGCGCTTCGAAGGCACTGAAGGAGTGGCCCACGTTATCGATCCCAAAGCTATGTCCAAGGAAGCCCTCTATGGTGTCTTAGATCCAAACACTCGTGAATGGACTGATGGCCTCTTTACTCATGTTCTTAGGTATTTTTATTTTAAATACAGTATTTTATTTTAATGTCGAATAATATTAGTTGACCTTATACATATGAGAAAGAAAATGGTCCGGGTGGAGGTCAGAAAAAATTCTCTTTAGTAAGAACTGTTTATTTTAAAGTCAACATTTCAACCCATATTGGAGGTCTTCTTCAGGGCTAAATATACAAGATACATATAATATATCACCCCTTTCTCATGTAACTCTTTTATACTCCATTGATGACTATATATTTTGTTATTCTTTACTACATATATTATTTTTCTTATCAATATGGCAATGTGGGTTGTCACGTTGGCTTTAAACTAAACAGTTCTTTTTACTAAAGAGAATTTTTCCTGACCTCCACCCGGAACATTTTCTTCCTCTTATTTTATTTTAAGTTAATTTTATTTATAAGGTTACAAGTATTTTTTATTTTTAAATGAAACTCATACTAAAACGTCTGTATCCCATCCTAGATAGTAACCACATTATCCCAGATCACCAGTTTGGTTTCCGAACATCCCACTCCACTATCCAGCAATGTCATCGTGTGGTGGATGTTGTCTCCTCTGCATTGGAGCGTAGATTGTACTGCCTTTCTCGATGTAGAACAGGGTTTTGATCGAGTCTGGTACCCAGGTCTCCTTTACAAAATCCGACAATTCCTTCCTCCTACATACTTTTTAATCATTCGCTCCTTTCTAACTGGCAGAACATTTAAAGTAAATCATAATGGTTCCTACTCTTCTCTCTATTCCCAGTCTGCTGGTGTTCCTCAAGGTAGCATACTCGGTCCTATCCTCTACACAGTATATACAGCTGACATTCCAATCCATCCTAACACCTTTATCTCCACGTATGCTGATGACACATGTGTTTTAATTCAGTTAATAACGACCCATATATTGCATCCCAATCCCTTCAATCACATTTATCAAGCCTCGAAGAATGGTGTAGGAATTGAAGAATTAAAATCAATTCCAACAAGTCACATCCAATTACCTTTATCCTTCACCGAAGACCCATGACTTCCTGTCCTACTGTATCCTTTAATAGTAATCCACTTATCCCTGTTGAACAGATCCGCTACCTAGGACTCAACTTAGACAAACGTCTTACTTGGAACCCTCACACAAGACTGAAAAGACAAGAAACAGCTAGACGCTTCCTACTACTTCAACACATACTAGACAAACGCTCAAAGCTTCAAATCAATTACAAAAGACTTATTTATGTTACTGTTATAAGACCTATATGGACTTACGGAATTGAACTATGGGGCTCCACCAAACCATCAAATTCCTCTCGTATTCAATCCTTGCAATCCAAAATCCTAAACGCTCCTTATTTTGCCACAAATAAAACCTTTTTTTTTTTTTTTTCTTTCTCCCTACCTGCCATTGCTGGCATACAGGTTTCGGCAGTGACGGGTTGATGCGTTGGGTTTACGCACGCCCGCCACTGCCAGAAAAACTCTTTATTTATAAAACTTTATTAATCACATATTTACACATATCGGGGGGGGGGTACCATTTAATAAATGGGGACAATTTAAAAACTTTCTGTGGTGCTGCCCAGTGCACGGGTGTGCACCTTACTGTTGGGGCAGCACCTTACTCTTCCTGGCTGGTCCCCATCCGTCCGGACGCCGTCCAGCACGCCTGGTCCGCCGCATCCGTCCGGTCATCCAGCCAGTCTCAACCAGTCCGGTCTCCTTCCTCATCTCTCTCCAGTGGTGCCTCCTCTTCTGGTGGCTCTTCGTCCGGTGGCTCGCCGAGGAGCCGGACCCTGCTAATCGTGAAATGAGCAGGCCCGACCACTTCCTTCCACCCGTAGATGAACTCCCGGAAAAAGGGGTAGTTCTCCTTCTCCATCAAACGGGGGAAGTCATCCTCGGCGAGGGCGAAAAAACCCGTGTTCCGCGACAACCTGGCATGGTGTCGCTCCATCGCGGTGCAGGAGAGCACTACGTGCTCCGCAGTCTCAGGGACCCCACAATGCGGGCACCGGGGGTCGATTTCTCTCCTATGCTCACTGAGCTTACCCCGGAACCCGCCGTGTCCTGTAAGGATCTGCGAGACCCAGTAGTCCGGGAGGACCCACGTCGCCGCCAATCTTGACTGGGCGGTGGGGAAGAACTTCCTCAAGGTCGAGCCCTTCTGGCTTCCCACCCACCGTCTGTTCCACTCGTCGATCGAGTCCTCCCTCACTATACTCTTCCATCTGTTAGGGGTCTCGCCGATCCTCTCTCGGAGTCCCTCCGGGAGCGCCGCAAGCCCCTGCCTCTTCACCTCATATTTCAGGGCGTCCTCCCTGAGGACGAGGTCCAGGGGCATAGCTCCGGTCAGCGCCACAAATAAAACCATCCATAATGACCTTAACGTTCCATATGTTACCGATTTAGCCCATTCCAGATACCTATCATTCCATAATAAACTCCAGGCCCATCCAAACCCACTAGTTTCCATCCTTGGATCCAATTCCATCCCGGACAATCCTCCTAGGCGTCTGAAGAGAAGATGGCCTCGGGACCTTCTATAATAGAAATGTAATTAGAGTGCTGCCAATGGGTAGTGCCTCTACATGTCCTTTCATGTATTTTTTATTCATATAGCCCTTGTACTAAATGTATATATTACAGTTGTACAATTCAATAAAATAATTTAAAAAAAAAAAAAATTAAATGCCAAGGTTACTTCTCTCATGAAAAAAAAAATTGATAAACCTTCTAGTTTTAGTGTTTGAAGAGTATATAAAAAGTTAACAAAAATATTATTAATAATGTATTTTATTTTAAAATTTATATAGCATTATCATTATTATGGTTTATAAAGTTATACAAAAACAAAAATTCTATTTATTTCTTAAATTATTTTTATCTTTTAAGTTTTTGGTTATTCAATTTATACAATGTTTCAATTTATCGGAATAATAGTAGTTACTTAAGCCCACATTAACTTTTCTTCACTTTCGTAACACAAAAACATATCTAAAAAATGACCATTTTTCAGAAATGAATGAAATAGTAATTTATGAGTGAAAATAAATAACTTATGTCTGTGCAAAGCAGGCACAAGATCTTGTGACCCTAACTAAAATAGAACATGGAAGTAGTATTATATACTATACATATCTCATAAACATAAATTCTGTAAATAGGTTTTTGTGTAACTAAGGCCATGTTTTCACAAACCAAAAATCTTTTTAAAATAGTTTTATTTTGTATATTTCTATTATACTACAAAATACTTTTATTTTTTCTATAGGAAAATAATTGACAATGTCAGAGGAGAGATAAACAAAAGACAATGGATTATATTTGATGGAGATGTTGATCCAGAATGGGTTGAAAACTTGAACTCTGTCCTTGACGATAACAAACTTCTTACTTTACCTAATGGTGAGAGATTGTCTCTACCTCCAAATGTCCGAGTCATGTTTGAGGTATTTTTTATTTTTTTTTCACTTAAGTAATTACGCTTAGATAGTTATTACAACAATTGAAAATATATTTACATTGCATGACATATTTTCTTCTTAGGTACAAGATTTGAAATATGCAACCCTTGCAACTGTATCTCGTTGTGGTATGGTATGGTTCTCTGAAGATGTTTTGTCGACAGAAATGATTTTTGAAAATTATCTTTCCCGCCTTCGTCACATTCCATTAGAAGAAGGAGAGGAAGAATCTTCCTTCCCCCAACTGAAGAAGATCGGTGGAGAGAGGAAAGAAGAAGGAATATCGCCAGCGATGCAGGTATATAATTGCTTTTATTTGACTTAAAATTATCATCTTTGATAAAAATTTATTTTAGTTATCAAATATAATAGCCTCATGTTTTTTCTAACTTTTAAATATATGTTTATGTACAAATCTATACATCATTACCTTTAAAAAAAAATTAATTTTGCAGGTCCAAACAGACGTTGCCAACATCTTGCAGAGCTACTTTTCGCCCGATGGTCTCGTAGTTAGGTGTTTGGAGTACGCACTCAAGCAGGAGCATATTATGGACCTCACTAGGCTCAGAGCTCTTGGTTCCTTGTTTTCCATGCTCAATTATGGTGTTAGGTACAATATTTATTATTTTTATAATTATTATCTAGTAAAATTTTATTGAATTATCTTTAATTTAATTTTTGAAATACAAATATGTTATATTGTCACATCACAATATAACATATTGTGAATAGGAATACATTTCTGAGTGGAAAATAGTTGACTGGATAATCCTGATGATGGATTAAATTGGTCAGGGGGTGCAGTCAATGACGGTGTAGGGCATCTTCAGGGCAAATCACACAATGGCAAGAAAAGATCTCTCAGAAAGTGAGAACTTAGTTCTTCCTTTCTTTTCAATCCTGTTAAAGGGCAAACAAATATCAGCATATCTATATATGTTATATTGGGTTGCCACACATGAAATGTCCGATTTTTTAAATCTTAATCTTTATAGAGGATTAAAGCGTTGCCTCTTGATTCCTAGCAAAATATTTACTATCTATAATAAGCACTTGTTAATCCTCTAATTGCAAACTGTGTTTGTTTTTTTCCCAAGTAGCCAAACAGATTTTAGTATATTTTTATGTAAGGAAACATGCGATTTCCGAACAATTTTTTTTTATGAGTACAAACTCTGTCATTCCACTGCCCAGGCAGCAAGAAATATTAATCATGAGTTTGGTGAAGGAAGTGCTAATAAAAGAACCATCCGTCGTTGGTTTACAAAATTTTCCTCAGGGGATACGACATCAGAAAATCTGCCCCGTGGACAGCCTCAAACATCAATAGAGGACGAAGATCTTAAGAATGCTGTGGAAGAAAACCCTCATAAAACAGTCAGGGAATATGCGTAAGAGCTAGGCACAAGTCATAAGACAGTTTCCAGGCATTTAAATTTGATTGGAAAGGGAAAAAAACTCGATTCCTGGGTCGCACACGAGCTCCTTCATGATAACGCCCGACCTCATGTTTCAATACAGACAGTGAATAAATTAAAGGAGTTGGGCTATGAAGTCTTACCACACCCCCCATATTCCCCTGATCTATCCTCTACAGACTACCACATTTTTTCGGAGTTTGGACAACTTTTTGCGAGGAAATTTGTTTACCAATGATTTAGACATTAAAAATGCATTATCTGAATTCCTTTCATCACGTGACTCAATGTTTTTCAAATCTGGGATAGAAAACTTGGTAAGCCATTGGCAGAAGTGTATTGAAAATGATGGTAAATACTTTGAATGAAAAATATGTTAGATTTTATCTCAAATTTTTATTTTCTTCCTGGTTCTAAAAACGGTCATTTCATGTGTGACAACCCAATATTGTATCTAAACTGTATGTTTTGTTTTGATTCCCTTTCCCATCCAATATTTTCTGAATTGTTATATAAGGGTCAGATATTTTTACAAAATTCAATTCGTTAATACTATTGAAATAGTTGTGAAATACCAAATTCCTAAAAATCTGTTCATGTGTTCACTTATGGTATAATTATTTGATATCTTCATTGAACTAATCAAATGATTATTCTATATTTTAGTTGAACTGATCCTATTTGATAGCTTAGTTGAACTAATTGAAAAAAATAAAACAATTTTATTTTGTATTCAGATTAATTAATTAAAAATAAATAAGTTCAAGATTTGCTCTGCATTGTTATATGTTAATATATATTGCACTTTCCGAATAATGTCACTAACTAATTTTTATGTGAGAAATTTTGCTTAAATCAGTGAGTCTTAACAATATTTTATATAAAGTATCACAATAATAGCTGGAAAATCAACATAAACTAATTGTTGCACAAAAATAAAATATTTAAAAGGATATTATTTCACTAGGCAAAACTTTTTTTTTCCCATTGTAAAGAACATAATAATGAACAATCAAAGATGTTTGACCATGATTGGTACTAGAAATCTTCCAGAGGGCCGAAGGTTGAGGCTTAAGGAATTAAGGAATTGATGACCCAAATCCTAACTTCAGTGATAGGTGCTAGGCTCGGCCTGTTTTTTTTTTTTTTTTTTTTTTTTAGGAGCCTTAATTATTTGTTTCTCATAGTAATTAGAGAAATATTATTTAGTTAGTACATCTACAATTATTAAATTACACCAATTATTCTTAAGCTAATTTAAACTTATTAAAATTATATGTATTTTTTTGTTTCAGAACTGTAATACAGTATAACCAGAGCCATTCTGATTTTCCATTACCAGCAGAGCAACTGGATAGATTTATTCCTAAAGTAATTCCTTTATTATTTTTTTTTTCTTTACTATTTTAATATTATAAATATTTCAATATTTTTGAAGCTCTGTAATCTTCTGTTTCTTCCTGAATCTGTAAGAGGAAGGAGACTAGTTCAGCGATCATTAAGCTAAATGTGTAGTGAGCTTGAAAAAAAAAAATTATATATATATATATATATATATATATATATATATATATATATATGTGTGTGTGTGTGTGTGTGTGTGTGTGTGTTTTATGATTAAGAGTTGCTAGTGAATGGCTGACTGATAAGGTCCCTAAATAACTTACTTACTATAATCCCCTATTTTTTTAAAATTTCGCAATAGCCACAGGACACTGAGGATAACCCACAGAACTTAATAAAACCGTCATCCATTTTGTTTTGAAATGGCAGCAAGTTAGACCCTTACCTGAGAAGTTTTTGATAATAGAATATAGATATTAACTGTTTTTGAATGATTATGATTATAATAATATTGTAATAAATTGCAGTTTTTTATATTTTGATTGTTATAATGTATCATATATTAATTTGTTCACAATGAGTTTATTAAACCCATGGTTTGTTTTTTGAAGAATATTTAATATCCTGCCCAAATATCAATATTATTGTACAGTAAGTGCTTTAAAGATTCTAATAATTAGTTTTTACTGTAAGTTAAAATAGTATAGATATTTTATATATTTTATCATAATTGGCTTAATAATTTGTTTTTTTTTTAGATTTTAATTTATTCCCTGTTATGGTCATTTGGAGGAGATGCTAAGCTTAAAGTTCGTTCGGACCTGGGTGATTTCATTCGATCTGTTACCACTATACCATTACCACCGAACAATCCGAACATACCAATCATAGATTATGAGGTATTTACTCCCTATATTTAAGTGTACATATTGAAACTATTTTCTAAGCCGTAAAAAAAAAGTCATTACGGCTGTTGACTGCTATCAGTTTAGCTATTTTTCTTTTCTTTTTTTTTATTAGATTGCATTTCAGTTTTAAAAACTAATCTGTAGCTGAATAAAAATATAGTATTTGGCATATTGAATGTCTGAGATATCAATTTTAAATTTATTACATTAATATATCAAAGTAAAATGCATCAGATTAATCTATTAAAAATCCATAGGAACGTTTGGTTTCTTACAAACTTGTCAATATGCAGTTAATCAACCATTTTAATTGTTGATTTCAGGTAAACATATCAGGAGAATGGAGTCCGTGGTCTGCTAAAGTACCTCAAATTGAGGTAGAAACACATAAGGTAGCAGCTCCTGATGTGGTTGTTCCAACTCTCGACACTGTCCGCCATGAGTCTCTTCTGTACACATGGCTTGCTGAGCATAGACCTTTAGGTAATTATTAACCGATAACTATATTTCCTATGGTTTAAGTAGAATTTACAATATAATTTTGTTTTGTTTTTTAAGTTTTTCTTGCATTTTACTTTGTTATTCTTTTATTTTAGTGCTCTGCGGTCCACCTGGATCAGGTAAGACTATGACTCTGTTTTCTGCATTAAGGGCCCTTCCAGATATGGAAGTGGTCGGCCTCAATTTCAGCTCTGCTACCACACCAGAGCTTCTCCTTAAGACGTTTGATCATTATTGTGAATATAGGAAGACTCCCAATGGAGTTGTCTTAGCACCAGTTCAGGTAATATATATTTATATAAATTAAATTAACTTAGTTTAAGATATATTTGATCTCATAATAAGGGAAGTTAATAACATTGGTTTGGTTCTTTGTAGTTAGGTAAATGGTTGGTTCTTTTCTGTGATGAAATAAATTTGCCTGATATGGACTCTTATGGAACTCAACGAGTTATTTCATTTTTGAGACAACTTGTTGAACAGCGAGGATTCTACAGGTCATCTGATCTCGCTTGGGTTTCTCTCGAGAGGATTCAGTTTGTGGGTGCTTGTAATCCACCCACAGATCCTGGTAGGAAGCCTTTGTCTCACAGATTTCTCAGGCATGTGCCTGTTATTTATGTCGATTATCCTGGTGAAACATCTCTCAAACAGGTAACTAGATTTGTATATTTTTATTTTATTATAAAATGTTATTATTATTATTCCTTTTGTCTTTTCTATGATTTGTCATTCTTTAGATTTATGGAACATTTTCACGAGCTATGCTGAGGCTAATTCCTGCATTGCGTGGTTATGCAGAACCCCTAACGAATGCTATGGTTGAATTCTACCTGTCATCTCAGGAAAGGTTTACACAGGACATGCAGCCTCATTATGTCTATTCACCTAGGGAAATGACTAGATGGGTTAGGGGTATTTGTGAAGCTATAAGGTAACATATTGTTATTATATCAATAACAACAATAATTCGATGAGTTTAAATTAAATTATTTGATTTTATAGCGTCAATAGAAAAAAAAAGTTAGCTCTGTGTTTATTTAATTATTATTTATCTCACATGCTATAGCTCGATTTACTAACTTATTTTTGTTTTAATTGCAGGCCGTTAGATAGCTTAAAAGTTGAAGGACTTGTGAGGTTGTGGGCTCATGAAGCTCTCCGCCTATTCCAAGACAGGCTAGTTGAAGCCAGCGAAAGGGAATGGACCAATGAAAATATTGACAAAGTTGCTCTCAAACATTTCCCATCAGTCGACAAGGAATCAGCTCTCGGCCGGCCGATCCTCTATTCCAATTGGCTTTCCAAGGATTATATACCTGTTGAGCGTGACCAGTTGAGGGATTACGTTAAGGCCAGGCTTAAGGTGTTTTATGATGAAGAGTTGGATGTACCTCTTGTCTTGTTCGACGAAGTTCTGGAACATGTACTCAGGATAGACAGGATATTTAGACAGCCGCAAGGGCACTTGTTGCTCATAGGTGTCTCTGGAGCTGGCAAAACCACTCTGTCCCGCTTTGTTGCATTCATGAATGGACTCTCCGTATTCCAAATCAGGGTTCACAATAAATACACCAGTGAAGATTTTGATGAAGACTTGAGATCTGTGCTGAGGAGATCTGGCTGTAAAAACGAGAAAATAGCTTTCATCCTTGATGAATCAAATGTTCTTGAATCTGGTTTCCTCGAGAGGATGAACACACTGCTTGCCAACGGTGAAGTGCCCGGTCTATTCGAAGGTGACGAGTACAGTACACTGATGACCCAATGCAAAGAGGGAGCCCAAAGAGAAGGGCTTATGCTAGACTCTAATGAGGAGTTGTATAAATGGTTTACTGGCCAAGTTATGAGGAACCTTCATGTCGTGTTCACGATGAACCCCAGCCACGAAGGGCTCAAGGATAGAGCTGCTACATCACCAGCTCTCTTCAACAGGTGTGTTCTCAACTGGTTTGGAGATTGGTCTGACGGCGCTTTGTATCAGGTAAAAGAAAATTGTATACATTCTTTAACAAATGTCTTGTTAGATTTATTTTTGTTAATTATCTCCTCCTTTACTGAATGAGCATAAACAATTTGATGGGATCCTAATGGTTAAGCTTGGGATCCTCAGAGTTCTCTAGAAAATATTTTATTTTGCGAGGATATAATATTTTATTTGTTAGAATCTCAGATTATAATTTTCATGTGTTATATAAATGGGGGATTATCAGATTAGTAGCAACTTTCAGGAACTGATTTTCCAAAATTTAATTGTTCCTTGATGGTGAAAATTATATTTTATGTATCGTATGGAAGGTTTCAGAAAATTACAGAAAAAGGAAAATTACAAATGAACAATAGTAAAAAATAAATATAATATAATATAAATAAACGGGCCAATGAAATTGTTTTTAAAACAAGAACAATTGGATTGTTGGCTCCAACAGTATTTAATGTACATTTACTGGAAAGTAATTATTCCCAATAGATCTTCATTCTTTATATTATATTATTTAAATTTTTCACATTTATGGTACTATTTTTAATACTTAAATAACTTTTAAGATTAAAATATAATTTAATTTTAGGTGGGTAGAGAGTTCACTAATACTCTTGATCTGGATGGGCCACCAACATGGAAAGCTCCCGACTTTTTCCCAATTGCTTATGCAAATTTGCCCTCACCTCCAAACCACAGGCAAGCAGTTATAAACGGATGTGTTTTCGTACATCAAACATTGCACAAAGCCAATCAAAGGCTTACTAAACGTGGAGCACGCACAATGGCCATCACTCCGAGGTAATTTTATATAATTTTATTATTCAAATTTAAAAATTTTATTTATTTAATTCTTAGATAAATTTGTTTATTAGATTCAGTCATTGAAAACAATAAAAATAAAGGATACTTGCTTTAACCCTTTTCTTGATAATGTATCTGTGGAGATATATCAGAATTTAGCATAATGTATTTATTAATGCTCTTGGCAATGTATCCCACAAGATACATGTGATTTTTTTTAACTACCCTAATGAGATTTTTTAAAGTTTTTTTTCTAGACATCCTTGGGTCATAAGGGTTAAGTGGTGTGAATATTGTTTTGATATTAAAAAAATAAATATCTGCCAAGTTAAGGTTTAAACTAATGTTGCTCATTTATTTCTTAATATAAATGTAGTAAAGAGATAATGCATTCACCCCCACTATATTGGGAATTGTTTCAAATTTTTATCTGGTTAACATTTTTTTTTTTTTTGTTTGTTACAAATATAATTGAAGTATTGGCTTATGTTCAATTATAAATATCAATGATTTTCATTGTATTTTGTTTATTGCAGCTATTACATTTTTTGTTTTTCCTAGGCATTATTTGGACTTTATCAATCACTTTGTAAAGTTGTATAGAGAGAAATGTTCTGAGCTCGAAGAGCAGCAACTTCATTTGAATGTTGGTTTAGGGAAAATTGCAGAGACCGTTGAACAGGTTGAAGAAATGCAAAAATCGTTGGCAGTTAAATCGCAGGTTCGTACTATTCTCTAATCTGGAATTGAAATGATATCCTTATTGCTACCAATCCGTTTACGAACATGAGATGGAGTGGGCGTATATTGTTAGCCTTAATAACAAATTAATTCCTAAAAAGGCAATAAGCACTGAGCCGACTGGTAAACATCCGAGGGGTAGATTGAGGTTTATTAGTATTAACTCTCCAGATTAATTTAAAAAAAATAACAATCCTATTTCCTGCTGTTATTATATAGTTTTAAAATATCATTTATTTGACTGAATATTATTTTGAACTGCTTGTAATAATTGCTTTCTCCTTCTTGGCCCTAAAATCATACATTAATCATTTTCAATTGTATTAATTTGAAAAAGTAGAAGTTACAAAATAGTTTATGTGCACAAGTAGCTGGAATATTGTTTTGTTTTGTTTAGGATTTAGAAGATGATGAACCAGTTACTTACCCTCCTTGCCTCCCTATCCCAAAGAACTTACTTCCTACTTCTCCTTCCTCATACAGGTACATCCTTCAGGTAATATTTCCTAGGGGGTACTTGTTCAGTGGTGTGTTATCCTGTTAAAATATTCAATTAGAAAGAAAACCCTTAAGGAACATATCTTCTTTAATTTTATTCTCAAAACTATTAACAAAATAAAATTAAACTTATTGAAAATAATAATACCTTGATTAATCTCTGTGGAACCATTCTTACCTCATGGTTTCGAGTAAATAAAAATGACATTTCAAATCTAAAAAGCATCCTGAGACAAAAGGAAATATGGCTATCCGTGTCTCGGAAAGTGGTTTTTAAGAATAACTAGTTTAGGCCTAAATTTGAAAGAGGTTGACACATTAGTATTTAGAATACAAGATGAATATTTGTGAGATGCTCAATTCCCAAGGAAAGCATAGTTATTTATTTGACAAGTGAGGAAAGTGCCACTTTATTACACCTGAGTGAATTTTACCACACGAATTAAGAAATTAAAGGTAAAACTTTAGATTTGTTAAAACTACACTAGTGCTAGTGGGTAATGCTTATGCTAGATCTCCAAATTTCTGATGTGTGAAGGTTCTATTACATTTAAGGTTATATTAAATATTTCTATAAAATCGCTTCGAAATAAATAAAATCTATCTTGAATTAATTATAAAATAGTTCTAAAATTATTTATTTTCACATTTTAGGAATATAAAATGAATAATATTATAATACTGGCATTTAACATTTAAAATAACAGAGTGGTGATTGTCAAATTCGATCTAGGTGGCTGTTACTTTTCCTCACTAGTGGGGGAAAGTGGGACTTTCCACACCAGTTTTAGTTGAGTAATGGATAGCATTACTCAATGGTTGCAGGGAAATGAATTTACACCATCTTCTTTAAAATATTATGAATATTGAAGCGCGGAAAGGAAGGAAAAGATGGTCATGTATAAAGGAATGTTTGTTTTTCCTTCGCTGTAATGCTAAAAGTTGTGTTAGCATTTGAAAAGCAAAAGATCCACTTTCCATTTGAGGACTAATAAATGAAAAAAAAAAATGGACAAAAACCAATTTTAGGTATAATCCTGAGGAAAGACTCTTATATGAGCAACTATATGATGACCAAGATTTGATTAGGATGTTTTCGTAAATTATCTTACAATAAAAAGAGGACTACTCTTAAATTAGGTTATATGGGCTGACAGTAGATAAGAAAGTTTTTAAGCAATAGTTCCAGGCTATCGTGACAATTAAATATATAATGGATCAATATAAATATATTCTTGTAGCTTTATTTTTCTTTAACCTGACATCCTTTGGCCTACTTTTCAGCGATGAACTATGGAATGCAGTATAATTATTTTTAAGGTTAGGAAATGATGTATTTAATGATCTAATTATTCATTACTATCTTAGGAACTTCAAGCAAAGAATGAAGCTGCTAATGCCAAGCTGAAACAGATGGTTAAAGACCAACAGGAGGCTGAAAAGAAGAAGGTGCAGTCTCAGGAAATTCAGTCTCAGATTGAGAAACAAAAACTACTTATAGCTCAGAAGAGAGAAGGTGTCATGGCGGATCTTGCCCAAGTCGAACCAGCTGTTATTGATGCTCAGCAGGGTAAGCTAATATATATTATTTACAATAGGTATATTTGTTTATAGGATAAAATATGCCTAAGTATGTTCGAGTTTAAAAAAACTTTTCCTCCTAATTAAGCTTAGGCGTGTCTAGTGTTTTCTTCTTGGTCAGTATTTCATGATTCCTTTTATTATTTATTTTTTCAAATTTGTCTTGGTGATTCTACGCCCATTGTTTCTTCATGTTTGATCCAGATTATTTTCCCCTACAGCACAATTATTTCTTCTCAGTAGGTATGTGCTCTTCCCAATAGAAGTCTTTGTGATAAAATTTTTATTACATACAATGTTATAGTTTATTTTAAAATTAAAATTAATGGGAACTAACTAACTTGCCTTATGATTCTTTCTCTTGCTTCAAGGCCACCACACACAGGCATTTGTACAAGATAAATTTGGAACTTATCAAAATAAGTACTAAAATAATGCTGAAAAAAAAATGTAATACGGTTTATAAGAAAATCCTTTATATTTTATGTTCTTGAAATAATGTTTAAATTGAATAAAACAGTTTCTTAATTTGTTTAGTTAATTCTTAGTTTGTTAATTTTTAGCATTAACAAAGTTCTGTGTTTCTATTTAGCTTCCTATCTATTTGTCCCTAGTGATTTTGCCACTGTTGAAATATCTATGATTCTATTACTTTATAATTTTTATATTTATTCTGAAGTTAATTAGATTTTTGTGTTATATAAAAAATGACCTTTATACATTATTAATAGATTGGTTGTCTTGGACTAGGCAATAGTCATCTTTTTCATTTTTTTTTTTGGTTTTGTTATATATAAAAGGATTCTCTTTTTTTCCTTTTGAGTATTATGGTATATTCAGGGTTTTAATTTTACAGCAAAAAAAAAAAAAAACCAGCTTATTTTACATTAACCTACATTTATTATATTGTTATCCTGTTGTTTCCTTGTCCCAAAACTTTTTTCTTTTATCCACTTTTAAGTTATTTAAAATATTACCTCTTAAAGTTGTTGGATGAGTTTTGTTAATTTCATTTTTGATAAAGTTGTTATAGATAGGATAATTAATCATATAGTATTTATTATTGTTCCTTCCGTTCGATATTAAATTATGAGATGATGATAATAATGGCTTAGCTGTGAAGTCCATAAAGAAGCAGCATCTGGTTGAGGTACGATCGATGGCAAATCCTCCAGCTATAGTGAAAGTGACCCTGGAGTCGATCTGCTTGCTGCTCGGAGAAGGGACGACCGATTGGAAGGCGATTCGCTCAGTCATCATGAGGGAGAACTTCATTGGGACTATAGTCAACTTCAACACTGATGATCTGACGTTCGTCTAATAATTGTTTTAACTACCAATTATTTTATTGTTCTTTTATTAAGTTGTTGTTGTTCGCATGTGAAAAGTATTGGTATCTTGGTTAATCATGCAGCTTTTTGATTGGATCATCTTTGTTATTGTTGCAATCACGTGTTTCAATGTTCCCTTTGATATGCTTCTGTTTATTTTACCCCGTTTTTTAAAAATTATTATTTTATTTTATTTTTTTAATATTTATCTGAATTATGTTTTTCTGTCAAATTTAGTATTTAGTAGTTATTTTAAGGAAGATACTGATAAACTATATAATATTTATTATTTGGGATAATAATTCAATATTTAGCAGTTGCGTTAAGACGGTTTAAGAACTTATGAAAAATATATCTGAAATTATTTATTTTATTTTTAAATTTTTACTAAACATTCTTCTTCTTTCTTGGCACTACTAAGCCTCCTGCAGACATCACTGTACTAATTAATAGTTGTTCTACTCACAATCAATGCACTTTTTGTGCCTTTAATGTATTTTAAAACTAATTTCCGTATTATATTTTAAAACACTATGTTTTAGGGAATTGAATAACTGTAAAATACATATCAGTGTTTTTGTTTTGTTTACAGTGTGCTACCCTATCAAGTATTTTTGAATTATTTACATTACCTTCTTATAATTTATGATTCTTTGATACTGAAGAAGTTTTTATGATTCTGAAATGATATCTTTCTGGAATGATATTTTAACTGCTATGCTTTCAATTAAGTCCTGGATTTTTATTTAGGTTGATGGTTTATAATATCTAAATAGTTTGGATGGTTTTATTTCTTTGTTTTGTTTTTTTTAATGCTTTGCTATTAAACACAATTTTTTTTTATCCTAGTAAAAAACTGAGATGGATTTGTCCACTGCCATATTTTAACGATATGACAAATGATAATAAAATAAGTGTGGTCTGTTGCTTCAATAGGAAATTTGAAAATATGACCCATCAATCTCAGAGAAAATAATGCTCAAATTTTTAAATAATAATAATATATATATATATATTTTAAATTTGTTTATTGGATTCTATGCATCTATAACGCAAAACTTTAAATTTTGGGGGAAGGGGTAATTTTTTTTTCTTGTCTGATTACAACCGTTCATTATTCATAATAATGTAATTGTTTCATCTTTCTTCTTTTTTTTTTTTTATAAGAAAGTTTATTTTTCTTTGGTTATTTTTTTATACTTTCTATTTTTGAAGTTTCAAAGAATCATATTTATTTTAACTGTTAACTCTTCGATTTCTCACTAACTACTGAAAATTAGAAATGAGTCTGCATAATTTTAATATTATTGTTGTTTTTTTATTAAAAGTTATATTTATAACATAAAATTTACAGATTGATGTCACAATTTTTTCATTCAGTCTTCTTCCTTATTTAAATAAATAAACTTATTCTGCATTTTTAATATGTGCATGTGAATGATATGTTTAAAAATAGTTTCACACATTATTGCTTATTCCCTTTTTTTATGTTCTTTTTCTTTTTTTTTCTTTTTCCATTTTCCTCCAATATCTTTGATCCACGAACACCATACAGCCGTGAAAGAGATAAAGAAGCAGCAGCTGGTTGAGGTTAGGTCAATGGCCAATCCTCCAGCTGTAGTCAAGTTGGCACTGGAGTCGATCTGCCTCCTCCTAGGTGAGAGTGCCACTGACTGGAAATCCATCAGGGCCGTCGTCATGAGGGATAACTTCATCAATTCTATCGTCAACAATTTCTCAACAGAAAATATATCGTATGTAATTTGATTCAATTTAATTATGAATATTGCAAATGACTGAATTTATTGTCATTTCATTTTGCATTTTGGTTATTAGTGTTTAATACAGTAGTAAAATATGGTTGTAAACAACGACATTACTCTTTTCATTTTGAAGAGCCATCAAGATTTTAGACGTGAGAAAAATAGTTGTGTATAATTCCTATTCCATTAATTCTTATTAGACCTTCAAAAATTTAATTATAATAATTTATATTAAAAAAGTTTTAAGTTAATACATTTATTGCACGGTAATGCCCATTTTACTGATGCATAATATTGAGTAAACAATTTTATTTTATTTTACATAACAGAAATAGGGTTTTTCAAAAAAGTTTCAAGAGAACATTCTGTGACTTAATATCTCAAGTTTTTTGGTAAATTTAAAATATTTCTGTACTGTTGCTCCTTAAACTTAAGAGAAGAAAATTCTCTGGGTATTTTATCGCCATTTTACAGAAATTATCAAACATGTTACTGAATTTCTAAATGATTTATTCCACAGTAAAAAAAATGTCTCAGTAGAACGTTTTTTAGATCTCAGAGAAGTTACTGGTTCTAAAATTGTCTCGTTTATAGTTTTTGGGTTGAACACTTTCAAAATGTTAAAAATTAAGAAACCATATTTAGTGGTATTATGGAGAAGATTGTCTGAGTTGTCGCTAAAATAAATGATCAAATAGTAAATTAAAATCTGTTTATTGAAAACCAAATTTGTTATTGTTTAGGAATTTTCTTTTTCGTCACTCATACCATCTCCTCCACCATATTATTTACATGGTTAACTATTAATCATCCAAGATTAACATTTTTGATTTTATACATTTAAATGGGTAAATTTTTGAAGCTAATATTTTTTAAATTAGTAAAACAGTTGTTTTCCTGTTGTCTGCTATTACAAAATAAAAAATATTTATTCAAGAAAATGTGGTATAGAAAGATACATTTTAATCTACAAAGTGATATTTAATCATGAAAAAAAATTATGATTTTTAGAAATAGAAACTTTTAAAAAGTAAAGTATATTTATATTTTGTTTATTTCAATCCGCCATTCCACTACTGATACCTGTCTACATGTTACCGTATTCTGTCTTTTTTAATTAATATTTATTGATATAGATTTAATGATTTCTTGGAAATATCAGTTGTGTATGGAGATAGATTTAGTTTAGCTGATAATAAAGCATTTGTTTGGCAATACAAGCAGTTGAATGTTTTATACCAAAGCTCGTAAAGTGATAGGAATGTTACTGTTTCCATATATCCCTCTATCCCTTTGAACTAGGAAACTCGTATGCACAAATACTGTTTGTAGTGTTAAAATGTATTCCACATTCGTAAATTTTGCTTATGCTATATCTGTGTAGCATGTCACTGCTGCTTTATGTATATTTGATGCTTATTTTATTTGTATTAATTTAGCTTTTTTTCTTTTTGCATCTTATTTTATTATTTGCCTTGTAATTTTTATTAAATATTTTCATTTATCTATTCAATATTTTCATTACTAATATATAATTTTTATTTTCAGCTATTAAGCATTGTTATTTTTTTTAAAAGTGAATTTAATGCAAATATAATTTAATTTGGATATACTTACTACACAGAAATGGGAGGTTATAATTGTAGTTGAAGTTATTAAAATGAGTTAGAAACAAATTAAAAGTCTGTTAATCAAATTGCATATAATTGGCTTTTATTTAATTTTTTATTTATTAAAAACTAATAGTATTGGAGCTGGTGATAAATTTATTCAACCAACAGACTTACGGCTAGGAACCATTTTTAATTCTAGACAATGTTTATATGAATGTTTAAAAACTTTAACAATTTTTAAATCATCCCATTATCCCATTCACATTTATAAACAGAAAATTGGAATATGCAAAAGTAATATTTGAAAATATTATTAATATTGGAAGTTATTTGTTTAACATTTCTTAATAGTGTATAATAATTTATATGAACCTTTATTTTGCCTTATTAATACTTTTGATTTAATGGGTTTTATTATGTTTCCATAGCGATGAAGTTAGAGAGAAGATGCATACCCGTTATTTGAGTAACCCAGAATACACATTTGAAAAAGTGAACAGAGCCAGCATGGCATGTGGTCCCATGGTGAAGTGGGCCGTGGCTCAAGTATGTTTGAATATTATATTAATTTTATTTTCTTTATAATATTTCATTTTTAAGTCATACAATGTATGGGGTGGTTCTTCACTTCATAACGGTAAAG
This sequence comes from Troilus luridus, assembly GCA_964056705.1. Lineage (NCBI taxonomy): Eukaryota > Metazoa > Arthropoda > Insecta > Hemiptera > Pentatomidae > Troilus > Troilus luridus. The sequence goes on from OZ057412.1 coordinate 177,376,839, forward strand.
AAGGAGGAAACTACTCAAAACAAAACCTGCTGTCGTTGTATACTTAATTGTTAACCCATGTTTCAATCCATGTTGTAGGTTATGTTGGGCTTACAAACATGATAAGAAGAATATTTAATAACTCTACAAATGTCTAGAGATTATTTCTAGCTCTTATAGTTAAAGGTTTCTTATAATTTTATGGTTTAATTATAATTAGATGATCAAAATCATTAATTATATGGGTTCTATAGTCTTTATCTACCTTTAACATACAAAATGAGTCATTAATGACTCTGATTCTTGGAAGTATCTCCTCACCCCTCGGGTATGTGTGGGCCATCAGCCTACTGCAGGCAACTCACAAAGACCAGGTGGAGGAGCGATGACCCTACCCCATATACATTTATCGGGAAAAGCTTTATGGTTTTCCAGGATGTTAGTTGCCACCTGGAGGTTTGATCCAGGGATGATCTGCTTCGGGGAAAGATAAGTAGGCTCTCATGCACCTACTAACCCCAAGCAGCCATAATTCTTGGATCTAGACCAATTTGTCACTGTCCTTAAACCCGAGAGTATGTTGGTAGGAAGGACACTGGTGAATCGGTCCCCAAGGGATTGGTTATGGAGTTATGAACAGCAACATGCGGTTGGGTGATCCCTTCCACGCTCTAAAAGCTCCTGCGAGATAACCACATCATGGTCTACAGCCCCAATATATATATATATATATATGTTACTATCACATTTATTTATAATCCTAATGATCCCTGAAATGTTTAAGCATGGTTAAGATATAGATGTGATGGAAGTAATACATTATTCTAAAATTGGGATTAAAGCTATATCTTTTGTTATAATATTACTTAAGAATAGTATTATTTCAAATAATCATTACGAATTTTACTCTAAATTTTTAAAATTTTCTTTTTAAAGATCAGTTACGCAGACATGTTGAAGAAGGTAGAACCACTGAGAGAAGAATTACGATCATTGGAAGAGCAAGCTGGCGAGAATGAACAAAAAGGAGAAGATACAAAGGCTCTCATTGCACAGTTGGAGAAGAGCATAGCTGCCTATAAGGAAGAATATGCTCAGCTCATTCAGGAAGGGCTCGCCATAAAGCAAGATTTAGAAAATGTTCAAGCCAAGGCAGGTATCTTTTGTAATTAGTAGAAAGTATATATGTTGGTATAATTAGCTGACATATTTATTACATACATAGCTGACATATTTATTACATACATAGCTGACATATTAACCGCTAATCATATCAGTTGTCCTAATTTAGAGTTTTTAATGGTATATAAAATATTCTTTATTATTATTATTACAATAACTTTCTAAAACTTGCTAGTTTATTGATGCTGATGTTTTTGAAGATTTTTATGTTTGGTATTAATTAATGTTAATTTTATTTTAAATTTTAGGTTGATCGTTCTATTGCTCTACTCAAATCGCTTGGTCTTGAACGATCAAGATGGGAAGCAACATCAGAAACATTTAAGTCTCAAATGGCAACCATTATCGGTGATGTCTTGCTCTCTTCTGCTTACCTTGCTTATGCAGGTTACTTTGATCAACATGTAAGTCGATTTTTTTTATTATACTATAATTCAACACTTGCAGATATTTCCTTATACCTTTACATATAAGAAACTTTCAGATATCTCCAGTAATCTTAAATATTAAGTACTGTTTTCAAAGTTTTCCTTTTAAGCTATTATTTATTGAAGCTTAATTTTCCTCACAGTCTCGTCACAACCTTCTGTCCCGTTGGACAGAACACCTTAGCTCTGCGGGTATCCAGTACAGGCAAGACATAGCCCTTACAGAGTACCTATCTAATCCTGATGAGAGACTCAGGTGGCAAGCAAACAGTCTGCCTACCGATGACCTATGTACCGAAAATGCAATTATGTTGAAGGTTAGTTTACAGAAATGTTTCTTTTATTGTTTTTTTTTTAATTATTATATATTTATTGTTTTATTTGTGATCGTAAATAAAAAATTTCTTTTCCAGAGATTCAACCGTTATCCACTTATCATCGATCCATCTGGGCAGGCTACAGAATTCATTATGAATGAATACAGAGATAAGATAACTAAGACCAGTTTCCTTGACGATTCATTTAGGAAAAATCTGGAATCTGCTCTTCGGTTTGGAAATCCTTTACTTGTACAGGTATAACTCTTAATTATAGTTACATATCAGGTTATCATTAATCATTTTAAAACAATATCTATATTATTAATAACTTTTCTGATTTCATAGTGTTTCTTTTAAAATTACAATTATTTATTTATAAGAAGTTCTTAAATTTAAATAATATTTTCAAAATGTGTTCTATTTACAATACAATTGTTTTATAGGATGTAGAAAACTATGATCCTATTTTGAATCCTGTACTGAACCGTGAAGTAAGACGAACTGGTGGCAGAGTATTGATATCATTAGGAGACCAGGATATCGATTTGTCACCATCATTTGTGATATTCCTCTCCACAAGAGATCCCACTGTAGAATTCCCACCAGATATATGTTCCAGAGTTACGTTCGTTAATTTCACTGTCACTAGGTTAGTATATATAACTTGATTTTCAATATATGATTTATTTTATCATTAAATAAATATAGGACTGATAAGACGTAACTGATTTGCATATTTTTATACTATATATTATTTGTGGTTACAGATCCTCATTGCAGTCCCAATGTTTGAACCAAGTACTTAAAGCTGAAAGATCTGATATTGATGAGAAGAGATCTGACCTCCTTAAATTGCAGGGTAAGTTTGTTATATATAAAAACTAAGATGTTTTATTTTGATGTGTTTTAACCCTTATCAGATGTAAGTTACCTCTTACTTGGGAGGTAGCAAGACGGTCCATATGGATCTGGAAATTCTTATAGGATTATTCTCGGTGCTATTCTACCTTGAGAGTATCACCTATTAGAAGCTAGTGTCTGATAAGGGTTAATCAATGTTACTGTACAAAATGACAATTAGCTACCGTAGACAGTTATGTTTATTATCTTATCAGTATTTAATTCTCAGTGTAAGTTCATAATTCATTATTTACTGTTATAGGTGAGTTCCATCTGAGATTGAGACAATTGGAGAAATCTTTATTGGGCGCTTTGAACGAAGCGAAGGGTAAGATCTTAGACGATGATTCTGTGATCACTACCTTGGAGACACTTAAACAAGAGGCAGCAGAGATCAGCAAGAAGGTTGAAGAGACCGATAGGGTCATTGGGGAAATTGAGACTGTTTCACAGCAGTATAAGCCTCTATCACAGGTTAATCAATTCATTATTTGCTTCAATAAAGAAAAAAAAATGTTTGACTTAGATAAATAAATACAATTGTATTTTGTGACTTGGTTGATTCAATGAGTTTGGTTTTAACTCTTCAACATTGAACGTCAATTTAAAAAAAATTATAAAATATTTTTTATTTCATTAATAATGTATATCGATGGCAATTTCCTTTCAATTAGAAAATTCTCAACTCTCCATTCATTATATTGGGTTGTCACACATGAAATGACCGTTTTTAGAACCAGGAAGAAAATAAAAATTTGAGATCAAATCTAACATATTTTTTATTCAAAGTATTTACCATCATTTTCGAATCACTTCTGCCAAAGCCTTACCAAGTTTTCTATCCCAGATTTGAAAAACGTTGAATCTTGTGATGAAAGGAATTCAGAAAATGCATTTTTAATGTCTAAATCATTGGTGAACAATTTTCCTCGCAAAAAGTTGCCCAAATTCCGAAAAAAGTGGTAGTCTGTAGGGGTTGGTCAGGGGAAGTGTGGTAAGGCTTCATAGCCCAACTCCTTTAATTTATTCACTGCCTGTATTGAAACATGGGGTCGGGCGTTATCATGAAAGAGCTCGTGTGGGACCCAGGAATCGAGCTTTTTTCCCTTTCCGATCAATTTTAAATGCCTGGAAACTGTCGTACGACTTATGCCTAGCTCTAACACATATTCTCTGACTGTTTTATGAGGGTCTTCTTCCATAGCATCCTTAAGATCTTCGTCCTCTATTGATGTTTGAGACCGTCCACAGGGCAGATTTTCTAATGTTGTATCTCCTGAGGAAAATTTTGAAGACCAACGACGGATGGTTCTTTCATTAGCACTTCCTTCACCAAACGCATGATTAATATTTCTTGCTGCCTGGGCAACGGAATGACTGAGTTTGTACTCATAAAAAAAAAATCGTTCGGAAATCGCGTGTTTCCATGGCCAGGGTTAAAATTATACTAAAATCTGTATGCCTACTTGGGAAAAAACAAACACAGTTTACAATTAGAGGATTAACAAGTGCTTATTATAGATAGTAAATATTTTGCTAGGATAGGAACCAACAGGCAACGCTTTAATCTTCTATAAAGATTAAGATTTAAAAAATCAGACATTTCATCTGTGACAACCTAATGTATGCCACTACTTGACTCACTAATTTTTACTAAACTGTGATGCTGTTCAGAACATAACGGTGTTTTATACTGGTAGGTTAATCAAAACTATCTCTTAGTGAAGTAGTGGGAGTTCTAAGTTTAAAAAATCTCTATTTTTTTTTATGACGAATTCAGTTATTCATTGTGGAGGCATAAAATTGGGGAAACCTAAACATTAATCAGTTTAAAATATAATTACTTCCTAGTAATTAAAAATATTCTCAGAAAAAATGAGAATAGCTACAATGAGGTTTTAACAAACAAAAAAGTTTTCTTCGGTTAAATTTATGATAACTCTAAATAAAAACAGTAAATTTTGTATGTTTATTTTTAAAAACCATTAATTTTTGTTGCATTCATAACTCAACAAATTACAATAATGGTGTGATCCTGCTCATATTAACAGTCATGTTAAAAAAAAATTTGCTTGATATTTCTTTTCTAATGAAAGCTGCCAGAGCAATTTACTACTAAAATTTGAATACCTTTAGTGAAAATCCACTTACCAGGAGGTAGTTCAGAATTTATTTCAAATATCAATAAAATTTACTTCAATTTTCATGGTTTCATTCATAATTCAAAAGTGATTTGCAAAGGCAATATGGCTAGGTTAGAACGCCGTTTTGTTGCAGCAACAATTGCTTTGATCTTATGTATATGCTTGTTCTGGTAGGGTTTAACTCTGTAATTCTGTTTGGTCCCAAGCCAGCAATGTTAATACTGAATGTTGAATTTGATATTTTACATTTCTGAATTTAGAAAGTTGTATTGTATAAAATAGTATTTTAATAATTTTATTTTGTATATATATAATTATTTTAAACCATATTTAATATATTAAATATTTATTTTATCATCAGGCGTGCTCCAATATGTACTTCACTCTTGATTCATTGCACCAAATACACTTCCTCTACCAGTACAGCCTCAAGTTCTTCCTTGATATTTTCTCTGCTGTTCTCTTCTCAAATCTATCTCTGGATGGCCTTACTGACCACACTCAAAGGCTAGGTGTCATAACGAAACAGCTGTTTGCTGTAAGTAGATCATCATATATTTTTTTATAAGCTTGTATAAATTGAAAATTCAGTCATACATAGGCTCTTTATTTTTATGCTTTATTTATATAACTTGTCGTTGCAAAATTGTTAAATTAAATAGAAACTATGAAGTTATACTTATGAGTTAATTAAATTATAGTAGATGAAATCCCAAAATTAGAAGAAAAAAAAGGTATAAGTGCTTCTAAGCAATTCTTAATTTAGTATGTATGTGTTGTAAGATATAGTTTTGCTTGTAATTAAGAATGACAAGTTTAATGGATTAAGTTGCATTTAAACTACTTTCTTTAAAATGTTTTAAAGCAGTATATTTTTCAGTAAAATAGAAATTTTAATAAATATTATTCCAATCTTTAATCTTGTTGATCAATAAACTAAACTAATTTGAAATGAAAATAACTATTTCCATTTTACTTTCTCCCCTTCACCTCATTATAACCCTTAAGAAGACCTTTAATGTAGGTCAAAACGTTAGATTTCAAATAAATAATTCAACTTTATTTAAGAAATTATTTCTATGACCAACTTCTTTTAAACAAATAAAAAATTTCTATGATTTTCTTCCCAAAAATAGTCTGAATTTACAGAAAGTGGAGTTTAATGTCAGACTTTTTAAAAATTAAATAATGTGTTTAGAAATTTAAATGGGGTTATTCTTTTTACCAAACCTTTAATGTTATTTTTATTTTTAGGTATGCTATGAGAGAGTTGCTCGAGGTATGCTGCATACTGACCGATTGACTCTTGCTTTATTACTGTCTCGAATATACCTCCGGGGGTTACCCCAAGAAGACCAGCTGGAGGCTGAGTTCCATCACTTCCTCAGGAGCAAAGAGGGTGTCATAGCTTCAGGTGGAGGGTCTTCCCAAGTGGAAGGGTTGTCCAGTGACCAGTTAGAAGCCCTCATTAGGTTGAGCAACAGGTAAATGATAGAGATTATTTCTTCTTTTTAAGGTTAACGAAATAGGTTTTGTATTACTTTGTTATTATTTAATAATAGCCATAACAGTTATTTTTTTTTTTTAATTTTACAGGCTACCACAATTCAAGGAATTAATGAAGAAGGTTAACGAAATGCCTGAGTTTGTTGCGTGGCTCCAGCAGTCGACGCCAGAGCAGAATGTACCGACATTATGGCATGAGGATAAGCCTTTGTCTTCGATCGCAACTGCAATGAACAGGCTTCTTTTAATCCAAGTAAGATACTTCAATACATATTATATTTATTATTTGTTTATTTATTTATTTTTGTGCTTTTTATTTCTCTTTAAAAGGTGTATCGTTAAATCATCTGAGGGAATAACTGAGAAATCTATCATTGCTGTATCAATTTGTAAATTTATGAAGAAACCGTCTTTAAAACTTAGCACCAAATAAATAATCTGGATGAAGTCAAGATGATTTTTTTAATAGTACTATTTTTTTAATAGTTACTATTTTTTTTATAAATAGTAAAATCCTATTGTTCTGCTCAAATATATCAGCCATCGTCGAGACTATTGATAGCTCTATGGTACAAGACAATTTTTTTTGCTTCATCATGACTGTTTATTCCATAATAGACGACATAATCTGATGATTGTTTACTACCAACTATTAGCAATAATTATTTTAAATTTAAGTTTTGAAAGGGTTCAGTGGAGAGTAGAAAGTAGAAATGATTAGTGGTATCAAGTTAAAAATCTCTATTTGGGCACTTGTGATTTAGCAGATCGCCATTAAACCTATCTCCTTATCTCGTGTAATCTTATTTATCACATGTCTTATTTGAGTTATTTGTATGTGCACTATTACATTATTTTTTAGTGTTTTTGTTAATTTAATGTGTTGTCTATTTAAATTTCTTTATTGTATATTTAAAATGAAAAGAATAACACTTTGGGAATTGCGTTCTTCGGAATAAGCTGTGAAATACTTTGAAAATATCAGAGTAATTCCAAAGATTAAATTATGTGAAAATGGTCATGAAATGAAGTTTGATTTGATGTTTTTGTCAAAAGTGTTAGAAAAACATTTCTATAATAAAAGAAATATGGCTACAGGGGTCTAAAATTAGCATTTTACTATTTCATTTTGTATATTTTAATTTTGATTATTATAAATAATACCTACTCTCAGTATTAGAATTATCAGTATTCAGGTTATAAACAATGGCGGGTAACAGTCCATGGTGATCTGCTAAATCACTAGTACCTCTATTTGATTTAAACATTTTGCAGATATAATTATTTTACATTATTAAAATAATCATTATTCATAATGCACCATTATATTCTAGGCTGTACGAGGCGACAGAGTGACTGCAGCTGGTGCAGGACTTGTCAGTGCTGTGCTTGGCGAAGGTTTTACAGCCAGAGCCGAGAGGGAATTGGATTTGGCTCATATTGTTGAGTCCGAAATGACTGCTGGCGTACCTGTTCTGCTATGTTCTGTACCTGGCTTTGATGCCACTTCGAGGTATTTATTTATTTATTCATATTTTTTAAATGAATTATATGTCATTAACCATATTAAAATGGATTAAGAGCATTCAGTGAAACATTTTAAAGCCTATCATGTCGATACCTAAATATATTTAATCATTTAATTTTTGAATATCATTAGCCAATTTAACTGGACTCCATTTTATTTTTCTAAATATGCAGAATGCAGAAAGAACTGCAGTTACTGTAACTGCAATTTATTGCAAAATAAATATTTGTTTATACTACAAATTGTTGGTTAGGAATTAATCCTCACATGCAATATTAACCTTTTTAAACATTAAATAGTACACTATTGTTTTCCAAAGCTGGTCACTCATACACACCATTGTCGTAACTTAAGTCTATAAGAATTGTCTAGTTGCTATTTTTTCCTTTTTAAATGATTTGTATATGATACAGTCCCTCCTATCTATTTATTTATTTGTTTATTATGTGACCATATTTTTTTAATAAGATATTCATTTTGCTGCTTGTAAATTTTTTCAGGGTTGATGACTTAGCTGCTGAATCTGGTAAACAGCTAGCTTCTATAGCTATTGGTTCTGCTGAAGGATTTTCGCAGGCAGACTCTATAATCAATATGGCTGTGAGATCAGGAAGGTAAGAGCTCCTTAATTAGTTCTTTTGATGTCTGCCATATTTCTAATCTTATTTTTTAACATAAAGGTCAAGCATTTTTCAAATGTTACTTAATTGCTTTGTAACAATAGGGATACATGTCACTTATTAGTTTTGCAATATAAGTTGTAAAAAATAAAATCATTGTATGTAGATTTTTTACGACAATCAGCAGATTTGTCGTCAACAAGAAAACATAAACAAATTTTGCCTTCGAAATAGGAGCAAAGAAAATATAGAATATTTTGTGTTTCAAAAATAGGAACTTTATCATATATTAAAAACAGAAAGCTTTAGTGTTTTATTAGTGGATTTAATTTATATTAAAAGTGGTTTATTTATATTATAGAATAGGTAAACAAACGATTAAATAGCATCTCAATAAATATCAGGAAAAGTTCATTACTTGTAAGGTGGCTACAATGATAATGTTGTCTGTTTTTTGGCCAGATACCTGTTCTTTGTTTAGGGATCCACAAATTTATTTTTGTGGTAATTTTTAAACTTTGAATCCTATTTCCTATTTTTCTAATAGTCCTTAATTTACCATTAGAATGATTATTATAAACCACCAAGATCTTAATTTTAAAAAAAAAAATGTATTTATTGAAATTTACAATTGTATACAGAATACATCAAGTAAATATAATGAAAGATAAATCATGTCCAGAGACAAAGGCAAGTAGAGAAACTACCCAGTGGTAGTATTCAAATAAAAAGTTCAAATTAGAAGGTCACGAGGCCATCTTCAAAGGCCTTCATACAATTTTACTTTGATTTGATTTGATCTGTACCAGGACCATTTTTTCTTCCTTAATATTGATTTATATTCAATAATACCTCTAAGATCATATTTTTACAATGAGTGACTTAATTTCTTTTTTTTTTCTTTTTTAGGTGGGTACTGCTTAAGAATGTCCACCTCGCTCCACAATGGCTTGTACAATTGGAGAAAAAACTTCATTCACTGCAACCGCACTCTGGCTTCCGACTGTTCCTTACAATGGAAATCAATCCTAAAGTCCCTGTTAATCTCCTGAGAGCAGGTCGTATCTTCGTGTTTGAACCACCTCCTGGTATCAGAGCAAACCTATTAAGGACATTTAGCACTGTTCCTGCCTCTAGGATGATGAAGGCACCTAGCGAAAGAGCGAGATTGTACTTCTTGCTAGCCTGGTTTAACGCTATAGTGCAGGAGAGGTTGCGATACGCTCCTCTGGGTTGGGCCAAGCACTATGAATTCAACGAGTCAGATCTTCGTGTGGCTTGTGATACTTTAGATACTTGGATTGATGCCACAGCTGTGGTAAGTTTTGTTTTTATTTATTATGTTTTTTTAATGGAGTTAAGATAGTACATCAATTAAACATGATTTAAATGCCCAAATAAGGGAAATGACTTTATGTAGTTTTTTAAACTGTTAAACTAAAAACAAATAATAGAACTCGCATGCTTTTGACATAGGGAAGAACACAGTTGCCACCCGAGAAGGTGCCTTGGGACGCAATCGTTACACTTCTATCGCAATGTATCTACGGTGGTAAAATAGATAACGACTTCGATCAGAGGTTGTTATCTTCATTCCTCTCAAAATTGTTTACACCAAGAAGCTTTGAAGCGGACTTTGCACTCGTGGCCAATGTCGATGCTGGAGCTCCAGGAGGTCAGAGGTAGGTTGTTCCGAATTGCTATTTTGTTTATTCGATCTCCATCAACCACTATTATTATATCCTATCTATATGAATTTTTTTTTATGAATTAAAAATGATGGGGTTTTGTTAAATTTATTATTATAAGCATTAAGTTTTATATATAAATTAAAGTTTATATAAAAATAAACTATTTTACAAAATAATAATATATTCATTTTAATTTGTTTAAAAAAAAAGGATTTTCTAAGCTGTATTACATCAATATTTGCTTGCTATTATTAATTGTGCATTACTTTTCAGGCATATTACAATGCCAGATGGGACAAGACGAGACCATTTCTTGCACTGGATAGAGTCTCTGGCCGACCGACAGACTCCATCTTGGCTTGGCCTGCCTAATAATGCAGAGAAAGTTCTTTTGACCAATAAGGGTTAGTGTTACACAAACTTTGTTATTATTTAAGCATGTATTGTAGATTAAAAATGTATTATTATTGATTGCTTTATTTAATTGTTTTTTAGATGTATTAGTAGTTGATAATGGTTGAGTTTGATACAAATATTAACCTCTTGACATACAAATAAAACAGGATTTATTTCTGGGACACACCTGAAAAATCAATGGGCATTACTTGAATAAAGTGTATACAATTTTTTAATCTTGTTATCACTAGAATAGCCAAATAGATTTTCATCCTCACCTTCAAACAATGCTTCTAATTCTAACATGTTACTAGGATCATTTTTACTTTTCACTAAATTCAAATATGTGGAATACAACATTTGCCTTGCAAGAGAACTGCTGTCTGTACCAAATAATGCTTTCGATATGATTTTTTTTTAATATATTGGAATCATCATCATCGCATGGAGGACCATGGCCTCCTCTACAATTTTCCTCCACTTTGAACAATCTTCTGCTGCTCTTCTCCATGTTCTTACCCCGAGGAGCCTAAGGTCAGCTTTCACATTGTCCAGCCGTCGCATTCTAGTCCTTCCTCTCTTCTTTCTCCATCTGGACGTCCCTCCATGATCAGCTTTGGGAGTTTTTTTTATCCGTTCTGTGAACCTTCCCCACCCATCTCAATCTTCCCTTTTTTAATACAAGAAACTATATCTGGTTCTCCATATAGGTACCTAAATTCTTGATTCCTCTTTATGCGGAAACGATTTCCTTCCTTGGTTGGGCCAAACACTCTTCTAAGAATCTTTCTCTCCCCAGTATTCAATAATTTCTCATGCTGCTTAGATAGAGTCCACATACATGACAACAGGTATCTTCTTATATACCCTTATTTTGAGGCTACAGGGTTCAGCTCTATTTCGGAACACATTTCTGAGGGACCAATAGCATCTGTTACCGTTTTCAATTCTCGCCTTTATTTCATGTTCCAGTCTGTTATCTTCTGTTATAATGGTGCCAAGATACTTAAATCTTTTAACATTTTCAAAACTGTACCCTCTTCCTTGGAGATATCCACTGGATGACAGTTTCCTGGATGAAAGCATCTAATTTGTTTTGTCTTTATTTATAATGAGCCCTGCCTTCCTAGCTGCTTCTTCACATTCCCATAATGCTTCCAAGAGCTTGTTTTCATTTCTTGCTGTGATGACCACATCATCAGTATATGCCAGGTATTGGGTCATGTTGTTATAAATACATCCCTCTTTTTTTGCTTTGGTTGACATTGTGATCTCCTACAGCAGCAAATTAAATAACACTGGAGGGTCTCCTTGTTTAACTCCCTTTTGAATAGAAAAGTCTCTGGAAATTTCTCCATGGACCTTTACCACACCGCTACTGTACTGCAATGTCATCCTTATCAATCTGATAAGTTTTTTTGGGTACCTAATTAACATCAGGTTTTCGTAAAGCTCATTTCTTCCTATGCTGTCATATGCCTGTTTGTAGTCAATGAAGAGGTGGTTTAGATCTACATTTGTTCAAGCTTGTCCTGATGGTAAATATGTGGTCAACAATCTGGTCCACTCAAATCTGCTTCTGCTGTTATCATTAATCTTTCCAATAGTAGTATAGATAACACTTTATAGATTGAAAATAGCGGTGTTATCCCTCTATAATTTTGCCATTCTAATTTATTTCCCTTCGTATGTTTCGGCACAATAATGGCCTTATACCATTCCTTAGCCATTTCTTCCTTTTTCCATATTTCAAGGATTAGTTAATTCATTGGAATGCCGTTGAGTTTTTGTATTTGTAGTTATTGGTACTGTTGAGAAGGAGAGAAGGAAGAGTATATTGAAAATTTTGAGACCATTTCAGGCATCTCCCAGACGTCATTGTATGCCAAAGGTCTAATGATCTAATGTTATATACTAGGATGATAGTATTGTTTCATGATCAACTGTGATGCAAGTAAGTTAAAATCATTTTTTTTTTTTTTCTTTTCAGGAACTGATTTGGTGATAAAACTTCTTAAGATGCAACAACTGGAAGACGAGGATGAGCTTGCCTACACCGAACAGGAGTCCGGACCTCCCTCATCGCTGCAACCAGGACCCGACCCTGGCAGACCTGCGTGGATGAGGACGCTACACAACTCAGCTCTCACCTGGCTCCAGTTATTGCCAACTAGTCTTCAAGTATGTACAATGTTTTCCGTTAAATACTTGTGCAGATATATGCAAGATAATTTTACAGAACTAAATAACTTTGTTTACTACGATTACAAAAGAAACTGTATCTAAAACTTAGACAGCTTTCTATTAAAAAAAATATATTTTTGTTGTCTTTTTGGCGAAATTCTCTATTGTAAGCACCATTCTTCTTATGCATTACACTCTATTTTAACTTTTAACTCTTTAAAAATCCTTTTATCATTTTCTGACATCAATCAATTTTTATATTGTCAAAATATTATAGTAATAATTATTCAAAACTAAAAATAATAAAAAATCTACATGCTCTTCAGTAATCCATACCATTGTCATAATTGTCTTTAAGCGTGTTGATAAAAACTATCCAAACCTATTGAGGCATTGACATAGAAAGCTAATAAGTAAAAATAATAATTTTTTCATACAATAGGTAGTAATTAATCATGCCAATAGAATAGAAAGAGGAGTAAGTCAAAACTAGGAGTGCTTTAGTTCTAGTAGTGGTAGTTACCATTTTCCACTTGAAACTTTAATTTTTAGTTGTCAAAACGGTTTTTTTCTTCTCCCCTAAAATTCATTTTTCATGGCCTTTTCCATTTCAATGCCTCAATCATTAAATGTTTTCCAAAAATTATCAATAAACGTTATTTAAAAAATATGTTATTTTGGACAAAGGGTATCAGCTTTTGTAAACAGGCATTGGAGATTGAAACTCAAAAAAGTAGTGATAAGAAAAAAATATGAAAATGTTCATCCATTCAAGAGTGAATCTTGTCACAGACCAACGATAAATGCATTTATTTTTCATTTACTCCCTGAGCTCTATTCAAACTATGTATCTGTAATGTAACCCAATTAAAATACCTTCCTTACTTATATGTTAGGAAAAGTAATAATAACAGTTGGAATACCTACCCAGATTTGAATCAACTCATGTTAAAATTTAAAAAAATCATTTTTATAGTTCCGAAAATATGATTTTCTACTCTAGTCACATTTCATGTCCAATAAGTGGTTACTCTAGTATTTATTTGACTCTAAATTAATTTATATTTAATTTATTTTATACTAAATGAAAGTAAAATACAAATTCATTATTTTTTCTCAGTTGTAATAATTCTTAAATTTATTAATTTAATAATTAATAATGACTGTAAATAATTCTGATGGTTTCATTGATGAGATAAAAAATGTTGAAAGCTACAATATAAGTAGATGTTTTATTATTTGAGCTAGTCTGCTGTGAATAGGCTCAGCTTAGTATCAGTATAGAAAGTTAAATAGCTAATATATATACAGTAGAATCCCGATAATTCGTATGGTCAAGGGACTGAAGATTTGGTACGAATTATCGGGAATACCAATTATCGGGAGTACAAAATTAAAAAACATATTAATGCAATTTTTTGAATCTATCGAACCATCCATCACTTGCACGAAAGTCTTCAATTCCCATTTTTCTGTGAAAACTCGGGCTTTTTCCCTTCAAATATTACCTCCAACTGGTACATTTGAATTCCTTGCTTGTACGAACTACTTTTTTAAGTTCTCTACAAGTCTGGGAAGTGATTTTGCCCTTGTTCTTCAAAATTGATGTGATCGTGTAACCAGGGACGATGAAATGCTTGGATACGTCAATTAGCATACCACCAATGATCACGGCGTTTATGATTTGTTGTTTCTCTCTAATAGAGAGGCTAGCGTATTTTGGAGGCATTATAACGTGTCACAACGGTAACAAAAACGAGACTGAATTGTAAATAAAAGTGTAATTGTAAGAAAAGCATAATAAAATGCCTAGTGCTCTCATTTCCTTTGAGTGAAAACAGTACGAATTACTTATGAGATTTCTTAGAAAACTTGTCTCTCTCACTCGCTCTCCCGTAAAAAACAATAGGATCTACTGTGCCTCTGAACAATACAAACATACTTGTGTATAAAAACAATACAAATTGAGTGATTTCCTAGAAAGCATATATTCTCATTCTGCTCCCTGGCATATCTGCTTCACTGTTCTCTCCCTCCCTTTCGAAAACAGTACTAAGTAACGATATTTTAAAGCTGGTAATACGAATTATATGACGTTATAAGTGACCTCGAGCATGAAAATAATACGAATTACCGAGGGGTCTGATATGCATTGATTTTATACCATTTATCGGGATTTTCTCTGGGGACTGGCAAATTTGTACGAATTAGCCGGAAATACGAATAATCGGGATACGAAATATCGGGATTCCACTGTATTTAGAAAGCAGGAAAGTCATTAGTTACAAATAACTATTTATAATTAAATTGTTATGTCAGACTGCTTCTTTAACATTTTAAGTATATTTATACTGGTGTAACATATAATAGTAATACAATGTATTCTCTTAATAACAGACATTGAAGAGGACGGTAGAAAACATCAAGGATCCACTCTACCGGTATTTCGAGCGTGAAGTTAACTCAGGAGCTAAACTTCTGAGGGATGTTATTCATGATCTCACTGATGTTGTCGCCATTTGTCAGGTTTGTTTTGAATAATTTAATTACCATACTTTATTAATTTTTTTATTTTGTTTTGTTTATTTCAATTTTATAAAACATTCATTAAAAATATTTTTGCTGGATCCCCTGTAATGATAGCATCGATCCAATATTTATAATGTTTATTTCTAAAATGTTTTATTATTTCAGTTCAAACTTTTGATTGACTTGGGTCATTCTTTTAAATAAAATATTAAGAGTAGCTGGAAAAATTTAGCTTTAAATAAAAAAGTATTGGTATATATTTTATTTGAGATTGATTAATGTTGATAATATTTATACTTAAAAGCAAAGTTTTTATGTTATGAATTTTTTTTTTTTACTCTGTGTTTACTTTTCATTAATTACTTTATTAACTAATGTTTGTGAAATGTGTATTAATGAGGTGCTGGAAATTAGAATGTTAAGCGCTGTGGATCAACATGTAGAAATCAAATTTGATCTAATATAATTTAAATTTTATCATAGGGAGAAAAGAAACAGACCAACTACCATCGGACCATGCTCAGCGATCTCGTGAAAGGTATCCTTCCTTCAGGCTGGAGGAGGCAAGTATTAGTTACTGAATATTGAATCCCAGTTCTAAAATTGTTTATTAAATTATATTTAGATTATAATTAAAAAAAGACCATTAATTTAATCAAAATTTTAAATATTTATTTATATATTTTTATAAATATTTAAATATTTATATTTAAATATTTTAAATAAGTATTAATAATAATAATATCTGGCGCAACAACTTGTCATCGAGTCTGGGCCGCCTCCAGCATTCTCCGCCAGTCAGCTCTATCCTGCGCAGCATCCCTCCAGTTTCTAGCATTAAGAAGAAGGGTATGTGCATCCTCGTCTACAGCCTCCATCCACCTTACATTTGGCCTCCCTACTCTCCGTGTGCCATGGATTCCCTCTGTGAGAATCTTTTTGGGAATCCGTGTGTCCTCCATCCGTCCAACGTGACCTGCCCATCGCAGTCGGTCAAGTTTAATTGTTCTGATAACATCTGATGTCTTATAAAGGTCGAATAGTCTCTATTGTATCGCCTTCTTCGTGTTCCTCACACTTTTACTGGTCCTAAAATCTTCCTCAGGGTTGTCCTCTCAAAGGTTAGGATCCTATTCTCATCTGCTGTTTGAGCAACCTCGAAATAGTTATTGGACCTTTCGATGAGAGCTCCGAAATGGATAAGGAAAATAAATTTCTGATTCAATTATACCAGATCGCATGTCATTTTGAATGTAACCTTTTATTAAACTAATAACATAAATCAATTTTCATAAATTAAATAACTAATAATTTTGAGAATGAAAAACAATTAATTAAATTAAAGAACAATTTAAACGCTTTTATAATGAGAAATGAAGTTACTAATATTAACTAAATTATCAACAACTAATTAATAACAAAAGGAAAACAAATATTATTTAATCTTACGATAGTAAATTTAACTCTATTAAATTACAAATAAAATCTATTACAAAATAATGAATGTTTATGCGGTTTTCTGATTGCAATGATATAATAATGAAAACTCTTATCTGTCTGTCGAAGTAGTTTTCAGTAGATGGTAGATTCTCGGCAGGGCGAGCCGGATGTTGAGACGACAGAGGATTTTCGTCGGCAGGGCGAGCGAAGACGTTGAGATGATCGACTGGGTCAATTCGAATTGGTCGAATCGATGACGAAGTTTAAACTAATTACACCTGCAGGTGGGCAGCAAATTAGTATCTTCTTCAAATTCACAAGACACAACTTTGGTCTCCTAGAGAGCATACGATGTGCACGGCTAAGGGCTCGCGTCAACACTGTCTTCAAAAATTCACAAAAACAACTTTGGGCTCCTAAAGAGCATACGATGTGCACGGCTAAGGGCTCGCGTCAACACTGTCTTAAAATTCACAAAAACAACTTTGGGCTCCTAAAGAGCATACGATGTGCACGGCTAAGGGCTCGCGTCAACACTGTCTTAAAATTCACAAAAACAACTTTGGGCTCCTAAAGAGCATACGATGTGCACGGCTAAGGGCTCGCGTCAACACTGTCTTCAAATTCACAAAACACAATTGTGGGCTCCTCTAGAGCATACGATGTGCACGGCTAAGGGCTCGCGTCGACACTGACTGGCTCGGTCTAGCCGGAGCGAACAAAAGCCGCTCGACTCTCTTTTGTTTTTCTCTCTTCACTTTTATAACATATGTTTTCAAACTTATTACAAATATTACACTTATATCTAAACCAAATAAAATTACCTTTTAAATTAAATTATTCTAACACAACTATTATATAAACGTTTAAATTATTATATTAAATAAGAAATTAGAAAAGATAATGTTGTTTCTTTTACGAAAAAATGATTTAGTTTTTTATGATTAAAACTAATAATACTTTATAAGGTTACTACTTCATCTGGCCTTAACACACCGCCCACCAATTTTTGTCTGTGCGCAAAAATTCAAAAGAAAGATATTTGCGTAGAAGTTTAATTGACAACCCTAGTCGGGAAACAAGATATTAGATTGATTGGGAGGCAATATATTAATGCGTTGGTGAGTGAAGCTCCAAATTTGCGTACTGCTCCGCTGGTCAAATTGTGAACGTAGAAATGTCAGAATTTTGCCTATTGCCATTGGGTTGCTAAAACGATTTTAAAAGAAAACGACCACAATATTCTACGCTTGTAATGGCATACGGACATCATTGGTCAAATCTCGACGGTGGGGGATTGGCAATTGGAGGAACGAAATTCTCCGAATGATATCGGTACGTACTAAATGTACCCTTTTGGACAAATTTGCATTTGTGGACAATTTTATGGGGAATAGTTCTACAATTTGGCACAACCCTATCATGTCGTTTCTGATGTGAATGCAAAAGTTGTTGGGTAGGGTGGAGATACATTCTACAGTTATGGTAAATTAACTGATCAGATATATGTTCAATGTAGTTTCGGAACTAAGGAAGTTATATTGGTTTTATTACAGTCAGAAATGTTACAATTCTTGCATTGCTGGGCAAAGGACTGTTGCTAATGTTACCGCCCACCCTGAGGATCCCTTGGAAATCTATGGATGGTGATGAGCGGGCATGCATTGTAACGGATGGGGAATCCATTTCGAAATAATGCGGCTGGGCGCATTGGGCGCAATCTATACCGGAAGGCCGGAGTCTATTCAAATGATACTTCTCAATGGGTTGAGAAGTACCGCAACGATATAAAAATTGTTGGTAAGGTAGGACAGTGTGATGCACTACTTCCTGAAAAACCCATTGACATAACTCCGAGGGCGGAACAAATCGAAAGCGCCTGAAATTAAAGGACGCGTGCCTAATATCCAATTGAAGCTTAGGCCCAATCAGGGAATGGATATTTAGAAATCCAAGCTCCATAGGCGACTTGAATACCAATCGAAGTTTTGCGGGGAAGTTGTCTTCAAATACACAAATATGTGGTCAAATATATCGACCCCTACCAGCGGTTGACAAAACATGGTAGTCGTCGATCGATTTGGAACAGTTTCCTGTCAATAAAGAAATGTTGTCAATCCGGTGCTCTAATTTTGGGAACTGTTGTAATGCAGTGTAATGAGAGCAATTCAGATCTGGTGGAGAAAACTCTTTAAATGGTGATTGGACCTTGTAAGGCCCGCTGTACTCCCGAGTGTGAGTTAAACTAAAAGGTCTCTCTGCCTTAACATTTGGAGGGTTTGGTTCGACAACTGGAGCAATAGTTTCGATTTCCTGAACTATTTTAATTGGTTTGCCCAATGCTCTCTCTTGTGATTGGTCGCAAGATGAAAAGAGCGAAATGGATGTATCTTGTACGGTGGAATGAGAGCGTATAGGTCCCATGATGACCCACCCGAAAATAGTTTTGAAAGCGCTAGGATATCCGTCCCGTCTCACGCATTTGCCCAATAAGATTTGTCCGAACAAATCAGCTCCTAACAGGAAATCGATTGGACCCGGTTTCCCAAATGAGTAATCCGCCAATGGGTATTGTTTGAAGTGGTCATTTATATAGGCCGGTACTGGACCAACGGGTACCTTTTCTGTAATCTTGGTAATAATTACAGCGTTACTTTTAAGCCGAGGCTGTTTACGATCTCTAGGCACTATAACACACGAGGTCTCGTACTTCCCTCCTTGTATCGGACTATCCGCAAAACCCCTCATAGACTGAGAATTAAGTCTTGTCCCAAGTCCTAATATTCGTACGCAAGCCGAAGAAATGAATGATCGTTGTGATCCACTATCGATCAAGATACGAATTGGGACCAACTGCCCATTACTGTCTTCTATTCTAGCCATTGCTGTCCCCAAAAGGATGGAGACATCGGTCTCGGATGACGAGGATAAAACCGAGCCGTTCAGAGATTCGTTATTGTCGGTTTTGATATCTAGTTTTTCATCTGTTAACGCACTCGTTTTTAGCTTACCGTTGTTCTCTGAATAGTGAATGCGGTCTGAAGATTGACTGTCGGACCCACCTGTCGATCTACTTGTTGATGTAGGAAAATGCAAGAGGGAGTGATGCCGTTTTTTACAGTGGTAGCATGACCTAGGAGAGGTGCATTTACCAACATAATGGTTTGGCGACAAGCAATTAGAACAAATCTTAAGCTGCTTCATTTTATTAAAACGTTCTTTGGGCTCTAGGGAGCGAAAACGAGGACATCTATATAAACGGTGTTTTTCCTGACACAGAGGACAAATATTTTCTGGGCTAGAACTACCCGTTGACATAAAAACATGTTTGGCAATATTTTGGGGCCTACCAACTGACGAGCTTTGAGTATTATGACCGAAATTCGAGGTTAGTGAATCTGCTTGAAGCTGAAAGCATTGTCGGTGAATAAATGAAGTGAAATCATCGAAAGTTGGGACTTCAGATTTGGATCCGAAGTCTGTTTCAAATCGCTCGCGAGTTTTCGCATCGAGGAGCCTCAAACAATATGTGAACAATATGAATCCGGAAGGGTCCGGAAGATTCAATTTTCGGAAAGCAACTGCACTTTCCAAAACAACTTCGGAGAAATTTTCTAAGGAACGTAGATCGAATTTGGCACCAGGTTTGTAATTGAACATATTGACTAAGTAGTGTGTGGCTTGGATCCGCTTATTATCGTATTTCTTTTGTAAAGCATCCCAGGCTTGTTCGTAACCTTCGGAGGTCAACTCTATTGTCAAGATGGTTTGAAGTGCCTGACCGTTTAAGGCTGACTTCAGATAATGAAACTTTTGAATATTGCTCAAATTCGCATTATTGTGAATTAATGATAAATACGTGTCCTTGAAGGACACCCAATTAGAAATAAGACCACTAAAGGAGGGCAAGTTAATGGTTGGCAATTTAATGTGAGAATCGACACAGTGCTGACTGTGGTCACCACTTCCGGATTGGTTGGCGGCAATTTCACCTTCCCCGGCAATCACAAAAGACAATGCTTCGTAATAATTTTTCCTGGTTTCGGTACGAAGAGTATTGAAACGATCTATCGATTTATCTTCAAGAATTTTGGCAAGTGAGTGGGCCTCTTTAATTTTTTCTAAAAATGTATGAAAGGTGTCATCCAACCGTGATAATCGCGCTGTTAGTAAATTTCTATCTTGGGGTCGGGTAGTGATATTGGACCCAATGGTTCGCGTTTCTAATATGTCTTCAGCTAAATCATTGAGCTCGTATTCAAGATCGAATAATTTAGTTTCATTTTTACTTTGGTCTGATTTAGGGGCCATTATTTTGTTTGATACAAAACGAACAAATCCTATAAAGAGTAAATATTAGAACAAATAAAATGAAATGTAAAAGAAAATAGAAATTATAATATCAATTTAGAAACGGTTCCAGTAATGACGTGCGATCCGGCCGCCGGAGGACCAATTTTATGTTTGAGCAACCTCGAAATAGTTATTGGACCTTTCGATGAGAGCTCCGAAATGGATAAGGAAAATAAATTTCTGATTCAATTATACCAGATCGCATGTCATTTTGAATGTAACCTTTTATTAAACTAATAACATAAATCAATTTTCATAAATTAAATAACTAATAATTTTGAGAATGAAAAACAATTAATTAAATTAAAGAACAATTTAAACGCTTTTATAATGAGAAATGAAGTTACTAATATTAACTAAATTATCAACAACTAATTAATAACAAAAGGAAAACAAATATTATTTAATCTTACGATAGTAAATTTAACTCTATTAAATTACAAATAAAATCTATTACAAAATAATGAATGTTTATGCGGTTTTCTGATTGCAATGATATAATAATGAAAACTCTTATCTGTCTGTCGAAGTAGTTTTCAGTAGATGGTAGATTCTCGGCAGGGCGAGCCGGATGTTGAGACGACAGAGGATTTTCGTCGGCAGGGCGAGCGAAGACGTTGAGATGATCGACTGGGTCAATTCGAATTGGTCGAATCGATGACGAAGTTTAAACTAATTACACCTGCAGGTGGGCAGCAAATTAGTATCTTCTTCAAATTCACAAGACACAACTTTGGTCTCCTAGAGAGCATACGATGTGCACGGCTAAGGGCTCGCGTCAACACTGTCTTCAAAAATTCACAAAAACAACTTTGGGCTCCTAAAGAGCATACGATGTGCACGGCTAAGGGCTCGCGTCAACACTGTCTTAAAATTCACAAAAACAACTTTGGGCTCCTAAAGAGCATACGATGTGCACGGCTAAGGGCTCGCGTCAACACTGTCTTAAAATTCACAAAAACAACTTTGGGCTCCTAAAGAGCATACGATGTGCACGGCTAAGGGCTCGCGTCAACACTGTCTTCAAATTCACAAAACACAATTGTGGGCTCCTCTAGAGCATACGATGTGCACGGCTAAGGGCTCGCGTCGACACTGACTGGCTCGGTCTAGCCGGAGCGAACAAAAGCCGCTCGACTCTCTTTTGTTTTTCTCTCTTCACTTTTATAACATATGTTTTCAAACTTATTACAAATATTACACTTATATCTAAACCAAATAAAATTACCTTTTAAATTAAATTATTCTAACACAACTATTATATAAACGTTTAAATTATTATATTAAATAAGAAATTAGAAAAGATAATGTTGTTTCTTTTACGAAAAAATGATTTAGTTTTTTATGATTAAAACTAATAATACTTTATAAGGTTACTACTTCATCTGGCCTTAACATCTGCCTTTGTTAGAGCCCAGGCCTCTGAGCCATCTCAGATCAGCAGCTTTATCTGCCCAGAGAGGAACCTGCTAGTTAGTTGCTTCCTTAGGCAATAATAGCACCTATTAGCAGAATTAATTCTTCTTCTTATCTCCTGAGATGTCATTTTGTGAATTAACTTCTGTTCCTAAGTAGACGAACCTGTCAACGCAATCGAATCGGTACTGACCAAATTCGAACTTTAAGTGCATACACTTGCCCGACCTCCTATATTTTATATCTTCATGATGTATTCTCTTACATCGAAACTCCTAAACAGAGGCGCTAGTGTTGGAATCTATGGTTAAGTTAACTTATCAGTTGGCGCCCAAATAAGAGCAAAGTAAAAAATAAATCCTCAACAGTAAAAAGAAGTGTTATAATGGTAATTGTTTGAACATTACTTTACTATGACTTATTGACATGATTATTGAAACTTTAGAATTCTTTAATGTCAAATCACTCTTTTTTGAGGGGGGGGAGAGGTTTAGGGTAGGGGTCATCAGCTTTTAATTCTAAGGTATAACTATATCACATATTTTTAAAGGAAACATTAACAAGATATTTTGTTCAAGAAAAATATTGCAGTATACTGTTGTAGTTGAACTTAAAATTTTATAATAACAATTTTTTCATAATTGAAATCTCCATCCGAGTTATTGAAATGAAATGTTTGTTATTTTAAATCCAGGTTATTCAATTATATTTATGTGTTAAATGTAACTCTATTTTTACTCTTAGCTTATTTTAATGGAAACCGTTGTAATAATTTTTGTTATTGATATATTTACTTGATTTTTTTCTTATTTAAAAATCAAACACACCACTAATAATTGTGTACTTAAATTTAAATCAGTTCTTGTTTGTATAGGTACACCGTCCCGAGAGGATGTACTGTTATTCAATGGATAACAGACTTCAGCAATAGGGTGAAACAGTTGGATACTATTTCAAAGCTTGCATCGCAAAGAGGACCATCTGAAATTAAGGTTAGATATTTTCTTAGATATTGCCTTCTACTTAACTTCAGATCGCCACTTTTTTTTATGTATATTTAGATTTGTTTTAGTTTTTCTATTCCCTGTTTTGATTTGTAAGTTTATTGTTATTTTGATTCATCTTTAAAATTATTAATTTGTCATTCATCTAAAACTTTTTTTTTCCTTTCAACTGGACTCGATAGTTCTTAGAAGAATGTAAAATGGTCAGAGGGTGCAGTCAATAATGTACACAAAACAAATCTATTTTTTTTTTTTTAAGTTCAGAAAGTTGTGTAAATTTATAAAAACAACTACAAAACTAAATTATTTTATTATAAAATGATACTGCACAAATGTTTTGGCCCATTTAAGTTGTAATTTTTCTAAAAACAATTTATGCTATATTCAAATATGATAATTAGAAATATAATATTTTAGAGGAAATGGTTAACTGTATGTATCTTGAGCAAGTTGAAAGTGGCCAGGGGTACAGTCAATAAATTTTACACAAATAAATAAAAGTGTTGGCGTTATTTTTAAACTATAATAATATAGTTCTGTATTATAGCTAAAACTATAATTTAATAGGTTGTTTGTCTTTTTTTTGTTTTTTTTGCTTGCTATAAGTATTAGTCTGTCTAAATTATTCCCCTGTAGTTTATAAGATGATTCAACATTTTAAAAAACAAATGTAGTATTGTAATACATCTTTCCTCAATCTGCCGGGGTTCCTCAAGGCAGTATCCTCGGACCAATTCTCTACACAGTTTATACAGCTGACATCCCAACTCATCCTAATACTATCCTTACCATGTATGCGGAAGACACATGTCTATTATCTGTCAACACTGATCCATTTACAGCATCCCGTACTCTTCAATCCCACATCACTGACCTTGAAAATTGGAGTCAAAACTGGAGGATTAAAATTAATTCTCACTAATCTCATCAAATCACCTTTACCCTCCGTCGTAAACCAGTGACTTCCTGCCCCCCTGTATCGTTTAAAAACATCACTCTAAGTCCTGTAGAACAGATCCGGTACTTAGGACTACACCTTGACAAGCGCTTAACTTGGAATCCTCTTACTAGACTGAAACGACAAGAAACAGCTCGCCGTTTCAGGCTACTTCAACATTTACTAGATAAACGCTCTATGCTCCCAATTAATTACTAGAGACTCATAAACATGACAATCATTAGACCCATCTGGACTTACGGAATAGAGCTTTGGGGCTCCACTAAGCCATCGAATTCCTCTCGTATTCAATCCTTACAATCCAACATCCTTCGGAAAATCCTTAATGCTCCTTACTTTGTTACAAACAAAGTAATCCATAATGACCTTAACGTCCCGTTTATTGCTGATTTGCCCCGAATCCGATATCAATCTTTTCATGACAAACTTCATTTCCACTCAAACCCACTAGTTTCAAACCTCGCAACCTCTTCAATTCCTGATAATCCTCCGAGGCGTCTGAAAAGAAGATGGCCTCGTGACCTTCTAAACTGAACTTTTTATTTGAGTACTACCACTGGGTAGTTTGTCTTACTTACTACGTACTTGTCTTTTCATGCCAATGTATTCACTCATTATATTTACTAGATGTATTTTGTATACAGTTGTAAATTTCAATAAATAAATTTAAAAAAAAATTTTAAATAACTTATATATTTATAGTTAATTAATTTGAAGTTAGATCAATGGTATTAATAGATATTATTAAAATTTGATGTTATCTTCTTGATAGTCATTCTATCAGGTAATTAATAACTTATTAATTTAAAACTTTTGCTGCATTTTCCTTTTTAGGATAAATATACTTTATTAAATATCAGGCTAAATAGCAGTATAGCCCATTACGAACAAGACTGTCATAAAAAGCGTGTAACTAAAATTAAAAAGATTGATTATTACTATTCAGTTTTCATTATTTCTTCTCTAATAGACATAAAATGTGATAGTAGGAGGTAAATGCTGTATATATGTCAGGAGTAATGCTATTTTCTTGCAACCTATTTCATTCACACCGAAAGATCATTCTTAAGTTATTTACTTATATCACTCATATGTTAATTAACACATTTCTTTTTAAATTTTAGAATACACCAATCTGGTTGGGTGGTTTGATGAACCCTGAGGCTTATATCACTGCCACTAGGCAGTGTATCGCACAGGCTAACAGTTGGTCTCTTGAAGAGTTGATCTTGGACGTTACTATACCTGAGCCATCGTCGTCCAGTTCTGTTGCCACTGATGAATGCAGTTTTTCTGTTACTGGTATGTTATATTTACTACTATTACAGTTTCACTGTTTTTTTGTTGTATATATGTTTGATTTGTTTATACTCTTTGGTTGAATAAAAATTTTATTTGTTTGATGCTGAAATTATATATCTAAATACTATAATGTTGCTGAAAGCTTGAATAGAAGTAATGTTGAAGTCACAACAATAATGACTTGTTTTTTTATAATTATCCTTCCAAGAAAAATAAATTAGCTCAGATAATTAGATATACACTAAATTAGATATACAAACTCAGATATAATAAATTAGAGATAAACATTTATTTTAACAATTTTGACATTTGATATTTTATATTAAAAACAAATCGTTTAGTAATGAAAATAAAAATATTAAAACAAAGGTCTTTAAGATAAAAATATAAATAAAAAAAAAAGACAAAATAATAAATAAAAGGAATAAACAAATTAACAGTAAAAATATCTCAATCACGGAGTAGTAATATTTACAAAATTAGCAACAATAAAGAAACATGATTGTAAAATAAATATTAAATTAAAATGATAAATAAAATCAGCTTGGTAGAGATTCTCAAAGAGTCAGGCTTGTCAAATAAATCTGAAAGAAAAATTTTGTTAAGTGGCATCATATTTATGGATGTCACAGGCTGTAAGTATCATGAGTATCTGAGGTATTGTAGGTAATGCAGTAACACTTATAAGGTTGAAAAGTTAGTGGGCCCACATTAAAACTCATTCACAATAAACAATATACTAATTGTAAACAAATGGAATGGACAATGGCATAAAAGATTCACAGAAGAAATCTGAAGTATAGCTGCAGTGAGTCGATAATAGAGCAAAGCTGAAAACAAATAAAAAGAAGATCCCAGTCCACGTTTATCTTAGTGCATCTGCGGAGCACTTATATAAAAGGAATTAAATTTAATCATGCACAATGAGCATAGAATATAAAATACACAAAATTATTTTTCTTTAAAATACGTATACATTCTTATAAAATAAAACAAATTAGTTAATAATATTATTAAAATCACATATCTATTTAAATCATATATATATTTAAATTATATAGTAATAATTTCCGATTCAATGAGCGCCCTCCAGGAATTGAACAATATGTACTCGCACAACCCCATAGTCCAACACATTCACGAATATCTAATAATGCTAAATCACATAAGCAAAAAAATATTCTTCATCTGGGCCCCGGGACATGTGGGTATTGTCGGGAACGAGATGGCTGACAAAGCTGCTCGAGCAGCTCTAAACCTCCCAGGTAGAGGCACAGCTATTCTAACCGCCCAAGAACTTGCTCGCCCCCTTAAAGAATGTATAGACAAAGGATAGCAAGCAATGTGGGATGAAAGTCCAGCCAGTAAATTGAAATATATAAAAAGGGAAGTAAAGCCCTGGGCTACATCTAATCGTAGTAAACGCCATGAAGAGGTGGCTATAGCTCGCCTTAGAATAGGACACACCCGGCTTACCCACACACGTCTCATTACAAGGGATGCACCACCGATATGCCTTAGGTGTAATAAAAATCTTTGCATCAGACATATGTTTGAGGAATGCTACTCCTATAAAAAAATACTAAATCAGCTCAAAATACCACCCGATGTTAGAGAAGCACTTAGAGACAGCAAATCTGAAATCGACAAAGTTGTGAAATTCATTACAAACTGTAAATTAATAACCAATATTTGATCCTCCATTGTCCCTGCTATAGATGCATTTGTTGTTTTTTCCGATTGCTTTATTTCCTTATGATAGATGCATTATTTATTAGTATGTGTGTATATGAATATTTTATTTTATTTTTTATTTTTTTTAAAGATAAATAATTATAAAAATCAAAAATCTACAGGCATTGATGACCCTAGGGTTTTACGCCTCTAAGCAACAACAAACAAACAATAATAAATCATATATTCCTATATATAATAAATTCTTACTATTTGCAAGTAGGTTTTGAAATTAACACAAAAAAGCCTGAATATGTGATGAGTATTAGGATCAATATTTAAGGCATTTAAATTTATTGGCGTTTTATTCCCATTTCTTTAAGGATGGCTTCATTAATACATGTTGTATCTCATTTTCACCATTGCCTGAATGCAGAAAACCCTTCTTAACTAATCATTTTATGATTACATCCTATTACCCTTATCGAAATAAAGTTTATGGATCAATGTTAACAGGGCTCAAATTGCAAGGCGCACAGTGCAGAAATAACCAGCTTCTCCTCACATCAACAATAATGATGGATCTACCGACGACATTACTCAGGTGGCATAGGTTAGTAGTCGCTATTTCTTAATGTTGTTATTGTATTTATGTTATGTTTTAACAGTATACCTGCAAAATATCTCAATTCGTAATTATTGGAAAACACAAAATCTATAATTTCCTTGAAACCTTCTAAACTCACAGTTAATTATATAAACTGATAACGTTGCAATTCAGTATAAACTTTAAAATGATGCACTGTAAATGATTCCAAACATTTTTTATTTTATTGTAATGAAAAATCTTTATTTTAAGAAAAATGAGAAAACTTAAGTTTTGTTTTGTGAGTTTTACTTATTAGTTGATATTTAAACAACTGTAAAATATTTCAATGAATGTGAAGTCAAACCATTGAATACACAGAATACAGAATTAGTGAAGGTTGTAATGTGGATTCTTTTAAAATAAATTATTAAATAAGTAAGATAAAAAGGATTTATGAAATACCAAAATCAGAAAGTAATTTATATATATAAATACCGTAAATCTGTTTATTTATCTACAAAAACTTAGATAAAGAGATGAAAAGATGATAAATTTAATCATGATATAGCATTCTGCATGTTTTTCTGAAAAGCCCTTGGCTCAAAATATATTAATATTATATATAGTAGGTTACCTATAATACATTTATTTTGGAAATGTATTTGAGATTCTATTAACCATCACAAACAGTACAATCTTTTTGAATTGCTTATCTTTTAAAGTTCCAAAGTAGGGCATTCCTTAAGTTTGAGAAAAGAAGGATCGCAAATGTTCTGTCCGGTCATAACAAAATAAAGTAAAAAATTAAAAATTGTATTATTTATGATACATACAACATTAAATAAATAAAATAGTAAACTTAACATGTATGATCCTTCAATTTTATCGGTAAATTAGTTATATAAGAATTTACTAAGCTTACTCAAATTTATTATGTACTTTTATTTATTCTATATGATTACTTCTTTAATATATTATATCATCAATTGTTAACAGGGCTGGTGGAGAGGGAGACTCTGGAAAGCTGTCATTACCAGTATATCTTAATTCAACACGTAGCGAGCTTCTTTTCACCGTTGACTTAAACATTGCTCCTGGTCAAGAACCACATAGCTTCTATGAGAGGGGAGTAGCTCTCCTCACATCCACGGCGCTCAACTAGTGCTAACTCATATCTCTCTTTATATACTGTATATATGTATTTCTTTTTTTCCCATTGCCCTTAATCCTAACCTTTTCTACCCTTCATTATTTTTAACTTAATTGCTGGCTGTTAGTACCTACTTATCTGTATTAGTTAAAAAAAAATTATATAAAAGATTAGAAGAAGAAAGAAAAAACAAAACAAAAAAAAAATAAAAGAGATAAAGTATGTTTATATGGAAACATTGGATTACTTAAGGGTTCAAAACCGCCTCTATGTAATTATTTTGGTTATTCGCTAATATTATTGCTATGTTATATTTATAAAATATGTTCTCTGTATATATTTATATTTAGATATAAATTTTAATGAAAAGCAGTATAAGTGTTTTAAAGAACCAATGTGTTACTTGATACGCTTATTTTATATTTTCTTATGTAATCATGTTAATAGTGCTTGTCTGCATTTTTTTTTTTAATTTATTGTATCTAATTATTTCTCGAATCGGCACCAACATAATGGTTATTTTTTATTTAAATTCTTATATTTATAAAAGCGGAATTAATTTTATTTTAGTGTTAAAAACAAAGCCTGTGAATTATATAATGGAGGAAAAAAAAGAAAAAAAAATTAAAAATAATTGAAGGAAAATATAAATGGCCTCAAATTATAAATTTGTTATTTTTCCTGACTTAAAATCAAATGCCTAACACAATCATTTAATCCCAATCCTTTCTTCTTCCATGAATGTTTTTTGTCTGCGGAAAATTGTTTTTGTTTTTTTTGCGTGTTTTAGAAATATTTTTTATGCTTTTAATATTCATATTAATGGACTAAATATGCTGATCCTACCTTAGGTAGACATTCAGACCAATCCTTGGCTCTTCCGTTCTAATATTTGGTTATATATTTGTAGTTCTCCAGTTTTTCCAAATATGTTCATGTATCAGGTGTAATAGAAAGCTGGAACATTATTATTATTTTTATTTTAAATTTTAAAGTTTAATGTAGGTCAATTATCAAAAATATTTTCCAGTTTTTTTAGAATAATTGCTAATCTTCAATTTACTATTAATGTTTTTTACCCTAATCTGGCATAGATATATATATTTTAGCTAATAATCTCTTCACTGAATGAAAACCTATTTCCAGTCAAATGACTGGATGAAGAAACAAAAGGACCATTTGCCTATATACAACTTCGATACGTCTCAATCACTCATATTTCTTCATTTTTTTTTTATTCCTTCTTAATTTATGTTAAATAATTTGTTTCAATCGCCTCTTCGTCATATGTAGCTTAATGGATTTTTATTATATTGCTTCAATATTAAATAATGTTAGTATTTTTTTAAATGTTGAATAAATATTGAATTAAAGCTGTCTGTATCTTGCTCCTACTATGGAGCATGTTTTATTCATAAATGTTAATAGATGTTGACATTATTTTGCTGTTAAAGCTACTACATATTTAACACTTGTTTGTTAGTTTATATCACCCTGCCATTCAGTTGAATGTTAATATAAATATTTTTCCATTGATATATAGATCTAAAAAATCGATACATAGATGTCTCTATTAGCTATATAGATATTTTTCATGTTTTTTGACATTTCTGGCCATAGAAAAAACAAACCGTTATGGTGTCTGACAATGATGACAACGGTTACAACAATCACAATATATAAAAATACCACAATATATTTATGTGCCCATATATAATACACAAGGGTGGATTTAAGGGGGGGGGGCAAGTGCCCCCCACAGATGGTATTTTTTGTACCTACTGTGGAGATTCCATTACAGTACATACTCATAGGCAAATCACATGATCATAGTTGTTAAAATCTATGAAGAAAATAGCAGAAAGAACATGAGCTAAACCCTTTCCATTTCTGGCTGGAATGGCGAAATTTGTTAGTTGCTGAGCGATCTTTCTCCACCTTACGCCGATTAAAGTCACATCTTCGCTGCAGGATGTCACAAGAACGTTTGAATGAACTAGCTTTAATGCATATCCATCAAGACATTCCGACAAAAATGAACGCTAATGAAGTGCTGGACATCTTTAGCAGGAATCATAAAAGAAAAATGTCTTTATGAAACATGTAATTTTTCTATTGTTTTGATATTTTAATAAACCTTTCTATAATACTACAAGTTTATTTCTAACAGTTATAGTTGATTTTTTTGCCCGTATGCCCGATGTGCCCCCTCAGAAAAAAATCCTGGATCCGTCTTTGATAGTACCTACCTGTGACCGAATTCGATATTTACTTCAAATATCATCTATCGAATAAAACAGAAATGTAAACCAAAGTATTTTGAAGATTAGCTTCATAGTTAATTTAAAAATAAGAGCTAAACCAAAACAGACCTAAAAGTAAATAAACACTGACACGTATACAAAAAATGAATTATACAAATTTGAACTGTTATCTTTATCAGTTAAATTCCATCACAGCGATCTCTCTTGGCAACTTGTGATATCTCAGTGTTCTGAAAATGCTCCATAGAGAGCATTTCTTGTCGGACTTAATGATAAGATAATAAACTTATCTCTAAAGGTAATTCAAATGTATAAAGGGAATTGACTGACTCCGTTACATCCATACGCTAATGTAGGAACAATTAGAACTTTAGTTGGCTTTCGGTTAAAACAATTATTATTTTATACAGACAAATATAAAAAACATATAAATAATAGAATCTATAATATGTATATGTATTCACCAGCGCTTATGTATCGCTACGAATTAGACTTAAATCATCAAACGTGTCGACCCGAGAAAATCATCCATCCATTCGTAGAAAATATTTCCTTGTTTCATTCTTAAACACAACAACATCCCTCATGTATTTATATAGCCTGTTACAATAACAATAACAATTATACTTGAAGGATACGATATCTTGCCATTCTGACTTTTACACTCGTTCTCACCAACCAAAACATTTGACTATTCCTTTCTCGGCCGCTCCACCGAAATATGGAACTCACTCCCACCAAATATCCATCTTGCCTCTTCCCCATATCCACATTCAAACCCATGCTTTTTCTACACCTCCTTAATTCCTAAACGAATGCTCTCCGATCAATTATAATTATTAGTTCATATCTATCAGAAATAATCAGAAAATTAATTACTAACTGTAATTTTTCTCTTCTTATAACTGTTTTATTTTTTATAAATATATTATTTTTTTTTTATCTCTGTTTTGTTTTTGTTGGTATTACTATACTCTAGAGTGAATATTATTTTTTAAGTAGTTATGTAAATGTTATATGATTCCTATTATGTAGCCTCTTGGATATATATATATATATATATATTCTATTATTCTTAAGGTACCTGGTCCCAGATTATTTCCTAAACACAGTCAGTCGATTTTAGCATAACTACAAATACTGAAGGTATCCGCCTCACATTGTGTCATTGGAATTTATTAATTCAAAAGTAAAAATACTATGATATTGAGAAATATCCAGTGTACTGAGTTTTCCCATTGATATCAGGAAAAATGATGGTTGAATTTCCTCGGGATCGATTTGTTTGTGCTATTTTTTAAAGATGTTCAACTAAAATATTAGCATGGAATAATTTAGGCTTGTCGAAGATCCTTTGTGGCTATGTTTAAAATTAGAATTAGTAAATAATTAGAGAATTTTATAAAATAAAATAATTTATAAATACAAATTTTCTTTAAGAATGTTGCTTGTATTTCAAAATGAATGCTAATTAAAACGATTCGATTAATATTAATAGGAGGTAACATGTAAATCAGAGCTCATTTAAAAAAGATGTACACTATTGTTTGCCTTCACTGCCTGTTGCTTTGATTATATTGATTGCCCAAGTGTTTCCGTCAATAACAAGAATGAGGTACCGTACCACGTATTGTGATAGATAACTAGGCCTTAACAATTTTCATTGGTCAGTGTATCTATGAAACATGTTGCTTATTAAGCAATCAATTTGTAATCTCTGCATCCTAGCCAATATCAACAAAGCTGATTGAAAAAAATTTTAACGATGCAGCTCGATATGCTCGTTTCGGTGCAACGTAGTTATATTTTTGTTTGGATATTGTACTAACTAGTATTTTTAATTTGTAAATGGATCATTGGGAAATTATGTTATAAGAGTTCTGCCATTCGAGAAGTCCAAAAATCTCAGATAAGAGATATTATCCGTAATCCAAACACAATTAAACCATCATGAGCACATTTTTTTCATTATCATCCACTCATTATAATTCGTCTATAAAAACCATCAAGTAAATATTTATATAACAAACAGAAACGTCATTAACCACAATTTTTAGAAATGCGCAGTTCTCGAAAACGTTGAACTCTCTAAATTTTCG
This sequence comes from Troilus luridus, assembly GCA_964056705.1. Taxonomy (NCBI): domain Eukaryota; kingdom Metazoa; phylum Arthropoda; class Insecta; order Hemiptera; family Pentatomidae; genus Troilus; species Troilus luridus. Next base: position 177,410,495 of record OZ057412.1, read on the forward strand.
TTCAGAAGATAATCGTCATCACACTAAACCGTTTTTCTTACTCACTCACTCACAGTCTGGCGCTACAATCCTTGCAGGGCCTGGGCGTCCTCCAACAACTTGCTCCACACCGCTCTATCTGAAGCTAACCTCCTCCATCTCCGCACTCCCAATATCAATTGCCTGATAATGGACCTTAAATCGAAAATATTCGAATCATCAATCCCTGATTATTCCATGCGTAAATAATAAATATGCAATTACAAATACACAATATTATGCTATACATAACATTAAACCAATTATACAATAAATATGCTGATCCAATACGTAATCCATTATAATCAACATATTTTCTAATCGTCCGGTTAATATTTTCTTAACAACTAAATAATGGAATAATAAATTATAAAATATTCAGAAAAACAACCCATGAGGGGTCTGGGGTTCAGTACATGGTAGAGACTACTGTTACTTGTACTACTGTTGTGAAGGGAACTGATTTGTCCTAAATCACGCTCACCCGCCAGCTTGTTCTTCCTTATTTTGTATACCCACTTTAATAGAGGCTGGATGAGCCCCAAGGTTTTGTTTTAGATGTGATTCCTTTAATATTTGGAAATAACAATCACTTAAATGATCCTTCGGTTCCCTCCAAATCATGGGAATTGCAAATGTTATACGATGTGTACCATTTTTCCACCCAGCCAGGAAGCTGACACATGAAACACAACATGTATTTGGGGCCCAGCTCTTATCAAAATCACCAGCCTAACAGCCAAAGTAAAGTTGATAACACTTTTTACGAGTGGGGTCAAATTTCGCCTCTGAGACTTGAAGGTCAGCTCACCTCAAATATAGCAGAAACTGTCTACACGATTTACACACTTTCTTGGCATGACGAAAAAACAAAGCACTAAAACCTACATACACAGTACACTTCCGAAAAGAAAGGAAGGAAATATTTCACTACTGAACAAACTCACAGTCAGCTCAATACTGACACATCATAATGCCAGATGAACACGTCTGAGCGTATCCAAACATGAATGAACCTGCACAGCCTTGTTTTAAGATGCTTTAGCACAATGTTACATATAAAATTTCCTTAAATACAGCTTGGATAAAATCGCTACATAACGCATGAGCTAAAGGTTCCCATGACAGGTAATAAACCCGCTAAAGTCAGATTTTAAGCAAAAGTAGCTGTCGCATAAAAATTTCTGACTAAATATCTGAATTCAGTATGAAAAACTGGACTAGATTCACTAATCATATTTCTTGTGAAGAAAACCTTGTCGACCATGGTTATCTGGCGTATTTTTTTTTTTTTTTTTTTTTATTATTTAATTCAATGATATTTACAACTATAATGGTATTATATCAAGTAAATGTGCAAAAATGTAGAATATGACATGAAAACACTTGTGGAGAAACTACCCATCGATAGCACTCCAATAAAGTTCTATAGTAGATGATCTCGAGGCCATCTTCATCTGGCGTATTAATTCACGAAGACTTATTTTTACCGTTATTACCATTCTTGCCAGAATGTTTTCTAGTCCACCACATCATTCTCCCATTGAGCAACAAAAATATCTCCTAAATCAACATCTAAATAAAATAACGGAACGAGGGGAAGGCTAATCTAGATATCCACAGGCAAACTTCAATCTGTTTGATAGCAAATGATAGCTAGTTGTATAAGATAGAGTAGCTTATAAAACTCCATATTTATGGAGACATTTTAAAACAATCTAAATATCTTTCTTCAGATACTTTTAATTTACGGCAGTCCTCTTGCGGCAGGTACCATGTTTCCACCCCGTAGGTAACTACTGTTCTAATAACAGTTTTATTCAATTTCCATTTTGTTTGTTAACTAATTTTTTGGTTAGCAGATTTAAGGATGAGGGGATATTGAAGTAATGAGAAGACATCAGTTGAAATGTGTCTTACAGTTAATTTTCGGGCACCAGCACCATTATGTGATCCAAGAATTGCAAAGGCTGATCTAAGGATACTTATATTTCTGTATTAGTAAAAAATTATATAAAATATTTCATTCTTACGCGCGTGATTCAATCTGACCTTGTTACTGAATTGGAGGAAATTTGTGCTTGAATCCCTTCAAAAACAAAATAAAATATTTATTGATAATTAAAAGTCATACTTAATCAGTTTTGTAAGTAACCCTGCTTTTAATGTTGCTTTTAAAAGCGTACATTTTAAAATAGATTGGGCCTGTAATTATTTTTTTTACTATCAGTAACATTCAGAGATTAATTGTTTTCTTTCTCCGTGACATTGCATGAATATTATTCCATTTACTCTTGCAATAAAGACCATTGAAAAAGCTTCTATGCCCTTATAAATGTAAAATTACTTAAAAAGAAGTATTCGAAATTAGTACCATGAAGAGAGTTGGTGAGACTCGCTATTATTTTAATTAATATTGATCCTGTCGAATTTTGGTAACAATATGAACATTCTACCGGATCAATTTATGATAAAGGTCCTGTTTTTATCCACCATGTTCTTATTGGTAGTGTACGGAAACGAACAAATGAACAAGAACATCGAAGACATCGTTGAGGCAGTAAACGGAGCAGGATGTAAATGGAACGTAAGAGAAACTTGTATATATTAGCTTTTTTATTCTAAGATATCTTATACCAAGTAAATAGTTACAAACCTCAACTTGTCACATTCTACTTACATTCAGTGCGGATCCTACAATTGGGTAAGAAAAAAATATGAAAATCCCAATTAGACGCCAAAATAATCCATGCTTATGTAACAATAGTTAATTATAGCTACACAAAATTCTATAGTATCTCAAATTTGCTTAGTTAATTGGTAAAAACTTTTGTGATGGTTACATGAAAATTATAAAGTACTTTTTCCAGTAATAACTTGTGAATATTTCTCTACGGCTATCGCACATATAAAAACACTGGATATAAACGTGTTTAACTTTTAGACATATAAACAAAAAGTCTAACTTATTATGCACCATTTATTTACTGCGTTTTACACTGTTCTGAGAGATATCCAGTCAACCATTTCCACATCAATAAAAAATTACTTTTCATGGCCGACTTTGCGCTTCAATTCCCCGTGGCTGAGCACGTTTCGCCTTGTTACGGTCCTGGGTACTTATCTAGATTTACTAAATAATTCCTTTTAGCTCAGGATCAGGAGGCAGCCCATAGTTTCACAGAGGGTACCCTCCCTACTTTGCTAAATAATCGATTCTAATACAAGATTAAGGGGTGACCCATAGTTATACTGGGGTACCTTCTAATTACACAAGGGTACCCCCCAAGTTTTACAGTGAAACGCCCCCTATTTTTACACGAATACAACCCCCTAGTTTAGCTGGGTTACCACCCCCTAGTTTCACAGGTACACCTCCTTAGTTTTCCTGGGGTACTATCCTGTAGTTTTACTATGGTGCCTCCCTAGTGTTGGTGGGCTACCACCTCTTTTACCACCTGGGTTACCTCCTAGTTTTACAGGAGTATCCCCTCTAGCTTAGCTGGTGTACCACCCCCTTGTCTTACTAGGGTACGCTCCCTAGCTTTACTGCAGTACCCCTCCTAGTTTTTAAAAATGAGACATTCAATATCAGGGAGTATCCACATAGTTTTGCTGAATGATCGATTTTACCTCAAGATCTGTGTTAACACCCTTGTTATGATTGATAATTCATTCAAGATCTGGAAGTCCTCCCTCCTCTGGTTTTACTAGGTAACCCCCTTGTATCGCTAAATAATTCTTTTACCTTAAGAACAGGAAGACACACCCAATTTTCACTTTAACACAACCCTGGTTTTGATAAATAATTCGTTTATTTATGAATTATTTCCGCTTTCCCACCCAATGGATACGGAGAGAATAGACATAATGAAAGTGAATATGGAGAGAATAGTTATTATGGAGATATTAGATTTAATAATAGAGAACCAACTCAGGGCAATAGACATAATTACATACAACTTACAGTCACCAACTTTTAACTATCTGGATAAACATTTTTCCAATAATGTATAATTATTTGACTTAACAAATCAAACTAATCTAAAGCAAAAAAATATTATTTATGATATTTGGCGATCGCTTATCACACCACCACCTAGTTACGGTGGGACTTGTGTTGAAAGGTGGTACTTGTTATTTCCATACTTTTAATAACAGAAAAGGTATTGTTAAAATGTTAAGATTAAGAAAATATTTGTATGGAATAATAATTTTCCGATAATCTAAACATAAATTTATTACAGGCAAGCTTTGTAGACAACATTACACTGTCGTTGATAAAGATGTTGCTCGGGGTAAAAGAGCCTTCTTCCGTTAATACGCTTTTGAGTGAGAAATATCCCAACCAACACTTTGAAATCCCGGAAGAATTTGATGCTAGGAAACGTTGGCCCGAATGCGAATCGATTCGTCAAATCAGAAATCAAGGGCAATGCGGATCTTCTTGGGTAAAGTACAGCTCATTAATTTACAATCTATACATATTATAAAACAAAGGCCTCGGCCGCGTCTGTTCGCGGAAAACTCAATAACTTCTGCACGGATTTTCATGCGGGTTTCACCATTAGATAGAGTGATTCACCAGGAAGGTTTAGGTATATAGTTTATCGAGGTTTTGTGTAAAAGAGTTGGAATATAACGATAACTGTTGGAATTGATGAAAATGTATAGCCGCCTGGCATTCATCGATGACTGCCTCCTAATGGCCTTTGTCAAATAACGAAACAATGGATTGTAATATATTCCTCTTTTGTAACGTAGATCTACAAAAAAATCCGTGATAGCATCTTTAAAGGAAAGCTTACTACAGCCATTTTATCTAAAAAATTGATAACGTACAATTCAGTATTTGGAAAGCTATTTAGATGAGTACATAATTAATCCTTATCAACTTATATACTTTAGTTACCTTATGCATTTTATACGCATTATTAGAATATTTTATACCATATAATTTAAATGAGTGTCTTATGGGTTATCGCAAAAACTTAACGCACAAGAAAATAAATTAGTATATAAAGAAATATTATGTTTTATCTTTATGTTTATAATATCTACATAATAAAATACATTAGAAAGACAAAACATGTGGGCATAATATGTCTTACTACCCGTTCAAACCCGGGCTAGTAAATAATGAAGTAATAGAATAAATTTTACGATCATTTACAAGAGAAAAGCTATACTGTTTCAAAAGTTTTGCTCACTTAAACACGGTTTAAGTGCTAACACATGCCGGAACTTGGGGAGAGCAAATGCAAAAGACCTTAAATTTTCAAACTTTTAGTGCCATGAATTTTCGAGCTTAATATTGTTTTTAGGTTAAGTAAATGCGTGTGTGATGTCATGCGCCTTTAACCTGCTTCCACTGGCGTTTATAGCCAGTGACACGCCTGGGAAAGGGCGCAGGCGGTTTGCCTTAATTCCTGGGAAGAAGCTTAGTTCGGGGACCCCAGGCAAATTGTAAATAGTGTAATTAGGGTATGAATTTAAGCAATTATTTTATTTTTTATACTTATTTTCGCATTTCTTTTGTTTTTATTACCGCATGTATATATTTTTCCGCATAAATATATTTTTATTACATTTATTTTTGTTTTGTTTTTATGGAATGGTTGTATAGCTACTTAGTACTAATACTAATTGCCCACAAGTGGCAGATTGTAATAATTCAATAAAGTATTTAAAAAAAAGTTTAAGTAAAAGTGTTTGTTTCTGTATTTTGATTAGATGATAATTATTTACAAAATTTATTACCTAAATACTGTTAAAAGATTTATTAGAAATTAAGGATTTGAAAAATAAAACTTGCCCTTCTCCTCCTACTGCTGGAAAGTTTCAAATTCACTAAGTACAGTTTTACAGTTCGATTACTGTTAGATTATATAGTCTTAGGCGCTTCTTCTGAGAGTTAATAAGCAAGTAAAGTACATTCCAGCAGTTACTATTAGCTATATATTCCATCTTCGTGGCCAACAATTTCCTTGCCTTATTTTTCTTTATTTTCCATGTTTCGGATCCGTAGAGGGTACCATTTAGCAAACGCTAAAATTTCCTTTTATTTATTGTTACGTAGTATAGTCTTAATTGAATAATTTAAAAGCGAACTTTAATTAATCAAGCTGTATCTTAATATGAAAATTCCGACCGAATGTATCATTCCTAAATATTTATTGTCCGTTCTTTGCAGGCTGTTGCTGCTGCAGCGACATTCACAGACAGGCTGTGCATCGCCACGGAAGGAAATTTCACAGAGTCACTCTCCGCTCAAGAACTGCTGGGATGCTGCTCGAATTGTGGAGAAGGTTGCGATGGAGGTTATCCCTATGAAGCTTGGAGGTTCATTGCCCAGAACGGGATAGTTACTGGGGGAGAATACAATCAGAGCGTGGTATGTGGTTCTGCCAAGAATTCGCAAATTTCAATCGATAAATGTAATATGTAATATTGGTCCAATTCCAGGGTTGCCAACCTTACGAAATAGAACCAACCACTGACGGATGGTTCGCTTCGGAGTTATACATGGATACGCCAGTGTGTAATAAAGAATGCACGAACCCGTTCTATCCTGTACCCTACGAAGAGGATCATCATAAAAGTAAGAAGGGTAATAAAAACACCAAGGTATATGTTCATTATTAATCTTACAACACCTTTCTGTTTTTAGTCAGATACGTTTATACTATTAACGAGGACGTGGAAAAAATCCAGAGGGAAATCATGACTCACGGGCCCGTGGAAGCATCCTTTACAGTGTACTTGGACTTCATGACATATCAATCAGGTATGGCGTCCGATTGTATCTACTAGTTCATAATTTCATAATAAATGACATTTTTGTAATACTACATGGAAGCTTCCTAAGCAATTCGATTTTTTTGCCTATTAATCAATATATTACAGCTGATAAAAAACTATTATATATATTCTAGCCCGTGAGGCATTTTCCCTTATTCTATAAAATTGACTGTAGTTGTCTTAAGTTCCAAAATAGATCGTATCTTTTTTTTTCAAACACTTATGAGTAACGAATAAATTGGGTTTTAAATAAATTGCATGTTTTATTTGTTTGAGTTGAACAGGTCAACTAACAAAATCTGGTTTATATGATGTCGTCGAATCAACTGTGAAGTATTGAATGTGAAAATTCTTATTATTCGTTTTCTATATATAGAGAATATCTTTACGATTGATGAATGTTACAGGAAACTCTTGGATGGGAATTCAATTTATAAAGGGAAAGAAAAACGCTGTCAAAAGATAAATGTCATATACGGGACCGGCTTGATGCCAAATTGAAAGTAACCACTTAAATAACGAAAACTGAATCTAAAGTATATATACTTTAGGAGAGCGGAGTGGCTCAGTGGTAGAGCACTGAGTTGCCTTGCCGAAAATCCTAGTTCTAATCCCGCTGCTGGCAAGAATTCTATTCTGTTAGCAGTTGGAGATGAATCATATGAGATCTAGGACCCTCCTGGGGCTCACCCAGCCTCTATAAGTGGGTACCGGAAATCTGGCGGCTGAGCGTAATCAAGGACAAATCGCCTCCCTGCACAACAGTCCAAGAAACCGTACAGTCTCTGTCATGTACTGAACCCTAGACCCTTTAACGGGTTGTAGTGGTACAGGTTATATATATATATACATATATACTCAGATATATTAATCATGTGTACAAAATATTATAAGTAGCTTTTTGTCACATAACTATAAAACATACTTAAGATGTAGTGCAAAAATCCAACATATGACTTAGTATATATAAATTAGTATTTAATTTATATATACTCAGTCATAAGTATATATTAATAAAGTCTTGTATTGTTAGGTATCTACCATTATGTGACTGGGAACGTGGTGGGCTCGCACGCAGTGAAGATGATCGGATGGGGAGTTGAAGATGGCACTCCCTATTGGTTACTAGCGAACGAATGGGGTGAGGATTGGGGTGAAGATGGATTCTTCAGGATACTCAGGGGGGAGAACGAATGTGACATCGAGCATGAAATTGTTGCTGGCACTGTCTGATAATAAATGCAGAATTACAGGATATATTATTTTTATCATTGCAAAGAAACCCTTTGTAAGCACCGTTTATTCGTCAGAACATTTAATATGTTTGTACATTAGGTACTGTTAAGGCCAGATGAAGTAGTAGCCCTATAAAGTATTATTAGTTTTAATCATAAAAAATTAAATCATTATTCGTAAAAGAAAGAACATTATCTTTTCTTATTTTTCACATTTTTATTTAATATAATAATTTAAACGTTTAATTTCATAATTGTTTAGAATAATTTAACTTTAAAAGGTAATTTTATTTTGTTTAGATATAAGTGTAATATTTGTAGAAAGTGTGAAAACATATGTTATAAAAGTGAAGAGAGAAAACAAAAGAGAGTCGAGCGGCTTTTGTTTGCCCCGGCGAGACAGAGCAGTCAGTGTTGACGCGAGCCCTTAGCCGTGCACATCGTATGCTCTAGAGGAGCCCAAAGTTGTGGTTTGTGAATTTGAAGACAGTGTTGACGCGATCCCTTAGCCGTGCACATCGTATGCTCTAGAGGAGCCCAAAGTTGTGGTTTGTGAATTTGAAGACAGTGTTGACGCGAACCCTTAGCCGTGCACATCGTATGCTCTAGAGGAGCCCAAAGTTGTTTTTGTGCATTTTAAGACAGTGTTGCCACGAGCCTCTTGACGTGCACATCGTATGCTCTATAGGAGCCCAAAATTGTTTTGTGTGAATTAGAAGAAGATACTAATTTGCTGCCCACCTGCAGGTGTAATTAGTTTAAACTTCGTCATAGATTCGACCAATTCGAATTGACCCAGTCGATCATCTCAACCTCTATTGTTTCACCATCTTCGCTCGTCCTGCCGACAAAAATCCTCTGTCGTCTCAACATCCAGCTCGCCCTGCCGAGAATTTACCATCTACTGAAAACTACTTCGACAGACAGATAAGAGTTTTCATTATTATATCATTGCAATCAGAAAACCGCATAAACATTCATTATTTTGTAATAGATTTTATTTGTAATTTAATAGAGTTAAATTTACTATCGTAAGATTAAATAATATTTGTTTTATTTTGTTATTAATTAGTTGTCGATAATTTAGTTAATATTAGTAACTTCATTTCTCATTTTAAAAGCGTTTAAATTGTTCATTAATTTAATTAATTGTTTTTCATTCTCAAAAATATTAGTTATTTAATATATAAAAATTGATTTATGTTATTAGTTTAATAAAATGTTACAATCGAAATGACATGCGATCTGGTATAATTGAATCAGAAATTTATTTTCCTTATCCATTTCGGAGCTCTCATCGAAAGGTCCAATAACTATTTCGAGGTTGCTCAAACAGGTACCTTAAAATTAATAATTATATATATATATATATATATATATATATATATATATATATATTGGTTTCTACTTATCTTGACTGTTAAGAGAAATATATGTTCTGATTCTTGAGTTCCTTATATAGGATCTTGGAGTTGTTTATACTATGAGAAGGATTAAGCTCTACAATCACCAGGCTCTGGCTCTTAACTTATATAATATATAAATATATGTTCTGATTCTTGAGTTAGTCAGTTATTCAATTTCTTTTGGTCACGTTTCGAGACTAGGTTAGCCTCATACTCCTGGCCTAACAGTTATTTAAGAACTGACTGGAACTCAAGAATCAGAACATATATTTAAGTTAATAGCCAGAGCCTGGCGATGGTAGAGCCTAATCCTTCTCATCGTGGAAACAACTGCCAGATCCTATATAAGGAGGATTATTTCGTGAATAAAGTTAGTTCTAACCGATCTCTTGAAGTATTTTTATATTAAACCTTTTTCTTTTTCTTATCTTAAACTCATTAATTGGTGCCGAAACCCGGGACCGTGAGGTGAAGGAAAAATAAGTTGAACCAGGTTAATATATTTTTTCACTCAAGTTTTTCTTGTGCGTATTGTGCGAATAAATAGCGAACATGATAGACGGCGCCGGAAATATTATATTAAGACCGACACCTTGAATTTGGCTGAGAACAGTGGAAAAGATGCGTTGGCTTTGATAAAGGTCAGGGTAGTGACGACTAAGGAGCTGCGGAAGGACGTATCCAACCTGGGGGAGTTCACTGGTGAGATAGGTGAGCTAAACCATTTTATTAAAGGTGGTGACAGGTTTACGGCAGTATTGGTAGCCAAAGAGGCGGAGATTTTAGTGGACCCTTGAGATGCTGAGTCTTTAAGAGCAAATATAAGAAGCATCCTCAATCAAATTCAGGCAGATAAAAGAAACCTCCTGGAAAGTAGTAAAGGATAGGTTGAAGAAGGCGTTTTGTGGCGTAAGAAGATATTTTCCAGTTATTTTGCGAAAGAAGGCAAGCTCGGCAGACGCCAGGCCAGTTCGCGGCTATCATGTTAGCGCGGTATAATAAAGTGAACGAGAAGATGCGAGAAATCGTATCAGCTGAGGAGACACACGCGCGCATGGGATTTCTTTCTACAGAAAGTACATAGAACGTACAGAAAGTACATTCTATAGAGGGTACAGTTGGCGAGGCTTATCGGGAAGAAGGGAGTAATTCCCGCCGAGAAGACATTTCTCGAGTGGGCCCAAAACCTTGCGGATACAGGGGCCCGAGAAGAGGAAAGTACAAGGATAGAGGTGGACGAACCCGAGTGGATTAAGGTCACGGCGAGTCGACCAAAAACCTCCTCGACTCCCTGGAGCAGAGCATTCATCCGAGAGAGACCTTCAATAACTGAGAGGAAGGCATGACAGAGGAAGGAAGAGAAAAATTGTCACGAGTGTGGTAGGACAGGACATCTGGTAGCACAATGTCCACGCACTAGATGTTTCGAATGCGGTATGGAGGGGCATATAGCCAAGCATTGCCCATACATCTATCGGAGGAGAGGTGCACACCAAGGAGAGCCGAAGGATGTAAACGTGGAGGAGGTGCGCAAAAGAAGGTACTCGGCCTGGAGAGGTGAAGCTTCCAGGGAACTGACCAGTGTATCCGAATCTTCAGAGACGGAGGTGGAGCCGGGAAGCAGCAGCGGTGAGGGCAGTAGCAGAGTACTAGAGTAGCACCTAGAACCGGTAGCGGAAAGCAGCTCAGGATCGCGGGCAGGGGCAGGCGACGATGGCGAGACGGATGCCGACAACGGTATGAGGAGGGTCCTCGCAGAGTGGCGACCGAGCTTGCATCATCAATAACTTAACAAGTAGGTTAAAAAATCGGTTGCCTATTATCAAGACAAAAAGCGGAGCTCGAGCACCATGTTGTCAAAAATAGCAACGGAAAACTTGTGTGGTAAGTGGAAGGCATTGCAGATCCGGATATCTGATTGTAGGTTGCTAACTTTGGGTGGGCCGAGTAAAGTGATGGGCGAGGCGAACACTGGATTGAGCGAGTGGGGGAAAATGGGAGCAAGTTAGCGGGTGCACGTGGCAGAGAGCATAGGGAGTACCAGGCGAAAGTGAGGTGTGACCTGTTAGAGAGGGCAGGGAGAAGGTAAAGAACTAACAGGGAAGACGGCACATTAGGTGAGAGGGCAGATCATGCATGTCACCAGGCAGTTAGAGGCTCGATGGTGGGGGCCGAGAATAAGTTAATACAGTGGAGGCGTTCATAGCTAAGGGAATTCCAGGACATTTTTTACAAGGGAGGGGAGGTATTAGGAACCACGGGGAAAACCGTTCACGAAATTCCGTTGAAACGGAATTAAGTAACATATATGAAAAAAAGCGGTAACCCCCAAGCGCTGAGGCAACACATTCGGGAGGAATTCTGGGATCTAAAGCGGGAAGGAATCATTATTAATAGCTCAACCCGTATAATAGCCCCTTGTGGGCAGCTATGAGGCAGCGCTACGGGACAGGAAACATATAGAGTGGTCGTGGATTTTAGGCAGTTGAATGAAAATACGAATGACGAGGAGTATCCGATTCCGCGGTTCGATGATATCATAGACAGACTTTGCGGAGCTACCATATTCAGTACATTGGATTTGAAGGCTGGATATCATAAAATTAAACTTCACCCTCTATATCAGAAGAAGACGACCTTCACGTTCAAGTGGGGACATTGTGAATTTACCAGAATGCCGTTCGGGCTGAAAAACGCCCCCTCGCGTTCCAATATCTAATGGACGAATTTCTTACGGGTATGGACGAGGGGATTTGCCAAGTCTGCATGGACGATATCTTGGTGTTCAGGAAATGGGAGGAGGAAAAAGCACGATCTCTTCGCCAGGTATTCGGGAGGGTTCGCGAATTCGGTTTGAAATTATCTCAGGAGAAGTCAATTTTACGAATGCCGGAAATTAATTTTTTAGGGCACACCGTGTTTAGGGAAGGGGTTAAGCCGGATAGATCCAAGGTTGAAACGTATTTAAGATGTAAAAGAAATAAGGAGACTCCTGGGCCTTAACTATTACTGGCGGTTTTTAAGGGACATGGCATGGCACAATAACTGGTGAAACTCCCCATCAACAACTTGCTGAAAAAGGGAGCGCGGTTGATTGTCACACCTAAAGGAGGAACCCATTCTAGCATTTCTGGATTATACAAAACACTTCAGAGTAGCGACAGATGCCAGCGAATATGCCTAGGGCGCGTCTTCATTCGGTGCAGGGTCATGGAACCATCAGGACGTCAAACGGCTGAAGGAGTCAACAGGGGCTTATTATCTGGGTAAAACGGATCAGCGAGACATTAGACAGGCGGAAAAGAGAATATATTATTGGCCAGGTATGCGGCGGATTATTCAAGAAGTAATCGGGTCGTGCGAGGTCTCCATGGCTACGAAGTACGACAACCACCCACCGCAAGTCGTAAAAGAAGAGACGCCAACGGGTGAACGGCCACTCCGTGATCTACAAGTAGACACGTTTGATATTATACGAGTATATTGTGAATACATTAAACATCTATTGTTATTAAGATATCTTAATATTAAATACAGTCATTTTGATGGAATTTGGACATACTTTAAGTAGTTTTTTTTATATCTGAACTTTTCATTAATCTAAAATGTTCATCTTTGAATAATAATTGTTTAACTTATAGATTAAATTTCTGTCTTTATTCAAAAGAATTAAGACAGAAATTGGCATTTTTTAGTTTTTAGTAGCAATTGTATTTGCTGAGGGTTTTTAATTCAAGAACGGCATATAGTCTGATATTCAATTACCAAAATGTCTTTTTTTTTTTAATAAAGTCATATTTTTAGTTGTAGTATGTTTCAACTTGAGGTTTCATGGAAATAATGAAAAAAGTTAAAAACAATAAATGTTCAGGCTTTTAAAACATGTTTAATGGTTAGTAAAAGAATTTGTATACTACAATTACAATAGCACTTGAAAATGATCCGATTGGAGGTCAAAGAAGGTATTCTTTAAATTGGGATAAACTACGTAAGGAAGAACACCTGCAATGTGAGCCGAACGTCAGTGTTAAATGTGAGCCGAACGCCAGTGTTAAATGTGAGCCGAACGTCAGTGTTAAATGTGAGCCGAACGTCAGTGTTAAATGTGAGTTTAACAATATTTAAGGTATTATTTTTTTCAACTCCAACCGGATGATTTTCTTGAACATAAAATGTTTCTCCTTAGCAGTAGGTTCTCAAACATTAAATTTCTAAATATTTTTATTTTGAAGATAAAAATATTTAATAATTATAACAATTAATATAAAAACTAAAATAAAATAAATTATAAATAATATAATGACGTAAGTCAACAAGATCCTTCAATGAACATTCTTCCCCTTGTATACATCACAAGTTGCGAGAACACGGGGATGTGGTATCGGTAAAGAGAATGGATTTGTCTGACTGTGTTACGAGCAAGGCTAGCTCAGTTGACAGAGCACCACGACGGAGACGTAGAAGACCCGGGTTCGAATCCCGGCCCTGGACAAATCTTTTCTCTTCAAAATAAAAAAATTTAAAAATTATAACAATTAATATTTTAAAAAAATTATTAAATTAGTAATATTTTTAAATGTTTAATTTAATAAAATCGGTGATTACTTCCTTTCTCGTCTCATACATGCTGGTTTAAACGATATATGTATCCTATATCTTGATATTGGCTTGATTATGCCAATTGCGGGGCTCTTGGGTGCGCAAATTTTTAATCTGTTGTATATTTTGTTTTAACATTTGAATGAGTGTAGTGTTGTATCAATATTCGTATTACATTAACAATATAATACATTGAATTAACGAATCGTTAAAATAGTTGGATACTTGTGATTACAGAAGTTAACGTATTTCGTCTTACGTCCTTTCGCATCCCCACCCAAAAAACAAACGCCTGCGATTGGCCTCTCCCCCAATATTAATCGTCAAGCTCCATTCATGTCATAGAGCACCAATAGCCTCTACAGCGTGCATACCTCTACTATATATCATATCTCAATTATACATCACATCTCTACTATGGCAGCTAGAAGAGCAACGGGTTTTTTACAGAGAATTGCCCAAAAAAAGTGAGTACTTTATTTTATAGTGCTTGTGATACAATTTTGCTTGGCTGGTCTAAGAATCTGAAGATACCCTATAATATTTTTACACCTAAAGAGTCTGAGAGTCATGCAAGGGGCACTTTTCATTTTGAAAATCACAATATATATATATATATATATATATATATATATATATATATATATATATATATATATATATATATAAATAAATAAATAATTATACCTCATGGGTTGTAGAGGTACCGATCTATTAAAAATAATTTTAATACAAATAATTTATATATAGGTGGATAATTGTTCAAACCTGACGACCATTTCAGAAAAGTGATTTTTTGAAAAAATAAAAAGTGAGATTTCATCCTCGATTTCATCGCTTAATGTATTAGGATCGATTTCATGTTGGCGAGTTCTTCAATCGTTAATAAATTAAAAAAAAGAACATTTAATTGTTTTTATTATGTTTTCTTATTCGTATTATAAATATCATATATTCTATGTAACCTTCATTAGGTAAAAAAATTGGTGTTTAATAGAGGACAAGAAACTATTATCTACATTAATCAAACAAATCTTTGTTTAATCGTGTGAAATTTTGAGAAGTGATTTTCATTACGTGTGTTAAATAAAACCTTTATAAAACCAGCATTTAGGGTAATTTTTGGTGAGACAAATCTAGGACAGTTCGGGGATTTCCATAATTCATATCTTTGCTTTTGGACGGTTGTCTTATTTCAATAGATATTTGAAACTTTAACTTACTAAAAAAAAAATAAACAAATAAATCAAGTGTATTATCAAATTCAATGAGTTCATTAAAAGATAGAATTGAACAAATTTTTTTGTAAATTAACAGTAATTTGACTATTTTGATTTTAGCTTTTGAAAAAATTATATCAGGAATGTAAGCTCTTAAAATAGCAGAACATTTGGTGATTAATTTTTTAGAATATTCCTCACAAAAACATGTTTAGGTTCAATTTTTAAATTATTACACTCCTAAGGTTGACAAAAAAATCAAAGAAGAATAGAACAATATAAAAAGAGTTTAATGTTTGGCAAAAAGTCAAGTTATGGTTTATAAGCTTCAAAAATTCTAGTTAGGGAAGTATATTTGAGAAATTAATATTCAAATCAAATTTAGTAAGTTTGAACCAAGAAAAATTTAAAACTATTTTTGGAATTTTCATCATTTAGATTTTTATTATTAAAATTAAATTTAAATATTTTTAATATTAACATTAATTAATGGAAATTACGAGAAAACATTATATTAAATGTTTATCATGTTATAAAGATGAATGAAAATACTGATAACAGAGGTAACTTGGAGATATAAGTAAGTACCTACTTGATGACTTCTTCCTTCTAATACCAAGACTTTTTCCCATCAATTGAGGCTATGATCGTTTAGATGAATTAGAATTTAGATAGTGACATAATTCAGAATTTGATTTTAAAGATTATTCTAAACTTAAGTCTTTTGGCCTTTAATAATAAGGCGCAAATTCGAAAAACCACGATAGAATGACCAACAATGTGTATATAATTTTTGCATTTACCGCGTAAGTAAACTTATCACCCTGTTTACTACACCAATTGAGACCATTTAAGGAATGAATGATTAATACTTTAAAAGTTGGTACTATAACTATCAACGAAGCTTCTTAAAAGAAAATGTATTCAGAAGTGACTCATATATTTATTTATTTACTATAACGCAACTAATTTAAAGTAATCAAAATATTTAAGTTATTATCACAGTCCAATGAGATTGAACATTTTCAATGGAACTAACTCCTAGAGCTCACTAACCTACAATAACAATACTAAATTTAAATCATTAACCTATATTTCCGGTTGGATTCAAATTGTAGCAAATTTAATCTACATTAAAAATTGTCACATATGTTTTTTAAAGGCCAAAGATTAGGAGGTTTTTCGGCCACCAAAAGTTTTCCCATCCGTTTTTTCGGTTGCAAACTACATATCAAAAATGCAGCTCTCTTCAATTTTTTGCGACCTTCAAAGACCTGGTCGCTGGCTTATAAATAATAATTCTTATAATATTTTCATATTCATGCATTATTTATTTTTAATAAATATAATTATGATTAATGGAACCGAAGGATGAATGGAACCGAAGTAAATCAATACTTCAATACTTATCGTGCATACCGGTTAGTAGTACCGGTTACTTTTATCGCTTATATGAATATACTATGCGAGTTACCCATACAATCGAACTTGTATTATTTTTAATAATAAATATAATCAATCAACTTACAAGACTAAACTAATAAAATAAAATAAGAAACAACGACGTTTTTTATTTAAAATATTTTAGGGTTAACGGGTTTAATTATTCACACTATCCTGAATAAAAGAAAAACTTGTACCACTACAACCCATGGACGGGTCTGGGGTTCAGTAGATGGTAGAGGGATAAATAAGGGATGGTACAAATAGATAAATAAGGGTTGTATAGAGAGGCAATTTGTACTTGATCACGCTCAACCGCCATATTTTCCCATTTATTTTTGGTACCCACTTCATTGAGACTGGGTGAGCCCCAGGAGGGTCCTAGATCCCGTATGATCCATCCCCGGCTGCTAACAGATTATAGTACACACTATCACGTTACGATAATTTGGTTCGCTTGAAGAAAAAAACTAATAAATAATCAGAAGAGTTTTTTAGGGTGACGAAATTTGTCTTTATCCAAGGATTGCACCTACATTATAAAACTAAATGGTTCATCCGTTACTGGTAGAGAAGAAGAAAAGAAAAAGAGAAATAGAAAGTGAAAAACTGACTCTATTTTCAGGAAGGTTAAGGACCAAACACCTCGATATACCTCCCCCTGAAACCAAAATCAATAATTCTCTCTAAGCGGCTAAAGATTCAAATATTTTTCAAAAAAGAATGCTTATATCAAAACATTTTCATTAGTAGTCAGGCTTGTTGTGGAGTATCGCAATTGCTTAATCTTTGTGATTTGCATGTAAGATATTAGACAAAAGAGTATCAGTGAAAGTACGAAAAGGATTAGTTGAAGATTGGACAGAGAGGTTTCGGAGCGTATTTCAATTTCTATTCCAGAAATGGTTTCAACACAGTGGCAGATACCTCCTTGCCATCTTATAGTGGAGATACGGATCGCTTCCTGCTTCCTTAAGTCTTATCTTTAGGCCATTCCTTAGTACAGACCAGAGGAATAGAACACCCCAATATACCTTTAGCTGTCCCATTTCACTTGTAACTAACTCCGTAATTACTTTGTTATTATTATTATTATTTTTTTAATTACAATGTTATTTTATATATCTATATTTATTAATAAAGAAATATTGTGAAGATGCAATATCGCTTCTTCAAAAGAACAAAGACAAAAATTGGCATTTTTCAGTTAAACCTTCAGTAGCAATTGCATTGTTTGAAGCTTTTTAATACAGGTATGACATATCAGATATTCCATTTCCAACACGATTTTTTTAATTTTTTAAAATAATGTCATATTTTGAGTTGAATCATGTTTGAACTTGAAGTTTTATGGGAATAATGACATAAGTTAAAATCAAAGAAGTTTCAAGCCTTTAAAAATTGTCTAATGGTTAATAAAATAATTTCAATACTGGCATTACAATAGGAATGCTTTGCTTTATCAATACCAATTTTTTTATTTCTTTAAACTCAAATGGAACTTACAAATACCTCTATTGAAAAATTTGTTTTTTTGAGTTATGATATTGTTCTTTTGAAGGCGTGATATGAGTAAATATTTGTGATATTTAAATTAATTGCACAAAGTAAATCTCTAAGATATGTGTACATGGGTATGCAAGAAAAGACTGCAAATTAATCAATCTGTCTCTCTCTCTTTTTCTACATGTATAGATTTTTTCTTTGACAATCAGGTATGTTTTGTTTTAGGAAAGGTATTTATGTGAGGCATAAGCTTGACACAGATGTTGACCAATTTTACAAAACGATGCACAATTCTGTAATCCCAGAATTTATGGACTTTGTAAAAGAGATACCAGGTTATCCAGAGAGGATAAAAGAGGTAATGTAATCAATTATCAATATTGTTTATTGTATTATTAATTTCAATTGGTAAGTTTGTGTTTATGCTTAGAAATTATTCTATTTTTCAAAACGGTTATAAATACTTTTAAATAAAGTAATTGTGATAAACTTCTGAGTGGATCGAAGTTTGTTCCAATCTATCTGTGCCTGAATAAAATTAACGTTTCAATATTAAATCAAAATGTGAAATATGTGCCAAACTATCTTATAATTATTGATAACTTCACATTTTATTCAATATTGATGCGGATGTAATTATTGTAATTCTAAATATTTTCATTCTCAAATGCCTGATTGGAAGTAACACTTTGACTATGGTCTCAGTTTAGTGTGGATTTTTTGCTATTTATACAAGTTAATTTTATATTTATATAAGTTCACTGAGATTTTGTAAGATCAATAAAAAAAAATGTAAATAACTATCGTCTATTTCAAGTTCAGTTACTAAGTACTGTAAAATGAGCATATTCTAAAAACAAAAGCTGTCAACTATGTCTTAAAACTTAACCGTAGAGCTAAAATAATCTAGGGGCAAGTTAAAAAAATTATTTGAGCAAGTATAGTCCTCAAAAATTAATAGTACGAAATAACACGGCAAGAATGTGTAAATAACAACAAAGGATGTAGATTAACAATGTGAAAGAAAGAAAATTTAATTTAATTGATTTTTCTCTATATATCAGACCGAAAAAATTATAAAAACAAAAATATTAATTATCATTTTTAGTGGGGTTGAGGAAGTGTGAACTGCCTTGCCCCCACCATACCTCTATAGGAAATATAATCCAAAGAAAGTTGAATCTAAAATACATTAACAAGTCCAAAATGGAGTCCAAGAGTACCCAGTTAATAGCAATAATATCTCCAGAAGAGTGCAAAGGTATTAATTACAGTGAGAAAAACTAGCCATGAAGGGTGAGTGAAGCGTACATGCAGTGGGGGAAAGGACTTCCTTATATGCAGCCAGCATTCTGTGCCGATTGTTTAATGAATTCTTAGACTGTACTCTAACAATCCAAACTAAGCACTGATTGGTGGTTTTATTACCAAGCCTTTGGGTTTACAAAATTATTATTATTTTTATTACTCTAATAATTTATAATACTTATTCCAAATTCTATCACATATTCCTAAGTATCAATAATTAAATATCTGGTTTATCCACTCACACGAGTATCGTAATACTTTCATTTCAATTTCACAATTGTAATTCATTAGCAAACTACAATGGATAAATAAATAAGTAAAATAAATAAATTAAATAAAAATAAAGTTACTTAATTTTTTCTTATAATTATTCCTAGTCCCATGTTAATTATATTGAGGAGCTGATTACCTTATTCAGCTGATGAACTTTAAACTTTATTTTGTATCTGTGAGCGCATTGAGTTCAAACTATGTTATGCTATCTCTGGACAATGCTTTTGCTGAAGTATGAGATCTGATCTGATGATACCTGAACCAGTGAACTAATGACTGAATCATTTTATTTTTCTTCTCTATTGTTTTCTTTTTCTCTCTTTTTTTAGTTATGTTTGTGGATCAGTGCGTCTTGGATTTTTTTTATTTATGCCTTAACAATTGTTTTATGTGTCTCTTTTGAGCTTTAGCTCTTCTATTAATAAATTTATAATCTTAATTTATCATAAAATATAATTTTTACTGATTTTAAAAGGGTATACATAGTAAAGAATTTTTCTTTGATGAATATTATTAAAATTAGTTAGTTATTTTTCAGTGTGTGTCATATACCACCCCGGCATTTTTTGATGGTTGGAACTTCAGCATTGAGTTAGTATTCAGAACAGTAGCAGACCAACAACTCCAAACAGAAGAGAACTTAGAAAAAGCAAGAATGCTCAGGGCTTTGATGGATATAGTATGTTTGATAAATTATTTTTGGACAAATTTTATTTCGATTTAACCCTGCAAAGCCGGGAATTATTTTTTTGAAAAATATTTGCTTTTTTTTTTTTTACATTTTTCTATTCTTATAGTGATACAGAATTTTAGAAAAATAATTTAAAAAATTTGCACTAAACTGACTGTCAGAGCCCCTTGCAGGTAGATGCATCGGTAATTCGCCCTTAACAATAATAAAAGAGAAAAGGGGGTGGTAAACCTGGACTACTTTCTCTTGTGACAAAAACATCACACTAGGCTTTGGAGGGTTAAACAAATAGCTGCACTATAAAAAACACCATGGATCATATTCTCTGTAAAATGGTTAAAAAGATATTTAATAGAGGACTTATTACTTCCTGCATTTTTAGAATGAGATCTTTCTCTTTCAAAGATCTTTTTAAATCAATATGAGAGACAATTGGAAAGAGATATATTAGGTTTATGACCTCATTATGTTGATATATATGTTGTTAACTATGATTTGGAATTTAGATTATCTTACCTATGTTTTTTAAATTTATCATCGTCAAGCGATGTCTCCAATGACATAATTCAGATTAGGTGACCACAAACAATGCACTATTGTAAATTAATTGATCATGCCGTGTGTTTTCAGAGCTTCTCAATGACAGGTATAGTTGATGACTTTGCTGACAAAGGGGAGTACAGGTGGGGCAAGAAGATTTGGGCTTCGATATGTGAGGGAGGCGATGAAGCAGCAATCTACGACACCTACTCTATAAATTACTTGATATTCCTAACAATACAACGTCACTTTAGGAATGATATAGGATATAGCAGGATTTTGGAACTATTTGCTTTGGTAATTTTAAATTTCAATTAATTCTATGTATAGAAACTCTTGTCATAAAGGTCTTTTATGAAGACCAAACAAGTGTTTCTCAAACCAACATTATAAAAATAATTTCTGCATTCAATAATGATTGGAGCTAAACAGCAACTTCACTCACACATCTACAGCCCCAGTGAATAGGTGGTTCAATCGAATTTTCTCCAACTGAGTTACTTATACTTAAGGAAGCCGGATCATGTTATTTTCCTATGGAATTAGGGGTTAAGTCAGGCATTGGCTTTAAATGGAGTTATTGCTTTTATTAAAACTCAATTTCAAGCCAAGAATGAAACGATTCAGCTTACTTTCATACAGTCAACCCTCTTTGAACAAATTACGACTTAATCACTTATTCACTGGTGCTGGAGATATAACATAATTATTTTTTGCAGTACTATTAAGGTAGTCTCGAGATGTATATTAATAATTAATAGATAAATTAAATGAAATAAAACAAAAATAATTTGAACAAAACTACCTTTTAAAATATATTTCTTATGTAAATGGTTCCTCTATTATTTATATTAATACATACTCACATTAATACTAGTATACTAGTAGAAATATACTAGTAGTTGTATAGATTAATAGCACACATAACAGTATTAGAGTATGATATTAACATGTGTTATATCAATAATTTTTAAGGCTACAGGTGCAGTAGCGATAGGAAACACACTGGATATTCTCACTCGTAACAGCACAGAATACAGTGTTGACATGTGGAAATATATAATTGACTACAAAGCGATGAGGATTGTAAGCGCTGCATCAGGAGTGGGACTGGTTCATGTAAGTGTCTGAAAAATATAAATATACAATATAAAACACAAATGGAGAGTATTTTCAATTTATTCAATTTGACAACCATAAATCTCACTTTTTTAAAATAAAATCTCACTTATTTATAAGCACTAATAGCGTGAGTACCTCCTAGCAGGGTCCATAAATTTATATAGTTGCAGTAAATTAAAGAATATGCACACAATGACAATTAAAAAATCAATGGGAATTTAGTGAACGTGAAGTATAAATAATTGAAATATATATACGTGTTCACTAATTAATATATATATTTTTTAATGTTCAATTATAAATTGATATTTTTGAATATACAGGGTTCGGACAAATGTGTGCGCTAGGGTGGCTGAGTCATTGGTCGAAGGCTGGTTGCATGTAGGCGGTGTTATGTTGGGTGATGTCTGCTGCGCTGGGTCCTGGATGTTGTAGGCTGGCTTCAATCTGTTGATAGAGACAGTCTTGCGGCCAGAAGGAAGAAGAATGGTGTAGGTCTTCTCCTGATGGGGTCCAGAGTAGGGTGGTGTAAGGGGTTGGCGAACTGCATCATCTCTTAGGAAGACACGACTGTAGCTCTTGAGATCGTTAGGGACGAAAGTTTGGCTGCTGCTGGGGCGATGTGGTGCCGGTGGAAGGTGTCTGAAGTGACGAATACCTGGGTGTATAGCGATAAGTTATCTATAATACATAGAGTAATTTCGTTTAGCACTCGTGAGAGTCTTGGACAAGAAGCTTATAGGTTTCCATCCGGAGCCTTCCCGAGGTTGAAGAACAGCACCGATTACCGTATTCGAGGCATCAGATGCCAACGTAAGTTGGGCATCGTCCGAGGGGTGTGACAATGTGAGCGCTGATATGATGTCTTGCTGACCATTCTAGCACTCAGTAACTCTTCGTGCGGTTACCGATGAGTGTTTGTTGGGAACGCTGGTGTTCAACTGCATTGGGTATGAATCTTCTATAAAAATTCAGCATACCCCAGAAACGACGAAGCTGTCCCTTGTTACTTGGTTGGGGGAACTCCACGATTTGGTTAACCTTCGCTGGTAAAGACTTGATCCCTTTATAATCGAACAGGAGTCCTAAAAATTCAGTCTCCATCTTCAGAACTCTGATTTGGAGGGACTAATGGTTAAACTGTGATCGCTAAGTATGCTGAAGAGATGTTCTAAGTGGATACGATGCTCTTCCTTGGTGGTTTACACAAGGCAGTTCCAGGGTACTGTCCATAAGGCGCTGGAATGTATGGGCATCGTTACAAAGTCCGAACCACATCACAAGGAACTCAAAGAGGCCGAAAGGTGTGAGCTGTCTTCTTGATGTCCTCTTCGGCTACAGGTACCTGATAGTAGGCCCTGTTAAGGTCCAACTTACTGAAATAAACCTTTCCGGTGAGGTAATGTTGAGAGCCTATATGTTTTTTCGTCAAGTAACTGATGACCTCTGAGATTTACAAGTACTTTGTGGTGAAAAAGAAAGTCCGCACTGATGATGGGACTGCTGATGTCCCCCAGGACAAAGGTCCATGAGAGTGTCGTTGTAGTCCGAGTTTCAATGTTCTTTTGACTTCCCCATATGTATTGAATGTCGTGCTATTGGCTGCGTACAGAGGGAAGTTAGTTGGGTTTGTCTGATCCCTTGACCTGGGGGGGTAGATAGATATGCATGCACCTGTGTCCACTAAATATCTATCTCCCGAATATTTCTCTCTTATAAATAATTGCCGTTGAAGAGAGTCAGCGATAGAGTCTGCCATCTCAGTCGCTGTTAACAGTTTCCCTGAGCCGTAGTGCTTTTTTTCTATTCACAGGGCTGTTGGTATTTTTGGGGTTTCTCACGGAAGGTCTGGTGCAAAATAGCACCAATTCAGGTTTTCCCTATTTGATCGGGTCCGTTGCCGTTTTTGTGAGCGTGATTGTTTGTGTTCTCGTCGACCTTGCGCAATTTGGTTTTTAATTTCCTTGATTTCCAGACTTAACATCTGGACCATATCCTCAAGGTTTGAGGAATGAGTTTTTCGAGTGCGAACTTCGTTAAGGCTGTGCTCGTAAACTTCGGCGATGCGATCGTCGGTCTCTGCCAGTTTATCCACTGAGGCTTCGCTGGTAACAGGTAGCGTAGCTTGTATTTGTGACGCCCTCAACCGTAACGTAACAACATAACAGACCTGAAGGTACAGAGGTGCCGGCGAGTCGCTTTAGTAGTCGTTCAGTAGTTGAGAAGGCCGCTCTCCCGGAGGAGATAGATGCTTCTCCTCTAAGAGTCGCCGAGTAAGAAGATTATCTGATTCAGAGTAGGTGAGAATCAGTCTCCTCTTAATGGCTTCCTAAGGTTTGGTCGGAGGGTTCTTATCTAAGTCTGCCACATCTTTAAGTATTTCAGCGTCGAGGTTAGCTAAAATTAATTTAAATTTAATGGGTGTGCTAGTTACCTTGTTCATGGAGAAAATAGCTTCAGCCTGATGGATCCAAAGTTCTGGGTCTGCCTGTCAAAAGTTTGGAATACTTATGTTCCGTCCGAACTCACAATTGTTGTTTTAATTTATATTAAACATCACACAGGTCCTTTAAGTAAATACTGTAAAAATCGATAAAATTAGTTTAAAACCATGAAACAAAAATGTATAAATTAATTTGTTTTAAAAAAGAAATATTTTTGTAATAAAAATCTTACTATACTTTATTCCTTAAAGTAAGGAAATTAGTGGTTTGACAATGGCTGTATCCATCATTTTCTTATCTTGTTAATGGGGTGGTTTTTTACTTCTCTATTGTGGCCCTCAATTTTTTTTTATATATTATACACATGAAAAATTAATTGAATCACAATATTTAAATACATTTTCTTATCCATTTATTATTTATTACTAGTCACTAATATTGCTAAATGTTTTTCCTACAGGCAGGAGTGACATCTGATGACCTGATTCAAAAAATCTTAGATGTATTTGGTCATTACGGACTCATTTACCAAGTATGGGTAAGTCAACATGTATCCCGAATGTTTTTTGTTTCTCAAAGATTGGTATGTTATTTTTTTATAAAATAAGTTATTGAATTATTTTTTAAAATATTATTTATTTATTGTTTTGCATTAATAGAAATTCATAAAAGATAAAAAAAACAAAAACAAGATCTTACTTTATCCGCACATCATGCTGGTTCATATTTTTTTTCAATTGTTTTATAGTTTTAGAGAAGTTCTGAAACTTTTCCAACTTGTTTTTATAAAAAAAAAATATATATATTTTTTCCTCCTCTGTAACTACATCAATCTACTACTATTTTTATAGTCATGGTATCTCGAAAGTGAAAATTCCTATGAAACTAAATCTTTAATAGTAGACATGTTTAGTCAGTATTCACTATGCCAAAGTCTGTTCGTAATCACTTTTTTGTTTAAATAATCATTCATAATCACTCAGTCGTTTTTTTATATTATTGTATGTTTTATATTGTTGTGTGATATATATTTTTCATAACAGTTATTTCATTTTTTATATTGTTAAAGGATGATTTTATGGAACACTATTCTGTTGAGGAGCAATCAGGTAAAAAGTATCGTGATTGCATAAACAATGTAAATAGCTGGGCAACAGTCACAGCAATGGCTCATTTTAATCCTGCCCAAGCTAAAGAGTTTAAGGTGAGATGTTTATATTATATCGCCGATAATATCAACAACTTGTAAATACAATTAAGTTTATAAATTTATGGCTTAGTGGTAAGTTATTTCTATTTAGACTTTCAAATTATTTCTAATTTACTAGTTATGTTTGCTTAGTGATTAAAAAAAAAATGAATCAATCAATATATCTGTACAATACTAACATTTATTCTGTAAATACTGTTCAAGAGATGTATTGAAATCTGTTAAGTTTGGTTTTTCATAGTGTGCTTGAGTTGGTGTCAATTTATTGAATCACTAGAACGGTAAGCGAAAAAAGTTTAAAATAATCTCTAAAAATTTATATGTTGTTAAACAGGCTTGCTACGGATCCAGTGATCCAGGAAAAAAATCAAAAGTGCGCACACTATTTGATGAGGTGGATTTGCCAGGAAAATACATGGATTATTTATATGATAATCGTTTACTCATCGAAAAGAAAATCAGTAATATCCCAGATGCCAGAATCCGTAAGGCATGTACTAGCTACTTGGAATGGTTGATTGGTGAAGAGGCTCATGATGCTAATGATCAGATCAGAAGGAACCTGCTAAATGATTAAGATAGTAAATTGATTAAGCATTATATAAATATATCATAACCACATATAAACAACTTATAGAGCTGTTATGCCAAATTTTTAATGAACTCATAATATTCACTTCAACAAAAGCTAAATATAACCCGTCAGCATTATCAACTTAAGATATACAGTCAAATACCTGTGGGCCAAAACTAAATATTTTATTGATCATCATCAATCTAAATGTTTTATGTATGTCCTCCTGATGTCTGAATTCATACAATGTTGGCTGGCTAGAAATTTTCAGGATATTTTATTACTTTATATTTTTCCAACTGCATTCTAATATTTTATTTATATACATCATTTGATATGTAAGCCTGTCTTTTCATGTCATCAAGACCTCAAAAAGAATAATTACCTGAAAAAAGTGTCTCCGGATGATATACGTTCAGAAATGATCATAAAATTTTATAGATCTATGTAAACACAATGAATATTATTTTAATACTCATGGAGTATTTATTTTTCATGGACTAATTAAAAAGATACTTGTTTAATAAGCATCATTTAAAAAATATAATTTAATTGATAAGTACTATCGTACTCCCATAAAAGTCAACCACTATACTTATTTAAATTTTATGATTTGAATGTATAAAACTATTCTTTTATTGTTGTTGTTTCTTTAGAGGGATATATAAATATTGTTGTTTGTTAGTTTTTCTCTATTTAAATTTGCATTCCTTCTATTTTTGTAAATATTTAATTTGTTAAGAACTAGATCTAAATATATAAAATAAATAATTTTTTTTTCTTTTTTTCCTCTTGGGTTACCCCGGCATCTCCCAAGTGCGCCTCCCCCACTTATGCTCAAGTGTCTTCCTTCTTAATTTTTATCACTGCCTTGGCCAACCATCTTCTTCCGGTTTTCTTTACTTCACTTAACAAATATGATCTAAGTTAGTTAAATAAAAAGTCAAGGCAAATAAAACACCTTTTTATTGTTAATCTTTTTGATAAGTTTAAATAACTTATTTTAAATTGGTTTTTAGTAGTAGTTACCTGCGAGTTAGTAGGCGACCTGTGGTCTAGTGGTTAGCGTAAAAAACTACGTAACCCAAGATCGCGGGTTCGTAGCCCGGCAGGTGGCCCTAGGATTTTTTAAAGGGAGTAAAAAATCCTTAGTTACGCCGTCCTTCGGAAGGGGCGTTAAACGGGGGTCCCGATGTATTGTACACCATATTCGCAATGCTAAATCCGGCAGAATATGCTTCCTCAAAAGTAAAATCCAAAGCAAGAGTTATGTTGTCTTCTGGCAGAGGAATACAGAACTTGAAAGAGGTACTTTCCTGCATATATAAATATATATATATATATATATATATATATATATATATATATATATAAATATATATATATATATATATATATATATATATATATATATATATAAGATATATAATTATATTTAATGGTTTATTTCATCAATTTATAGGTATATATATTTACCTCCTTATAAGTATATCGTGTATCTACTTGCCTTTATTTCATGCCATTGTATTGTATTGTATCTTTCATTCTATTTATTTAGTGAATTATTATTATACAGTTGTCAATTTAAATACTTTTTTTTAATTGAAAAATATTTTCAAAGAATAGCTTTTGATCCCCTGATAATAATTATAGCTTTTGAGAACCCTTCCTCAACAGAAATGTATATATCAATAAAAAATATACGTAATATCAAACGCAAAGAACGTGATTCTTTCGTGATTAATAATCACGAACAGCAAAAATTACACGTGACACATATCTAAGCCAAAGATTATTACTAATTTGAAGGATTCAAATAACATTTGGGGGCACATAATTTTCCAAATTCAGCATTTTTTTAATGGATCAATAAAATCGTGATTCATTTCGGTTATTTATTATTCAATTAAAATCTGTACGGCTACAACCCATGATGTGGCTTGGTAAGGGTAAACTGCTACTAGGACAACAATCTTGCAGGAAAGTGGTTTTTCCTCCAGATTTTTTTCGAATTAAAGCAATCTACTTTGCTGTGCTGATTGAGCCCCAGAAGCCTCTGTCGATCCCACAGGGTCCACCGGTGTCTGTTATCAGGATAATTAATTAATTAATTAATTATTTTATGTGATTAATCCTATAAACCTTTCAAATTTTATTATGAAATAATAATTATTAAAACCATTTAAAGGAATAGGCGATTTTTTTTTATTCTACTGGACTTAAACAACTTTCAAATATAATAGATCGTATACACACTGGTGTACATCGATAAATTCAACATACTGAAAATTAAATATCCATTGGATTGTTTAAGTAAACTGAAATATTATAAATTAAATTGATGTATTTCAATTAGTCATAACAGTGATTAATTTTTTTATTTATAAATGGTTCATTTCTATTCGCAATATCATAAATATCGTTTCTCGAATTTTGAGGTAACATTGAACTTTTAATAAGCTTTTTTCAACAAAATCGTTTTCAAAATTTCTGGACCCCGAATTTTGGTGAAAAACCATCGACACCCATTGTTCGCTATGTAAAACATTGATATATTTGTCGATATTTAACACACACACATATAATAAATATGTCCAATTTTAATTTATTTTTTTATTCACAAATTTAGTTATTAACTAAACCTATTTTATTCCTGATTACTTATTGGTTTTTTACTTGTTTTGTTTTAAGTGAGACGTGAAATAAAAGTTTCATATAAGAATAAAAGGTAAATAAAATTAAAACAAAATTTCCTAAAAAATATGTATATACTCGTTACTTTCTTAAATAATTATTTACAAAAATTAATATTTTGTATTAACGTCATACTGATTTATCAGCATTCTTAATCAGCCTTAAACAGGACAATGTCTATCTCTTTTGCTTTGGTATAGTTTTCTCCGTAATTTAAATGCCTCTAGTCTTTTTTCTCCTTGTCAACTTTCCTCGTCCTCAACAGAGTATAAAGGAGGAAAGGTGAAGCTATGATAGACAAAATGAACAGAGCAATATCGAGACCAAGGATCTCATAAATCGATAAATCGTTTCTTCCGGGTCTCAAGTGCTGCGCGCCTTTATGCCTGATGACGTACTCAATCCAGTAGATGGCGTTTTCAATAGTTGGTTTGGGTCTGTCACGTAAGATTTTAGAACGAATAAGAGCATTCTCTTTGTATCTGAAACAAAACAAAATGTTGGTTAACACAAATTTATGTTGTAAACATGGATAAAATTGAATAATAATGATTATAATAATTGAGATATATTTGGAGTTTTAAATATTATATTCCTCACCTGGGGTCATTTAGTACTTTATGGACTCCGTCCACCAATTTTTCTTTGGTAAGTTCTTTCGCTAATATTGTGATTCCAAACCCTGCCTGTTCTGCATATCTCGAGTAATACTCTTGGTCTGCAAAGAACGGTACGCACACTACTGGGACGCCAGCTGAAGGAGCTTCCGTGATACCATGGAGGCCGGCGTGGGTTATAAAAATTCGGAGGTTGGGATGAGCTGGTTAAAAAAAATAACGTGTAAGATAGAACTAATAATGTAATAAAAATATTTATTAAATTATGTAGGGCAATACATTAAAAATACCTAATATTCCAGGCTGTGGATACCATTTCCTTAATATGACGTTCTTGGGTAAGTTGGGCAGGCTTTCGTTTTCCCACTTGAAGAGTACAGTATAATTAAGTTCCCCCATCGCCCCGAGAGCAGTCTCCAATATTCCTTCGGGCATTTGCAGGGTATTCAGCATAGATCCGAAATTTAGATAAACAACACCTTCTTTCGCGTTGTCCATAATCATTTGAAGGTCCTAGAAATATTGAACGTTTCAGTTATACATGGTAGCATCATTATTCAATTTTTTTCATTATCATTAAATATTATGTTATATACAATAATGAATTATATTTTTTCTTAATACCTTAAATTATACCTCGAACTATTCTTTAGCGTTCAAAAACGGGACCGCTTACGTTATAAAATAAGGTATTAATTAACACCTTAATTACACCACTAGGATCGAAAATAAAAATTATAAATTATAATTATGCTTTTTCGAAATGTATTTAAAATTGAAGGAAGACCGATTGGTTGCTTATGATAACACTTAAATTTTTAATGAGGTTTTCCTGCAAATAACACAATATTCGCTCGAATATCTTGTAAGATATTACAAATACTAATGCATATTTTTGTTTTGTAAATGTCTTTAGATTAATTTTTTGAAATACTCGTTCCCGTCAGTTTACATTAATATAATTGATTAATTATTAAAAAACTAAGAAAAAAACATTAACAGAAACTATGAGTTTTATTAGTTATTTATCCAATTAAAGCTGGAATAAATTAATAGAAATTCTTCTCTTATGTTACCTCAGGGGTATTTATCATTAGTGCTCATATATCAGATGTTGAGAACTAAAACCGTGAAAACCGATAGAAATTTCCTGTACATTATGTTTATGTGGAAAATACATCCCGATGTTGCAGAAATTATAAGTAGTAACTTTTATGTATTTTTTATGCTTTCTGAAAAAAATGACATAAAAACTGTGTTTCCACCTTTTATTTATTGAGGTTTTGATGAGTTATCATTATCTTAAACTACCTATCTAATGATTTATAGTGTCTTACTTTTGGTAGTACTGCTCCTATTTTGGCACTTAGCCCTCCGACTTGTACGGAACTAGGCTGTAACGGTTCCGGATACCCGACTGAGAAGTGGTAATCCGTTAATGTCAATGAAGTGTTCCTCAGCATATCAAGGATTGGCGGACGATTTTCATACCCTGGATATCTTAGGTATTTGTCCATAAGAGCTTGCTGAAAACAAACTCAGTCTTAATCGAGCTCTGGAATTAGTTAATTATTAGTGATTTATTTATAACTTTTGCACACCTGATATGGGATATGGTGGTAATAGTTAACGTACAGTTCGAAAAGATTTATAAAAAAGTTATGTATTCGCTGGAAGAAGGTCATTCGGTGGGTATAGGGTCCCCTCATGTTCGGCAACAAGTGTAGCGACACTTCGTTTCCGTTCAAGAAGGAATACCAAGGAGTATGAGACATGGCCAAGAACGTTATCGCCGGGATGTTCCACTTGTGAGTCAATGTGATGAGCGGCTCTTGGCAGAAGAAAGATTCCAGAATCATCACGTCGTATTTCGTGGTATCGTGTTCCAAAAAGTCCATAAGCAGCTTATCTTTTAAGACTTTTTCCATGGTTACTGCGCAAAAATCGTATAAATTCACGTAATAATGGAATGATCCTTTCATCATTCCCTTTATGTTTCGACCTAAAACAAGGTAAATAAAATAAAACAATAAATAATGATATCTTCTAATTGTGACAATATGTAAAAGAATATAGTCTAATAACATTAATACGACAATAAGAACATATATTATATTTTTTTTTAAAAACCTGTACCATTTCAACTGGTGAACGGGTCTGGGGTACAGTACATGGTAGAGACTGTACTGTTTCATGGACAACGGTTCTGCAAGGAGGTGACTTGTCCTAGTTCACGCTCTACCGCCAGATTTTTCCGCCTTATTTTGGGTACCCTATTTTTATAATATTTTATAGAGGCTGGGTGGGCCACAGGAGGGTCCTAGATCCTCATGATCCATCTTCCGCTGCAAACAGACTAAATAAAAGTCATGGCCTGCAGCGGGATTTGAACCAGAATTTCCGGCATGACAACTCAGTGCTCTACCACTGAGCCAATCCGCTCACTTGATAATGTGTAAAAGAATAGGGGCAGTAAAAAAATAGTCTCATAACAATAAGAACATATATTATGATACCATATAGCACAAAGTATTTTACGCGGTGGCTCTAGACATTTTTAAAAGTGAGAATATTTTTTTTATTATGCCATATTTCTAAATTGGCGTAAAATGAGGACCTGAGTCAATGAGGTGTATTCTTTTATAATAATTATAATTGAATAGGAAAAATCTAGGACTCTCGCTGTAGTAGCATTGTCCGGTTAGCTATAGGAGCATGAAGTGACGTTCAACGAATAAACAAAGAATGTAAATGATTTCTCTCTGTAAATTATTCAGGAATAGAAGACTCAACAAGCATCTTAGAGTTTGATAAAACTTTTCTTGTTGAAGTTGGAAGGCAACTAGCATCAGAAGCTACGGAAAAAAAATTCTAAAAATGAAGACTATTAAATGGAGTAATCTTTCCAATAATACTGGAACCAGAAGCTTAGGATAATCATTGGTAATCGAATGAAGAAGGCCTTGATGCTAGATTAAAATTAAGTCTGTCCAGACTTAACCTAGGAAAGAATTTATTTCTGGTGAGAAATTGCGACATAAACTTTACTGCATTAATTTCGATTATTTAACAAGCTGTTATTTATAGAAAGCGGTAAATGCATTTTTTTAAATAATCGCGATATTTAAGGTTTTCTTTGAATTACGTTAAAAATCTCGGCGTTAAATTAAATAACCATATATACCTTTAAAATTTGATTATGAAATAATAATCATCAAAAGCATTTAAAATAATAAACTTTGTTTTTATCCAAATATACTCATACCATTTTCAAAACTAACAGCTCAAATAATAATAAGTCTTGAGTATTTTACGAATGTTATGAAAACTTCAGTAAATATATACATTAGGACTTACCATCGTAGCTTGCTAATGCCACGTTGACGTGTCTCCAGTTCGGCGGAGGATCTTTGATAGGATACGGAGACACGAAGGTGACGTTGTGGCCCTTGACCGCCAGTTCCCTGAAGATGGCCACGAAGGCGAAGGTGTGGCTGTAGAGTGGCATCGGGGCCATGATGAGGATGTTGGAGGCCTCCAGGA
Organism: Troilus luridus; assembly: GCA_964056705.1. Classification (NCBI taxonomy): domain Eukaryota; kingdom Metazoa; phylum Arthropoda; class Insecta; order Hemiptera; family Pentatomidae; genus Troilus; species Troilus luridus. The sequence continues at coordinate 177,443,739 of OZ057412.1, forward strand.
CACCCGCACCCACGAAGAGCAAGAGGATGATTGAGCCTGCCGCTATCTTTAATTCCATATTTGCTGCTATATAAAAATAAACAATAATATATTTCAATTCAGTACAGTTATTGTATAATACAATACAATCAATATATATACATTCAATTCAGGTCTTTACAATAGTCTTTACAATTATTGAAAATCAAATAATTTTTCAAATAGAATCTATCGACAATCATAGAATCAAACAATCATAGAATTTATCGACAATAATTGAAGGAGACTTAGTTCGAAAATGATTTAAGGAAGAGTAAGTTTTGTGTGAAAATAATTACAAGCTCAGTATTTAATTAAAAGTTAACTACTTATTAGGCATCTTCGAATTTAATTTTAATTTTAATAATTAATTTTGGAGCGCTACCGATGGGTAGTTTCTCCAGAAGTGTTTTTCATGTCATATTTTCCATATTAGCACTTGTTATAATAGCATTATAGTTGTAAATATCATTAAATTAAATAAAATAAAAAATAATAATAATTAAATGGATTTATTTTATTTTAATTTATATACCGAACCGTAGTCGTTGATGAGTTTTTGACCTAAGGGTTTTACACCTTTAAATACAAAGAAACAATTTCTATATTTAGAAAATCCAAAGTCTTTTTAAAAACTGGTTTATTACTATTTAGAAGCACTGTTAATTTTTTGAAATATGCAATTAATTCTTATTAACATTATTAGACATGTTTCATAATCATGACATGACGAAAATAAAAAATCGTTTTCTTGTTTGTGTTAACCACAGATTCAAGAATTTATCTTTCTATTACCTGCGAAAAAATAAGTAGGGGTGTTCCTTATTACTAGGCATTTCCTTTTTCTAGATTTTTTATTTATTGTCATTTGAAAACGGCCTAATATTTATTGAAATTTATCATTTATGATTTTGAATGCAAGAAAATTTGAAAAATATTAAAATAAATAGGTGAATTAAAATATTGAAATTACGAGAAAGGTTGTTCGTTTACAACCTGAGTTATCTTCATGTTAACTATTCTTAAGAATGTTCGTTATTGAAACAAAAACTAACAATTATTTTGTTCCGTTGGTATATCCTATTTTGATTGAACCGACCAATATTTAATGTATCGGCGAATTTAATAAAAATTATTTGATAAAGATTTTTTTTTTTTAATATATTTATTGAAATTTACAACTTTATACAGAATACATCCAGTAAATATTATGATTGAATAAATTGACATGAAAAGACAAGTAGAGAAACTACCCAGTGGTAGTACTCAAATAAAAAATTCAGTTTAGAAGGTCACGAGGCCATCTTCTTTTCAGACGCCTCGGAGGATTATCAGAAATCGAAGAGGCTGCGAGGTTTGAATCTAGTGGGTTTGGGTGGAAATGAAGTTTGTCATGAAAAGATTGATATCGGATTTGGGCCAAATCAGCAATAAACGGGACGTTTAGGTCATTATGGATTACTTTGTTCGTAACAAAGTAAGGAGCGTTGAGGATTTTCCGAAGGATTTTGGATTGTAAAGATTGGATGCGGGAGGAATTCGATGGCTTAGTGGAGCCCCAAAGCTCTATTCCGTAAGTCCAGATGGGTCTAATGATTGTCGTGTATATGAGTCTCTTGTAATGGATTGGGAGCTGAGAGCTTTTATCCAGTAAATGTTGAAGTAGCCTGAAACGGCGAGCTGTTTCTTGTCGTTTCAGTCTAGTATGAGGATTCCAAGTTAAGCGTTTGTCAAGCTGAGTCCTAAGTACCGGGATCTGTTCTACAGGACTAAGAGGGATGTTATTAAACGATACAGGGGGGCAGGAAGTCGCTGGTTTACGACGGAGGGTAAAGGTGATTTGATGTGATTTGTGGGAATTTATTTTAATCCTCCAGTTTTGACACCAATTTTCTAGGTCAGTGATGTGGGTTTGAAGAGAACGGGATGCTATAACTGGATCAGTGTTGACAGATAATAGACATGTGTCATCCGCATACGTGGTAAGGATAGTATTAGGATGAGTTGGGATGTCTGCTGTATAAACTGTGTAGAGAATTGGGCCGAGGATACTGCCTTGAGGAACATCGGCAGATTGAGGAAAGAGGGGTGAGTAGATATTATTATGATTTACTGTGAATGACCTGAAGGAGAGATAGGATTGGATAATAAGAAAGTATGTAGGAGGTAGGAATTTACGGAGTTTGTAAAGCAACCCGGGGTGCCAGACTCGGTCGAAAGCCTATTCGATATCAAGGAAGACTGCTGGACAATACAATCCACGTTCCAAAGCTGAGGAAACAACATCCACCACACGATGGCATTGCTGGATAGTGGAGTGAGATGTTCTGAATCCAAACTGGTGATCTGGGATAATGTGATTTGCATTTAGGATGGGATACAGTCGTTTTTTCCCAGGATTTTACCCATTGATGGTAAAAGTGAGATAGGGCGGTAAGAGGAAGGGTATTCCGGTTTCTTTTTAGGTTTAGGTATCATTTTCACGACGGATAATTTCCAGAGGTTAGGAAAATATGTAGTGCGGAGTATATAATTATATATGTAGGAAATAGAATGGCTTTTCTAGGAAGATGTTTTAGGAAGTGAATCGTGATGAGGCTTGTCCAGGAGCTTTGCGAGAAGGTAGTCTGTGAATAATATTCGATATATCTGAAGGATGGAATGCTTTGGGAGGAAGGGTCATTTGAAGGGGAATATTTAACTCTCTTTGTATATATTCATGGTGAGATGGATTCATGATATCAGGATGAGGCTGAAAAGTTTTAGAAAGGAATTGACCGAACAACTGTGGTTTCTCTTATAAATTGAGAGATTTATGAAGATTAAATTACAAATATATATCAATTAAGTTAATACAGATATTAGTTCGGCGTTCTCTGAAAATATTTTTTTAATGTATAATTTTATCTGATAATATGTAAAAGTGGAGCTTTACATCCAACAGACAGGTTTTTTTTTATATTAAAATATTTTTTTCATTTAAATTTTGCCACTGTAATTTTTATTTCTAAACATAATACGTACGGTGGCATTAAGGAGTAAAGAAAATCATGTAAAAAGTAAAATATGCACAGAAATTGAATTTCCTAATAACCTACCAAGTTATTTATTTTCCTTATCCATTTTGGAGCTCTCATCGAAAGGTCCAATTACTATTTCGAGGTTGCTCAAACATAAAATTGGTCCTCCGGCGGCCGGATTGCACGTCATAACTGTTTCTAATTTGATAATATAATTTCTCTATCTTCTTTTACATTTTATTTTATTTGTTCTAATTATTGTGTGCACTCTTTATAGGTTTTGTCCATTTATTTTAATTTGATTGAATAATGGCCCCTAAATCAGAGCTAAGTAAAAACAATAGTAAATTGTCTGATATCGAATACGAGCTTAATTATTTATCTCGAGACATATTAGAAACGCGAACTATTGGGTCCAATATCTTTACCCGACCTCAAGATAGAAATTTATTGACAGCGCGATTATCACGGTTGGATAGCACCTTTGATAGATTTTTAGAAAAACTTAAAAAAGCATACTCACTCGCAAAAATTCTTGAAGATGAATCAACAGATCGGTTCGACACTCTTCGCGCAGAAACTACAAATCATTATTACGAAGCGTTGTCTTTTGGGATCGCTGGGGAGGGTGAAGTTGCCGGCAAGCAATCCGGAAGTGGTGACCACAGTCAGCACAGTGTCGAATCTCACATTAAATTGCCAACCATTAAACTTCTCTCTAATAGTGGTCTTATTTCGAATTGGGTGACTTTCAAGGACACGTATTTAACATTAATTCACAATAATGCGAATTTGAGCAATATTCAAAAGTTTCATTATCTGAAGTCAGCCTTAAAGGGTCAGGCACTTCAAACCATCTCGACAATAGAATTGACCTCCGAAGGTTACGAACAGGCGTGGGATGCTTTACAAAAGAAACATGATAATAAGAGGATACAAGCCACACACTACCTAGTCAATATGTTCAATTACAAACCTGGTACCAAATTCGATCTATGTTCCTTAGAAAATTTCTCCGAAGTTGTTTTGGAAAGTGCAGTCGCTTTCCGAAAATTGAATCTTCCGGAGCCTTCCGGATTCATATTATTCACATATTGCTTGAGGCTCCTCGATGCGAAAACTCGCGAGTGATTTGAGACTGAATTTGGATCCAAATCTGAAGTCCCCACTTTCGTTTATTCATCGGCAATGCTTTCAACTTCAAACAGATTCGATAACCCCAAATTTCGGGCATAACTCGCAAGGCTCATCAGTCAGTAGGCCCCAAAATATTGCCAAGCGAGTTTTAATGACGACAGATAGTTCCAGCCCAGTGAATATATGTCCGCTCTGTGAGGACAAACACCGTTTATATCGATGCCCTCGTTTTCGCTCCCTAGAGCCCAATCAACGATAGAAGAAAGTGAAACAACTTAGGATTTGTTCCAATTGTTTATCGTCTGACCATCACGTAGGTAAATGCACCCCTCCTAGGTCATGCTACCACTGGCATAAACGACATCATTCGCTATTACACTTCCCTTCATCAATCAGTGTTTCCGATAGTCAATCATCACACCGCTTACCTAATCCAATATCCAACGGTAAGCTAAAAACGAGAACAAAAGAAAAATTAGATATCAAAACCGACAATAACGAATCTCTAAAAGGCTCGGTCTTATCTTCGTCATCCAAAACAGATGTCTCCGTTATATTAGGGACAGCAATGGCAAGGATAGAAGATAGCAACGGGCGGTTGGTCCCCATTAGGATCTTAATTGATAGTGGTTCTCAACGTACGTTCATTTCTTCAGCTTGCGTACGAAGTTTAGGACTCAAGAAAAGTATCAATCCACAAGCTTTGAGGGGCTTCGGGGATAATCCGATACAAGGGGGAAACCACGAAACTTCGTGTGTCATAGTGCCCCGGAATGGTAAACAGCCTCGGCTTCGAACTAATGCTGTAATTATTTCCAAAATTACAGATAGAGTACCAGATTGTCCAGTGCCGGCCTCTATAAATGAGTATTTCAAAAAATATACCTTGGCGGATAACTCCTTTGGAAATCCGGGTCCAGTAGATTTCCTATTAGGAGCCGATTTGTTTGGAGAAATCCTGTTGGGCCAATGTGTGAGACGGGACGGATATCCTAGCTCCCTCCAGACGATTTTCGGATGGGTGATCATTGGACCTATACGATCTCATTCCACTGCACAAACAGAGTCGGTTTCACTATTTTCATCTTGAGACCAGTCAGAAGTTGAAAATAGTGATAGTGCATTGAACAAAACATTGGAGAAATTTTGGGAAGTTGAAACGATTGCTTCCGCTATCAAACCTGATCCTCAAGATATTATGGCGGAGGAACATTTTTGTTCAACTCACTCTCGAGAATCGAGTGGGCGTTATATTGTTCGATTACCAGTTAAAGAGTTTCCTCCACCAGATCTGACTTGCTCTTATCACACTGCGTTACATCGGTTTCTTAAACTAGAGCACCGGCCTTATAAAATTCCTATTTTGAAAGGAAATTATTCAAAATTAATAGAGGACTATTTAAAGGAAGGCTACGTTTCCTATGATGCTGTTAAGGGTCGATATTTTTTACCTCATCATTCGGTAATTAAAGACGACTCCTACGCAAAACTCCGATTGGTATTTGACGCTTCGTCGTCTGCGGAGCTTGGATCTCTAAATGACCATCTTCTGATTGGGCCTAAGCTTCAATTGGATATTAGGCACGTGCTCCTTAATTTCAGACGTTATCGAGTTGTTTTGGCCTCGGACATATGTCAAATGTTTTTACAGGTAGTAGTGCATCCAAATGACCTACCGTACCTACATTTTCTGTATCGCGCCGATGCGTCCAAACCCATTGAGGAGTAACAATTAAATAGGCTACCTTTCGGATTATCGTGCTCTCCGTATCTAGTGATACGCGTTTTACATCAACTGTTAGCAGACGAAGGATCGATGTATACTAGGGCCTCGGTTGCATTAACAGAAAACATATACGTAGATGATATTTTAACCGGGGCGAATACTGTTGAAGAGGCTCTCGGACTCCAATTCGAGATGATTGAATTGCTCAAGAAAGGAGGGTTTACCTTGAAGAAGTGGATGAGCAATTACCCCGAACTTTTGCACTCTATAAGTGACACCCGCCAAGAAAGTGTCCGATTTTGAGAACTAGGGGATAAAACTGTGAAATTATTGGGGATACAGTGGGAATCGGTCAGTGACTGTGTATCCTATGATATTAAAGGTAGCCAACCAGTCCTGACCAAAAGGGGCATTATGTCTGCCGTGGCGCGGATGAACGACCCTCTCGGTTACCTTGCGCCGGTAATCTTTAAGGCCAAATCGTATTTGCAGCGGTTATGGAGCCTGAAACCGGATTGGGATATTCCTGTCCCACCGTCTATTGCCGCTGAATGTGAAGAATTTTTCAATTCCCTTCACTTGTTACAGTCGATTCAAATACCACGATGTGCTTTTCCACAAGACCCAATTCATGTCGCGCTCGTGGGGTTTGCTGATGCACCAGACCTGGGATATGCCGCTGCTGTCTACTTAAGAGTCCATTTCGCAGATAGTAGTGTAAATTCTCATTTACTTATTTCTAAAACGAGATTGGCCCCCCTAAAGACCTTATCAATCCCAAGACTGGAATCGTGCGCTGCGCTCCTGTTAGCCCAAACCTTGTAATCAATTACGAACAGCGTCAAACATTTTTTCGTTGACTCAACGTATCTCTTTTCGGATTCAACGATTGTTCTTAGTTGGTTGCGCCTATCACCGCATACATTGAAAACATTTGTGGCGATTCGAGTAACCCATGTTCTAGAGATTACATCAGTTAATGACTGGTATCATGTGTCGTCCAAACAAAACCCTGCTGATTTGGCTTCGCGCGGACTATTACCTGCCGGTTTAACAAACAACCAGTTGTGGTGGAATGGGCCTGAATGGTTGATACACGACTTTCGGTGTGGCCAAATATCCATTTCAAGGAGCCCGTTCCCGTACCAGAAGTGAAGCCCCAGGCATTCGTCGGAACGAGCAAATCGTCTGATTCCTATCTTATCGATGTAATGGAACGAGTTTCTTCCTTTGATAAATTAATAAGGTTATTTGCCTATATAGTCCGGTTTATAAGTAATCTGAAACGTCACAAAAGGGATAGAAACATGGGAACTCTAAATTTAGTAGAAATTGTTAAAGGAACTCAGCTACTCAGCGTTCAGCAGCATTATTTTCCAGCAGATTTCCAAATAGTCTGGCGTCATTTACGTTCCTTAGACCCATTCTTGGACAATAAAGGGATACTCAGGGTGGGCGGCCGTTTAAGGAACGGTCCCTTGCCCTAAAATGCACGACACCCCTCATTTTACTTCCTCAGAAGGCACATTTGACTAAAGTGCTAATTCACCATTACCATAGAATGCATCTTCACCCCGGTCCACAACTGTTGCATTCCCTGCTGCAACGAAATTACTGGATCGTTTCAGCTCGGAGGATAATTCGCCACAGAGTTCACAAATGCAGTACCTGTTACAGATTTCGCTCAAAAAATTTTACTCCTCTTATGGCCGATCTTCCACCATCAAGATTTGAACAAGGGAGACCGTTTGTTGTAACAGGTGTAGACTATTGTGGTCCGTTTATCACTAAGGAATTTAACAAACGCAAAAGTAATCAACAAAAATCTTACGTCTGCTTGTTCGTCTGCTTGAGCACCAGAGCAGTACATCTGGAGCTTGTGACACAACTGACGTCCGACGCATTCATTGCTTGCCTCAATAGATTTGTTTCCTGACGGGGATTACCATTCAAAATTCTATCCGACAATGCTACGAATTTTGTCGGTGCCAACAGATATCTGAAGGATCTTTATAAATGGCTGGCTCGCGAAGAAAATCAAAACAGCCTTAGATCTCATCTTCATTCCTTAAGTGTAGAATGGGAATTTAACCCCCCATCGGCTCCTCATTTCGGAGATATATGGGATGCCGGGGTAAAATCCTTCAAACATCATTTGTATCGAATTCTCAAGGAACACGTCCTCACCTTCGAAGGGATGAATACTCTTGTCATAAAAATATAAGCTGTCCTGAATTCGAGACCCCTTTACCCAATGTCTTTTTCTCCTGACGATCTGGACGTGTTAACCCCAGGACACTTTATTATAAGCACTTCTTTATTAGCTGTCCCAGAGCCGGATTGTAGTGGTACTCCAACTAACCGATTGTCGCGGTGGCAACTTTTGCAAAAATGTACTCAAGACCTTTGGAAGAGATGGAGGCGTGATTATTTGAACAGTCTTCAGCAGAGAGTTAAGTGGACCAATAAAGGGGACAATATTCGATTAAACGACTTAGTCCTGCTAAAGGAACCTAATGTACCCCAATTGCAATGGCCAACAGGAAGAGTAGTGGAGGTCTTTCCAGGTAGTGATGGGATCGTTCGCGTGGTACGCATTAGAATAGCAAACGGCGAATCTATTCGTCCAGTAACGAAATTAGCACCATTACATTCCCTTGATGTATGGTCTCTTATTAAATTTTTGCGCACAGTCAAAAATTGGTGGGCGGTGTGTTAAGGCCAGATGAAATAGTCTCCTTACAAAATATTATTAGTTTTAATCATAAAAATTAAATAATTGTTTTCGTAAAAGAAAGAGCATTTTCTATAGTTATTTTTCACATTTTATTTAATAATAATTTAAACGTTTAATTTCATAATTGTTTAGAATAATTTAATTTAAAAGGTAATTTTATTTGGTTTAGATATAAGTGTAATATTTGTAGTTAGTGTGAAAACATATGTTATAAAAGTGAAGAGAGAGAAACAAAAGAGAGTCGAGCGGCTTTTGTTCGCTCCGGCGAGACTGAGCCTGCAGTGTTGCCACGAGCTTCTTGGGGTGCACATCGCAAGCTATAGCTCAAAGTTGTTTTTGTGAATTTGAAGACAGTGTTGGCACGACCCTCTTGACGTGCATATCGTATGCTCTATATGAGCCCAAAATTGAATTTTGATACTAATTTGCTGCCCACCTGCAGGTGTAATTAGTCTAAACCTCGTCGTCGATTCCACCAATTCGAATTGACCCAGCCGATCATCTCAACCTTTATTGTCTCAACATCTTTGCTCGCCCTTCCGACGAAAATCGTCGGTCGTCTCAATATCCAGCTTGCCCTGCCGAGAATCTACTATCTACTGGAATCTACTTCGACAGACAGATAAGAGTTTTCATAATTATATCATTTCCACAAGAAAACCACATAAACATTCATTACTTTGTAATAGATTTATTTGGACATTTTATTTATTTGTAGTTTAATAGAGTTAAATTTATTATCGTAAGATTGAATAATAATTGTTTTCTTTTTGTTATTAATTAGTTGTTTATAATTTAGTTAATTTAATAACTTCATTTTCTCATTATAAAAACGTTTAAATTGTTCTTTTAATTTAATTAATTGGTTTTTTCATTATCAAAAGTATTAGTTGTTTAATTGATTACAGTGATTTATGTTATTAATTTAATAAAAGGTTACAATCAAAAGGACATGCGATCTGGTATAATTGAATCAGACATTTATTTCCCTTATCCATTTCGGAGCTTTCATCGAAAGGTCCAATAACTATTTCGAGGTTGCTCAGACACTAGTGGTTCAACAATGAGATCCATTGTAATTATTATTCATACATGTCTGGGATAATCTATTAAATCCCAACATTAAAACCAATGAAAATGATTTACTAGTTAAATAGAGAAATATACAGACCTGAATACCCTCTCTAATTAGTGCTATGCACACCAAAATAAATTAAAATATCACTAACCTACAACCCTATATATTTGCTAATTAAACAAGACGTAATACAGGTCTAAGTATTAATCGAGTAAGAAAATAACATCTAATCTAGGCAAGTCAAGACTAAAACGCCTGACCTATTTGATTTCTTAGTCACTAAAAGACTTATGATTGTTGTAAATAAGAGCTCTAAACTTTTCTCTCACTATTTACAGCAACCAAAAGTAGTGTACAACCTTAAATGAACATTAAGGGATCGGTGGCTGAAACGTTAAAAGAACATTTAGGGATTGGTGACTGAAACGTTAAAAGAAGTTGCTTAAAATCGACGCTCTCTATTTATATGTCTTTGATTAAAAGTTTTGATATATTTACAAGGGGTGTAACGGAAGTAAATTAGTTTTCTTCTGTCCGTTGCTTGTAAGATATTTGATCACAGCTAAAATTGAAAACCCATATCCTCTGACAAACGGACATTTAATAGACTTAAGAATTGATTTAAACAACAAATTCTAAAGCATTTTATGGTCAACATCCCATAAAACATATATTGTATATCCCATAAATTCATTATTTCCCATCATTTCTGAGAAGCATGATTATAAAAAATAATACACAAAAGTCCTATTCGCCTAAAACCATAACCATAGCTTGGACCTACCTCCTTTCCGGTGTCTTAACGGTTTCTAAAAACCCAGCATGTGGTTCTCCTTTTATATTCCGCTTTAGGGTACTTGAAAAGTGTATCGCAAACCATCCTAACAGCGGGTTCATAAAAACAAATGATTTGCAACATATTAAACACTACCTCTACAAAACATAGCGGCGAAGAGGTCTGACATAATCAATCGGATCCTACTTCAATGCCTCAAACACGTTATCTTATAAATATTATCTCTTTGAGAAGTCTCGAGAGTGGATTCAACTTATGAATGTTTGATGCTAATGATTCGATATCTGAAGGTGTAGTACTTGGGTTCCTAAACTGACAGGTCCAAGATCAATTTAAAACTTAGTTTTTGTGCATAATCTTTTAAAACTTATATACTTTGTAGTAGCCGAGCTCTTCCAAGAAAAGTAAGAATACATGTTTTGTTTTAATGTAAAAGAGAGCTGAGTGGCTCTGTGGTAGAGCGCTGAGTTTCGATGCCGAAAATCCTGGTTCAAACCCCGCTCCAAGACTTTTATTTAATCTGTTAGCAGTTGAAGATGGATCATATAGGATCTAGGATCCTCCTGAACTCACCCAGACTCTATAAAGTGGGTGCCCAAAATAAGGGAGAAAAATCCAGTGGTTGAGCGTGATCTAGGACGAATCACAACCCTGCACAACCGTTGTCCAAGAAACAGTCCAGTCTCTACCGTGTGCAACGCCCCAGACTCACAGGTCGTGTTGGTACTGTTTTTTTTTTCTGAAGTAATATTTTTTTTTTTTGTACGGCAATAAATTTATTGTCTTAATGGTTCGGCTTTCATTTCAACACAAGCAAAGTGATACCAAGAACTTAGGGAACCTTTATTTTTGTCAAAAACACTGTGTAACACAGCCTAATAAAATTCTAAAATTTCTTTTTATCTTTTTAAGAATCATGAACTCTTTCAAGATTTACAAAATTTACTAAATATCTGAGTGGACGAGGTTGTTATTTTTTGTAGAAAATTATGGAAATTCAAAATCCTTTGAATTTTTTACCTTGCAGTCTGAGCATACAGTGTACAGTACAATGTACAACATGTTGTTACATCTATGTCAAGGACATATTATAGTACTGTTTTCTTCAACTTGATGGACCGCACGTGATAAGTGTAATAAAGTTTTAGTATGAATTTTATAAAACTACATCACTTATTTCCACTTTCACATTTTTAGGACATGGTCTGTTAAATCCAGGAGCAATGCGATTGATCAAGAATCATTTCTTCAAATTTACAACCTAAAATGGTTGTATTCATCAACCAACAACTTTTATTGGTTAATTATGAATACTTTATTAAGCTGTAATATTTATCAAAATACGTGATAATATTATAGTACTCTCAATATATTATTATAACTCCCTCGCTAATAGGATTCTTCCCACTCTAAAATAGTGTGTGAAGTAATAAAATATTAGTCAAGAGAAGTGTTTCTGTGGCAAAAGGATAGCCACCTGTTGATGTAGGAATATTTCAACGATCTAGTGTGTGTGTGTGTGGATCGAATGTTAATTAAAATTCTAGAGATAATCGGAGATTATGCTTTTCTTTTATTTTAGAAATATATTTGTATTTTTCTGGTGGACAATAATTTCCGGTTATTTGTGACTTCTACATTTATTGGCTTCCCTAAAAATATCTTAAGCTTCGTCCGATTCAGTACATTAAAGAAAAACGTAAATAATAATGAAAATAATATAATAATGAAAAAACAAGTAAAAAAGCTTAAAACAAAATGATAATTTAAAAAAAAACTGATCGGGTTGCATTTAAATTAGGTAATTTTTGTTGCAGAACGCTGACTTGTTTCCATACAGATCTTTATTATATTGTATACTGTATAATAATAATAGTAAATTACAATAAGTATTTCATTTATTGTAGTAATAATATAAAACATAAGGAAATCTATAAAATACAATTAGAGTAGAACAAAATCAACAACAATTACATTTCACATTCTTCTTCAAAACTCTTCATTTTGTTTGATCATGAAATTGCGTAACTCCCTTTACATAGGAGTACAGACTTATCTTTGAATAATATAGATTATATAAGAGGTTTGCAATTAAAAAAAAATGCTTTGACTCTAATTATATCTTAAGTGGTTGATAACAGAGCGAGGATAAGGAGGTGTAGTATTGTTAATAAATGACCAATAGTTGAAGCTAGAAAGATAACAGATATCATAAGACCTTCAACAATGCTTATCAAGATTAAAATGATATAGCAAATGTAGTTGTTTGTATGTTCGCAACCGGGTTTAGTGGGGGAAGGATTGAAATTGTAATAGTGTTCTGTCAGAGGAAATGAAATACGATATCTCCAAGTGAAGGGTACCCGGTAGCAATTTTAGGTTTGGTGAGATTGCCAGAGAGGTGGACCAGTGCCTCGGCAACGTGCCGTTGGAGGAACAAGGAGGTGGACTCCAGCGAGGAGGACGCTGTACCCTGGGGGGAGGTGAGGAAAAAGAAAAATAAGAAGAAGAAGGAGAGGCCTACCTCCCAGGAACAAGGAAGGAAGAAGATGACCTTCGCTGGGGTCCTGGCCAGTGTTCCCGCGGGGCCGGGAAAACCAGAGGAGGCCTCTACATATATAACCCTCAAGGACAACGGAGCGGGATGGGAGGCCGGGAAGATCCTGGAGCAACTCACATCCCAAGAAGAGCTTAAGGCAGTAGGCGCCAGCGTCAGCGTCGTGAGAGTGACGAGGGCCGGCGCCGTCCTGGTCAAGACCGGAGGAGCTGACCAGGCGAAGAGGCTGTTGGCTTGGGACGCCCTTAAAAGCAGGGGCCTCGATGCCAAGATGGCTATGGCCAAGAGACCCCGCTTAGAGGTGAGAGGCGTCCCTAACCATTGGACGGAGGAGGCCCTGGAGAGGTACCTTTGGGGCAAGGTAAGTGTCGAAAGACCGGAGGAGGAGTCGGTCAGGAGGGAGTTGATGAGGCCCTGCTTCGCTGCTCCCGTGAGGGGCGGGCTGACCAAGAAGTGGATCGTGGAGGTCCACCACACGATGAGGCTCGCCCTGATGAACCTGACCGAGGCGGATCTGAGTGGGGGATGGTGGTGCCTAGCCATCAGGGACAACCTCGACCCCCTGCTCTGCCTAAAATGCTTGCAGTACGGCCACTCGGCGAAGGCTTGCCAATCGACCGGGATGGCGTGCAGGTGGTGCGGAGAGACCGGACATAAGATTAAGGACTGCCCGGTAAAGAAGACAGGTCAGGCACCTACCTGCGGAAACTGCAAGGCGAAAGGCAGAGAGGGGAAAGAGCTCCGGCACTGCGTGGGCAGCAAGGAGTGCCCGCAGCACCTGGAGATGATGGCTGGGCAGGTGAAGAGAACCCGGTATGCGTAGGCAGCGGACTCTGCAGGTCAATATGGGCCGAAGGCGAGTGGTCGCGGACGAGCTGAGAGCTCTCGCAAGGAAAACCGACATCATGGCTATACAGGAGCCATGGTGTCAGGGAAATGTGGTCGCCGGATTCGGTGTCGCGTCGAGGGTAGTCGCGATGGGCAGTGGTGAGAGGAGGCCCAGGGCGGCTATTGTGATAGTTAATCCCAACCCATACACCGGGACCAGGGGTAAAACTCGGGAAGCCAGAAGGGCTCAACCTTGAGGAAGTACTTCCCCACCGTCCAGTCGAGATTGTTAGCGACGTGGGTCCTCCCGGACTACTGGGTCTCGCAGATCCTTACAGGACACGGCGGGTTCCGGGGTAAGCTCAGTGAGCATAGGAGAGAAATCGACCCCCGGTGCCCCGCCTGTGGAGTCCCTAAGACTGCGGAGCACGTAGTGCTCACCTGCACCACGATGGAGGGACACCGAGCCAGGTTGTCAAGAAAAACGGGTATCTTCGCCCTCGCCGAGGAGGACTTCCCCCGTTTGATGGAGAAGGAGAACTACCCCTTTTTCCGGGAGTTCATCTACGGGTGGAAGGAAGTGGTCGGGCCTGCTCATTTCACGATAAGCAGGGTCCGGCCCCTCGGCGAGCCACCAGACGAGCCACCAGACGAGGAGCCAGACGGGGAACCACCCCCGGAGGAGAGGGATGGAGAGGAGGACCGGACGGATGCGGCGGACCAGGATGGCTGGACGGCATCCGGACGGATGCAGACAGGCCAGGAGACCTAAAGGTGCTGCCCCAACAGTAAGGTGCACATCCGTGCACCGGGCAGCACCACAGAAAGATTTAAAATTGTTCCCAGTTATTAAATGGTACCCCCCCCAAAAAAAACGTGTAAATATTTTGATAAATAAAGTTTATAAATAAAGAGTTTTTATGGCAGAGGCGGGCGTGCGTATACCCAACGCACTAACCCGTCACTGCCGAAACCCGTATGCCAGCAATGGCAGGAAGGGTGAAAAAAAAAAAAAAAAAAAAAAAAAAAAAAAAAAAAAATGTTAATCCCAACCTCGACGTAATGGAATTGAAGCAATTTACCACGGCTGATCAGGCGGCGTGTTGTGTCAGATGGGGGAGGATATCCTTCGCCCTTGTCTCGTCATACATGCCGCCAACGCAAAGGATAGAGGAAAGCGTTGCCGCCGTGGAGGCCATCACACAACGTTATAGAAGTGTGGTGGTCTGTTCCGACACCAATTCGTGGAGCACGGCCTGGGGTTCGGTTCGCACAGACGCTAGAGGAAGAGTGGTGGATGAGACCGTGGCGAGGTGTCAGCTCATAGTTGTTAATGAGCCCTCTGGTCCCACATTCGTTGGGGCCAGGGGCCAGAGTTGGATCGACGTGACACTCGCCACGGCCACCATGGCGAGGCGCATAGCGAACTGGGCCCTAAGGTCTGTCCGAGCTCCGACCACCGGGTCATTGCCTTCAGTGTGGTAGAGGAGGAAGGCGAAGTCCTTTCAGTCGAGAAGGGCTACGTGACCCGAACGGCGAACTGGGGAGCTTTCTCCAGTGAACTGGAGGGAATATTGGTCGATAGAGAATGGGAAGAGATGGCGCCGATGGAAGTAGGGGAGTCAGTCATAGACCGCAGAGTTGCGGAGCTGACGGGCGCCATCACAGATGCGGCCAGTATGACCCTCCAGCGCCGCAGAGCGAGAGCGCGTCCGGGCCCATGGTGGAAGCCTGCCCTAACGCTTCTCAAGAGGGAGTACTACAGGGCTAGGCGCAGGTACCAGGAGTGCAGGGATGAGGAGAGGAGAACTGCACCCCGAGATGAATCGAAACGGAGGTATAGGGCATACCGAAACGGAGTGCGTCACCGGAAAAAGGAATCCTGGGACGAGTTTATCGTCAGGGAGCCTGAGAAGAATCCCTGGGGTATCCCGTACAGGGTGGCACTGGGCAAGGTGAAGCCGCTAACATTAATGGCGGCTCTCAGAGTTGGAGAGGCCCTGGCAGTCACCCTGGAGGAGACGGTGAGTATGTATGTAGACTATACATACCCCAGGGATGATCCGTCCCAGGATACAGAGGAGGATAGGATGGTGAGACGCACCACGGTGTGCCCTTCCGGTACCG
The DNA here is from genome assembly GCA_964056705.1 of Troilus luridus. NCBI lineage: Eukaryota > Metazoa > Arthropoda > Insecta > Hemiptera > Pentatomidae > Troilus > Troilus luridus. The sequence goes on from OZ057412.1 coordinate 177,459,763, forward strand.
AGTTTTGCCCACCATGGGATATATGGGACCTTCGCCTCGCCGTGGAAAGGCAGAGGATCGGCAGAGCCCCAGGACTTAATGAGATTGACGCCGCGATCCTGAGGGAGAGAGCCCCCTCATTGAGGATGACCTACTGGGAATCTTCAATGAGTGTTTGGACCAGGGGTGGTTCCCGAGTAGATGGAGGATCGCGGACTTGAGACTGCTCTACAAGGGAGGAGGTAAGGATAAAGAGGATCCTAAGGCGTACAGACCGATATGCCTCCTCCCGGTCCTCAGCAAGGTCCTGGAGAGCTTGATTGTCAATAGCCTGAAGCCGGTCCTCATCGAAGCAAGCCATCCACGGTTCGGCTCGACCCGTGGGAAGGGAACTACAGATGCGCTGCTGAGGGTGCGCAGGGAGGTGGAAGGGAGGGCGGAGAAGTATGTTATGCTTATGCTATTTGACATATCCTCCGCCTTCGACAGTGTATGGTGGCCCTGTGTACTCCGGCGGCTGCAGGAGTTCAACACCCCCAGCAACTTGTACTCCCTCATAAGTAGCTACCTCAGTGACAGGAGCGTTAGGATTAGAGGTAGCTACTACGAGGTGGATAGAGAGAGGATGCCCGCAGGGGTCGGTCCTTGGACCGGGCCTGTGGAAGCTCGTATTCGACCCGTTGCTGGGGGAATTAGAACAGGAAGGGTTCCTTGCCACGGCCTACGTCGACGACCTGGCAGTCATCGTGGCGGAAAACAGCAGAGCCAGAGTGAAGAAACATGCGGAGAGGTGCGCCGGTCTCGTAGCGGAATGGTGCGTGGGGAAAAAGTTGAGTATGGCCGCAGCCAAGACCCAGGCCATACTCCTGAGAGGCTCCACCGACAGGGCTCACCCTGTCATACTAGATGTTCAGGGAGAAAGGGTGAGGCTGGGTGAGGAGGTAAGGTACCTGGGTGTGAAGTTCAGAACGGACTTCGACGCCCCCCCTCACCTGGTGTATCTGAAGGATAGGGTGACCCTGTCACTCAATGGCCTATCAAGAATAGGGGGTGCATTTTGGGGCCTCAGGTACCCGGCAACGATGACCATTTATAAAGGCGTGGTCCTGGGTATCCTGAGGTATGCATCCCCAATGTGGAGCCGAAACCTCACGCAGCTACAGAGGAGGAGATTGGCCACCATCCAGAGACTGGCTCTGCTGCGAGTCACAAAGGCGTACCGAACGGTGTCACACGAGACGGTGCAGGTGCTGGCGGCAGGTGCTGGGCCTCGTCCTTAAGGAGGACGCGATGGTTTACGAGGTGAAGGGACAGGGGCTAGCGGCGCTCCCGTAGGGACTCCGAGAAAGGATCGGCGAGACCCCCAACAGATGGAGGAGGATTGTTAGGGAGGACTCGATCGAGGGGTGGAACGGACGGTGGGTAGGAAGCCAGAAAGGCTCCACCTTGAGGAAGTTCTTCCCCACCGTCCAGTCGAGAATGACCGCGACATGGGTCATCCCGGACTACTGGGTCTCGCAGATGCTGACAGGACATGGCGGGTTCCGGGAAAAGCTCAGCGAGCATAAGAGAGAAATCGACCCCCGGTGCCCTGCCTGTGGAGTCCCTGAGACAGCGGAACACGTTATTGTTTCCTGCACCGCGATGGAAGGACACCGTGCCAGGTTGTCGTGGAAAACCGGGATTTTCGCCCTCGCCGAGGAGGACTTCCCCCGTTTGATGGAGGAAGGGAGTTACCCCTTCTTCAAGAAGTTTGTCTGCGGGTGGAAGGAAGTGGTCGGGCCTGCTCATTTCACGATTAGCAGGGTCCGGCTCCTCGGCGAGCCACCAGATGAGGAGCCAGAAGGGGACCCCCCCCCCCGGAGGAGAGAGACGCAGTTGAGGACCGGACGGATGCGGACCAGGAGGCCTGGACGGCATCCGGACGGATGGAGACCGGCCAGGAGGCGTAAAGGTGCTGCCCCAACAGTAAGGTGCACATCCGTGCACCGGGCAGCACCACAGATTAAAATTTTTTATTATAATGTACCCTAAAAAATAAATGGTACCCCCCCATTATTAATGTAAAATTTTTGAAATAAAGATTAAAAAAAAAAAGATGATTTATTGGCAGTGGCAGGCGTGCGTAAACCCAACGCATCAACCCGTCACTGCCGAGAACCCCGTATGCCAGCAATGGCAGGAAGGGGGCCAAAAAAAAAGAAAAAAAAAAAAAAAAAGGTTTGGTGAGGTTGGAAATATTTCGGTGGTATCCACAATCCGAGCTGATTGTAAGAGTATCTAGGAATACGAATCACCCCAGCAAACACGACTTATTTAGGTCTGACGAAAATTCTATAAATCCATATCCAAATTGGAAGGAACGAAATACGTTAGTATAAATCATTCATCTACCTGATTCTATCATACGCTTTCGAGGTATGGTCAGTATCATGAGCTGACGACTGTCGGCGGTTTGAAACAACAGGTTTGAAAGAAAAATCCTGAGAAGAATGTTTGGCCTGTTGAAGAATGTGGAGCAATATAAGCTTAGACACAACGGGTAGTTTTATCGAATTTATTAGGAGCAGGATGTAACACGTGGGCTTCGGTGTGTGCGAATGTGTGGTGGCTCACAAACAAAAAAAACTATCAAAGGGAGGCCACGACTGATAAGGGCAAACGAGGTCGAAATAGAGTCTGGCAGAGCCTGGCGCTGGACAGAGGGATGGAAGTGATAAATTTATGCTGCCAAGAGCCGCATTGAGATTTAGATTCAAGGAAGTTGATGATAAAAGTTGTTATCAGTTATTCTTGGCTCACCATCATCATCATCATCATGTTCGGTCGTCTAATGTACCCACTAAGTAGTGTGAGGAGGAACTCTAAAGAACCCTTGCCAGCTTTGTCGCCCTTCCACTAGCCATCTTTATTTATTCCATTAAAGTCCTCTTGATCAGAAATCTTTGTTTACTTTCTCTTACCATGTAGTTCTGGTTTGTCCTTTCCCATGTTTCCCTTCTACATTGGCTCAGTAGGCCTCCCTAAATATTTTGCCCGATTTCATTCGTGGAAGGTGTCCTATCCATCTGGTACATCATTGGCCGGTTACATTAAAGTTTGATTTGAAAGTGAAGTTATAGACTTGATCTCTTCTCGGTTTCCCCTCTATCTTTTAGCTAAATCACATTTCTGACGCTTGCGTTTTTGATTGATGTTTCTTTGCCAGGTTCCTTCTAAGTGTATGTCAGAAGGGGGTGAATTGTATGCCTAAATACAGCCACTTTTATTCCATATCCCACCCATTATCCGTTTAAAAACCTCTATTTATTGCTTCAAATATTCTTTCGAAATCCGAGCGAATCGCTCGGTCGCCTAGGGATCAATATAACTATTTCCGTTCAGATGAGCGCCCAAATCTCTGAAATGTTGAACTTGTTCAAGGACTTCATTCATAATCCTCCATGGCTTCTTTACAACCTTCACTTCTTTCGTTTCCGTAGGGTCTATGATCATACTTATCGTTAGGAGCTCTTCTTTTAATACGTTAATGTTGTACTGAAGATTCCTAACATCCGCTGAGAAAGTAACTTTATCAGCGAACGGTAGTAGGCCAGACGAAGTAGTTCCGTTTATTTATACCATTCCTAATAGCTGAGTATAGAACTAAAATGAACAAAAGTGAACTAAGAATGGTTCCCAGTGTGGTCTCAATTTCTCGAGCAGTTGTCAAATCATACCACGCTTTTTGTTTTCTTGTATTGCCATTACACCATAACTTTATCTTGATCATTTCTTCTTAAGGCAATAAAACAGACAACAGAAAATTCTAGTGTTGAATTAAAAAATGCAGTTTTATAAAGTAATATAATAATTATGTTTTCAGGAAGTATTTCTCTATTAATACGTTTGTAATTGAGTATCTTTTCTCAATTTAAAAAACTTATCCCTGGCCCTTTTTGTACCAGATTATGCTAACATCCATTTCGTAAACATCTGCTGAATGTAAAATCGCATGTTTTGACAACAAACTTAAGTAAATTGCTCACTTATATTGATAACGTAAATTGATCAATATATTTTTAGAATTAGCATTTTTTTAAATATTCATATTTCCTCAACATTTTCCCCACAATTTCATGCCAACGGTATTATTTAATGATTACTAATAACTTATGAAAAAACGTTTCCTTGAACCTTAGGCGCATTGCATTATCTGGAAATCCATTTGTTTTTCTGTTTGTATTTTTTTTTTATTCAGTCATAAAGTCAAGTTTTCCGCAGTGTAGCGATACGAAATTTAAAGGGGGCAACAAACATATAATTTAATCACAAGGCTGTGATCATGTAACTAAATTCATTATGAAAATCCCATTGGCATACATAATTAACATTTCTTCATTAATAATTCATATCTTTAATGCCAATGTTCAATGACAAACTTCTGAAAATGGGGTAAAATAAAAAATTTAATCTGAGTTGTGGCGTCATCTGAGAATAATATTACGGAACAATTGTTTGCTTTCTTATTTGGGTTTATTATCATTTATGAATGTAAGTAGCTTTTTAACGGTAATTTTAAAAATAACGAAAGTATAGAACTAAAGTCAAGAATGCATTATGTTCAAGGAGTTTGAAATAAATAGCATCTATATCAATGAATATTAAAAGGTTATATAAGTTTCAGTTTTTCCTAGAGAAAAGCTGATTAAAACAATATATGGCCTCCTCAATTATTTTTATGAAGGTAGATCAGTTGTAATTCATACTAAGGACAACTGCTATGCTATATGAAGATGATGTAGTTACATCATAACGTCAATATCGAGTTAATAGTGAATCCCAGGAAATCAGAATTTCAATGGTTCCCAATGCCCAATGTAGTTATACAGATATGAACGTAAAAGCGAACCAACTTAAGCGTTAAACATGAAAGAAATATGCAATTTCTTCCTTTAAATGATCCAAAAACTGGGTCACTTTAAGAAAGAAGCTATTGGGAAACAAATAAGGAAATTCAGGAGATGTGTTCACACAACTTAACACATACACACACACAAATATATATATATATATATATATATATATATATATATATATATATATATATATATATATCAATAGTTTTGGTTCCGTTCCCACAGAACCAAAACTATTGAGCGTTTCTTTCTAGCCCGTTCTATCTCTCTTTGGAACTCTCTTCCTCTCGATATCCGTCATGCGTCTTCTTTAACCTCATTTAAATACAGACTTTTCCTACATCTTCTAAATTCCCAATCAGATACTTTATAATCAATAAATAATTTATAGATATATTCAAATTGATCGATTGATGAACTACTGTAAATATTCCTCATTCATAATAATACCATTGTTTTTTTGTTATTAGATGCTATTATTTATTCACTTATTTTTCCAAAAGCTTATTTCTTTTTATTGTAAATTTGTCTGTCCTTTTATTTTAATTTTGTATCACATTTTCTGATTCTCTACCAAAACATACCTGTTTAGTTATTTACTTTCAGGATATTATGTAATTATTGTTTTATTTTGATGTAGGGCTTTGGCCAGATATATACTCATTTAATTTTATTCATCTCTGTTATTCTAAAGGGACCTGGTCCCGGAATAAAATTATATTTCTATTCTGTTATAAGAATAATATATATATATTATTAGCTATATATATAGTTATATATATAGTTTTATTTTTTTAAATTATTTTTTTGAATTGTACAATATATACATCTAGTACAAGGGCTATATAACTAACTTGATACATGGAAGGAGATGTAGAGGCACTACTCCCTGGCAGCACTCTAATAACATTTCTATAATATAAGGTCCCGGGGCCATCTTCTCTTCAGACGCCTAGGAGGATTGTCCGGGATGGAATTGGATGCAAGGATGGAAACTAGTGGGTTTGGATGGGGCTGGAGCTTACTATGGAATGATAGGTATCTGGAATGGGCTAAATCGGTAACATATGGAACGTTAAGGTCTTTATGGATGGTTTTATTTGTGACAAAATAAGGAGCGTTTAGGATTTTGCAAAGGATTTTGGATTGCAAGGATTGAATACGAGAGGAATTTGATGGTTTTGTGGAGCCCCATAGTTCAATTCCGTAAGTCCATATAGGCCATATAACAGTCACATAAATAAGTCTTTTGTAATTGATCTGAAGCTTTGAGCGTTTGTCTAGTATGAGTTGAAGTAGTCGGAAGTGTCTTGCTGTTTCTTGTCTTTTCAGTCTTGTGTGAGGGTTCCAAGTAAGACGTTTGTTTAAGTTGGGTCCTGGGTAGTGAATCTGTCATGTCAACCCAGGAAGTCATGGGTTTTCGACGAAGGGTAAAAGTAATTTGATGGGACTTGTTGGAATTGATTTTAATTCTCCAATTCCGACACCATTCTTCGAGGCTTGATTGATGTGATTGAAGGGATTTGGATGCAATATATGGGTCGTAATTAACTGATACCACACATGTGTCATCAGCATACGTGGAGATGAAGGTGTTAGAATGGGTTGGAATGTCAGCTTTATATACTGTGTAAAGACTAGGACCGAGGGTGCTTCCTTGAGGAACACCAGCAGACTGGGAATAGAGAGAAGAGTAGGAACCATTATGATTTATTTTAAATGTTCTGCCAGTTAGAAAGGAGCGAATGATTAAAAAGTATGTACGAGGAAGAAATTGACGGATTTTGAAAAGGAAACCTGGGTGCCAGACTCGATCAAAAGCCTGTTCTACATCGAGAAAGGTTCCCGTGCAGTACAATCTACGCTCCAATGCAGAGGAGACATCCACCACACGATGACATTGCTGGAGAGTGGATTGGGTGGGATCTTCGGAAACCAAACTCGTGGTCTGGGATTATGTGGTTACTATCTAGGATGGGATACAGACGTATTAGTATGAGCTTTTCGAGGATCTTGCCCATTATGGGTAAGAGGGAGATAGGACGATAGGAATATATAAATATATATACATAAATAAGAAAATTAAAATATCAACATTTTTCAACAAAAACATTTATGATCTTTACACAGTTCTTTGGATCAACTGGTTACTGTTCTATTGAGATTACATACATATTTGTTTACCTGTGTTGAGTTATCGTGCTGTTTTTATATAACTAAAAGTTATAAAAAATAACTAGGGCAAACCCTTGAGAAATTCCAAACTGTTTAACGATTTACGATAAGGATGCGCTATTCATAAAAAATGAAAATCACATTTAGCGGAGCAGCATTACTATAAAATACCTCCCCCCCCCCAAATTAAAATTTTAGGAATGATTTTGGCTATTCATCTACAATCGCTAAACAATATATTTCTTGAAAAAAAAGTATATATATAAGTGCGGACAGGGCAAAAGAAATGTAGCGGAGTTGGTTAAGCAGGAGATTGAGCACTGGTCTCAGCTTGAGGAACTAGAGGTTCACTATAGAGTTGTGGTGGTGCTGGATCAAATGTCTTCTTTTGAACTAATGAAGAACGAAGTTGATTAATACGTCATTTGATAATTCTTCCAGAATCAATTTTAACAAGATAATGACGTGTTCCCAGTTTCTTGAGAATTTCCCCAAAGTGCTATTCAAGGCTATTTTGAACTTACTGAAAACCACTTAGGTACGTGTTACTAACACGATAAACAGCAACATTTGTTCTGGACAAATATCGAAAATGAAAAAAAAATTTGCGTTTCTCCATACAAACTAAGATCAGCTGATCGGTCATTTGAATGGAGGACTGATTTTTTTTTTATTTCGACGTTGGATAGAACCAAAGTTTCTGTTCATAGGGTCACTAACACGTACCGAAGAGTTTTGCAGTGAATCTAAAATACCTATTTATAAAATTACATCTATGAATTGAAAATTAATAAGGTAAAAGATCCGCCAGGAAGTCACGCATACGGATACGGATACGGATCTTTCTCTTTCCTCGGATATCCGCGGATACGGATACGGAAACAGATCTTTCTCTTTCCTCAGATATCCACGGACACGGATCCGGATATCCGACAGATCACTATTGGCAACCCCCTGATCGATGGCAGTTTGGTTGTGAAAGGTGGAGTATTTTCAAATATGTAGCATATATTGTCGATTTTGCGAAAAATCCAATATTTTGACCTACTTCTTGAACGTTTTTCTGTCATATTTAAATAGCGCTTACAACTGTATATTAATTTTTTTTCAAAATAACTAGCTTTCAATAACCTTAACGTACAAATTTTTCATTACCGATTATAAATAACTATATAACTAATAACCGATTAAATATTCTACATTTTTGTAAATAATATTAGTGATTCATGGGAATAGCTATAGAAAAGCGGGCCGAGAAAATCTATAAAAATGAAATAACAGAAACCACCCTAACTAATCAATTTTCGCAACCGAGAGGAAAATTCATCCTTCTGAACGAAAAGTTAAAAACAAAATAATGAAATCTAAGAATACCATATTTAGTGATTTTAAATGCCGACATTATTATGTAAATATATATATATTTTTAATTCCATTTTTAGGGTGTAAGGTTTAATATGGTTTACCATACTTCTAAGTTATCTAAAATATTATTAGAGGCCTGTCGTCCCAATAAACGACTGGACAGGGAGGCGCATTGTCCTTCATCAGGCTCAACGGCATAGTTTTCCCCCCTATTTTAGGTAATCACTTTATGGAGGGTGTTCAGACCACAATTATAATTTTAAGAAATACAATATTTATGTTCACAGCCGGATTTGAACCCTGATATACTCGTAAGTAGATACTGCAACTCGGCGATCCACCACAGATATAACAAAATCTATATTGGCTGGGATTTGCGAAACACCGCTCGAAAATACTATAGATTTGGGGATGAGCCTTTTTGATTTAATAAATGATAATAATCGGTCTGTGATTGATCTCAATTTATGATTGAAAATAAATGCGAATAAAGTCAAATTGATAACTCCATTTGAAGCTGACAAATTAATAGCGATTTGATTTCATTGCAGAAATTTTAAGAACAAAATATTCAGAATTATAAACTTTCTTCCCCCAAAATAAAGCACTGAGTTTTAACCGGACGGGACTTAAAATGTAATCAATCCATGAAACAAGCAAAAATTAGTTAGAGATAGTTTCGAATTAGACGAGTGCATACTATTTCAATTTCAATGGATAAGTTCTCTCTCTCTCTTGGATCAGGTATCATTAATGGAAAATCTATGTTTGAAAATACAATTCCACGTTTTTATTTCATGAATATAACTAAACTACTTAACAATTTCGTTAAAAATCTGGTTTGTGGCCAAAAACAATAAATATTCTTATTTGATGGTTCCCAGATCTTTCTAGACCATTAAATTGGACTTAAATTTGACAGAATGAAGGTTTGTTCATATTTGTTAAATCCAGCCCAAATTTGAAAAAATAAATCGAACTATATTAACTGATAATATAAATCAACAAGTTTCGATCTCTACCTTCATTAATCTTGTTTTTATCTCTTTATATTAACTTTTATATTTTTATAGCCCTTTAATACCACCGTTTATGGTTGTTTAGTACTAGATATTTCAGGGTCATTTTTCGGCTGATAAGCAAATTTTAATTTAATCTTTCTTCGCTTAAGGTACGTTAACTATATATTTTACGTCTATAGATGTCTTGCTTTATTATATGGCTCATTTAGAGTTTTTATCTTTATATCAGTTTATCATTAAATAATAGTTTAAAAGACTAAAATACACAATTTAATAGGAATCAAAACAAGTAAATAGAAAATGATTTTTTAAGTTTAAAATAACACTATTATTATTATTATTAACTTATTTAAAACTATTTTCTACTTTATAATTTTGCTTCCTTCTAAAGCGTGTTTTTAAACTATTATATATTTTCTAGTTTTTAGTCTGGCTAGATTTATACGCATGCTATTTATTTTTTTAAAACTTTTAAGCATTTTCTAGTTTCCAGTCCGTCTTGCTACAAAACCGTGCTTCTTAGTTTTTTAAACTAACTATTTTTTGTCGCAAAATATAAGATTATTTCCGTTTAATCCTACTAGCAGTCAAATGCTTGTCAGAAAGATAAAAGCGTGTAAGCCTTAGTACTTTATCAGAAGATACTACAATGTCTTCGGATACGGAAACTTTCTGATCCTGAAGAGCCTGGCCAGGATAATGAGACAACCTTCATAAATTATTTTACTGTCATCGGTCTTGTTTCAAAGTTTCATTTTGATTCTTGGAGTGCTATCAATGCACACAGGGGTATTTGACAACAAAAGTCAATCAAAATAGGAAAACAAATTTTCACAATGCCGAAAACCTACCTCTACCTCTGAAGATATTACAAGTCGCACGTGCTCTTACCAAGTGAATGAATGAAATATCTGTGTGTGTTCATATTGGTTTTATGTGCATTATCAAGTGAATATTGGTGATTTTTTAACTGGATATTATACAGCCAGGTATGTAGAATCAGCAAATAACAACGTATATCTAGTGATGCCTTTCAATGTTATTTTAATAATTTTTGGTCGAATGATTGATTTTGAGCACATATGTTTTCATAAGAGATGTATAAATTAGTAATTTTGATATACTTCCGGCCTTTCCCGGGTTTGGTTTTTGACTTTTCTTTAACGTTAGAGTGTTGTTACCCAGTTTTATCAAAAACTAGGTGCCAAAAAGCGCTAAAACATACATTAAGTGAACAAAAAGTCAGTTTTTGTAGAACTAAACGAGGTTATTTAATATTTTCACTCTTTGACTTTTTTAAAATTGCACATGTTATAGGCTCCTCTGGGTTAAAGTTCATGACCCAACAAGCTGTATATAAGATGACCACAGACTGTATAGGAATGGATTTTGCAAAGAAGTTGGAATTAGTCGAGAAAAATATTGTAAAACAATCTACATTCTCAGAGAAACAAATGCAACAGTTTCAAGACTCAAATGGGATATGAAATCAAAATGGCAGGGCGCTAAGAGAACAGAAAGTATTTTTTAAGAAATACCATGATTGGTTGCAAGGAACCATTGAAATTCCTATAAAACCATGTTTATCTAGTATGGATGGTCCTAAAAAATCATTCCAAGATTTGACTTGGGCTAATAGTGGATGTGCCTGAAGCTAATTTTGGCAACTATAATGATGGAAACACCATCAGGAGGTTCTTTGCTAACACCAAGATATCTGCAGGCATAATATATATTGACAGAAACCTTATCGACAGATTTGCGACTATTTTAGAAGTGATATCAATGTAATACGGATGTTGTGAATAGGCTTTTATTGGCATCTGATCCATACTTGAGCTGCATGAAGCCCAGACCCCCAAAAATTTCAAAGTGTTTCAAGCAAGAAACCATTGAAATGTTGCTCCCATGGGGCCCACGTACCCAATCTGAGGACACAGAAAACAGAGACGATGAAATGACTTCTGATGAAGAAGGATGGCATGATTTCTTAGATTAATATTATTTATTATTTTTATTAATATTATTTATTATTTCATTATTATCTACCTATTTTAAGATTGTAGTTTTGTTTTTTTAATGTAATATAAAAAGCTTGTGTTTAATGTGTTTTTTTTTTAGTTTCATTCATTCCTTTTTTACAGTTCTAACCTCTATTATACTAAAGTTATGAAATAGCATCAAAACTTACATACAAATAATTTTGAAGGACTTTTGGTGTCAAATACCCCTGCGTGCGATGGGTAGTTTTCTCCACAAGTGTTTTTCATGTCATATTATTCATATTAGCAGATTTACTGGTTGTAATATAATTATAGTTGTAAATATCAATAAATCATATTTTTTTTTTTAAATTCGATGTTTAGAAGTGACCGAAAATCGTGTTCAAAGATTCCATATTGTACGGAATTGTACCTAATTGTAGACGAAGCTAATAATGGGTGTTAAAAAAGTAGGCTATCGGTTTATGTTATATGTACATTCATTCATAACTTCGTCATTATTGCTCATCCTAATTTCGAAATCTATAATTCATTAATAGTAAATCATACATCATTGTTGTGGTTCCTTATGAAATTCTTCAGGGTTCGACGAAGACTTTTTGGGATATACTTTAATTTTCAAATATTGGTTACATATTTTATTAAATATCATAAAGTATAAGCGATATAACAAAAAAAAGTAATTCTTGAAATACAAAATATTTCTTTCTGTTTGAACATCATCGGGATTAATTTTTACTATCAAATATAGGAACCACATGTGGCATTCATTCAAAAAATCTTTAAAGGTGCGAACGGAGAGCTAACTATATTTAATACAATATATTTTTCTAGCATTTTAAAATCAAATGGTTTCAAATTATTCACGGGATATCACTCAAATTTTATTCACGGGAGCCATCAAAAGTTTGTTTAGCTTCTAGCAATAAAATACCCATTCCTATAAACAAACAGAAGTTTAACCTTATTGTGGGGAAAAACTAAGCAACAAATATCGTATTCAAAAGAAATTCTCTACAAAGGCTTATAAGTGAAGATCGTCTTCAGGACCTCGCAAGTTTTGTTTTGATCGTGTTATCATTTAAACTTTTATACATAAATAGTTATAAAAAAAAATGAGAATGACTGACAATAACTCAGTAAAAACATTGAAAAAAACGTTAAACCACCAAATGAAGAGGATATAATCTAAATTATCAAGAAATAATTTAATGAAATAACTAATGCCTACAGAAGAACCTAATATGTGTCTGGAAGGCCATACCGAAAATACCAGAGGCATTCGCAATCCATAATTTGAAAGATGTTCCATTTGTTTTTATTTTTTACAGTATTCTTCTTTGTGATATCATTCACTCTTGTTAACATTTTCCTAACAACAAATAGTTAAAAAAAAAAACAGCATGTAAGTTGTAGAACCATCAACGATCTTGAAAATGCTTAAGACAGAATAAATAGATAAGCTTTGCAAATTTTCGAAACGTCTTTAGTCGCATTTACGGGAGGGGATTTATAGTAAAGTTTTAGTAATCAGGAAATGGGCACCCGACGAACGTATGGTCTAAGAATCAGCCTCCGAAGCATGCAATGGGCAGGCATGAAGACACCACTCAATTATACCGTCATTAGTTTTATAAAAACATTCGAATAACGTCCTTCACTATTAAATGGTAAGGTAATCAAAACCGTTCGTTTTATGAACTTTTTGGGAACTGCCGTTTCTTGCCTACAGTGCGTTTGAATTGCTAATTGCAGAAAGGTAACTAGTCCACTTTTCTAAATTTTACAAGAGAGACAAAAAATCATTAATACATTATATAAATACTAGTTATTGTTTACGGGCATTTTATTTTTAATGTACCATTACAATTACTTATAACATACGTTTAAAAATTCTCAACTAGTATCAGAAAATGGTAGAGGAATTTAATTTTTTGACATCGACATGTTTCCTTTCTGCTGTTAACAAGATTTTCTTTGGAGTCTTTTTGGCAAATAAATGTTCAATCATCTTTAATTTGAAGGTATTGGTCATGGTTAGGTTTACTTACTAGATCTTTTTTTTATTTTATAATTCATTGAAATTTACAACTGTGTTATACTAATACAACAAGTAAATAGTACGAATGGTATATATTGTCATGCATAAAGACAAGTAGAGCAACTACCCAGTGGTAGTACTCAAATAAAAAGTTCAACTTAGAAGGTCACTAGGCCATCTTCTTTTCAGACGCCTCTGAGGATTATCAGGAATTGAAGAGGTTGCGAGGTTTGAAACTAGTGGGTTTGAGTGGAAATGAAGTTTGTCATGAAAAGATTGATATCGGATTCGGGCCAAATCAGCAACCAATGAGACATGAAGGCCATTATGGATTACTTTGTTCGTAACAAAGTAGGAGGATTGAGAATTTTGGATTGTCAAAAAAAAATCTCTATAGTTGGACTAGTCGCCTTTCTGCAATTAGCGATTGCTATAGGTTTTTTTAAACCAAACGACCAACTCTAGGTTCATTAGAAATATTTGCGTTACCTAATAATGTTATTTTGTCTCTTAAAACAGTTTTTATTATTTGAATATTTATTAGTGATAAATATTAATGTATTTTCAGATTATTAATTACCAAAAATATAATTATAATTTATTCAGTAGCATTTTCTCGATTCCTTTTAACTTTTTAGTTAGCAGGATAATACTGATGGGAGCTGCCAGTTAATTCGATTTGTTTAAATATCGTGTAAGTGAAAATTTTTTATTTAAAAGTAGAGATATGTGATTGATTTTAAGAAGATTTAATTTAAAACATTCTCATAGCACTGTGAAAATTAACCGAGTAATAGGTGCATTTAATATTTGTGTGAAGAAAATATGAAATTCTTGTTTTCCTAGCGGTGTTCATAAACAATTTGAATGTTTTCTATAACCAAGAATAAACTTCTAAACTTCGCAATAATGAATGAGATACCACTAATTTTGTTTTATTTAGTTTCCCTAGCATTTTATTATTATTTTCATTATAAAAAAGCATTAATAGTTATTAGAAATAATACTACATTATATATTAAGTATGTAGTTATTAAATATATAATAATATAAATGCTATGTAAATTATATACTACAAAATTCGCAATATCCCTATTCATTTTAGCGCAACTGGAAATATACTATTTTATATTTATAAAAGGCACGTGTAAATAAAGACAAAATAAGTCAAATTGGATTCAGAAGTTGTACCCAACACTTTCTTTTTGGTATCAAGTACTAAAATATTGGACAGGAAAAAAAAAATGCAGTAATAATATTTTGCACTATTTTTGTATTCACCCATAATTCCATAGTTTGAATAGTGGTAAACAATGAATTTGTTGGTAATTATTGGAAAAAAAAAATTAAATGAATTCTATTCCTAGAAAACAATTAATGAATTGTGGTAAAAATTGAAGAAATGAAATGAACATTCATAATCAAATTGTTTAAAATGACAGTTCAAAAAAAAAGTTGTAATAATATAGCACAACTTCTATATTATAAATACAAATCTAAATCATAGAAAAAAAAAAGAAAAGGAAAGGAAAAAAGGCTTTAATAAATATTATGTAAAATTTTTCGATTAAAACTGATGAAATAATAAATGGATAATAAATAGAAATATTATAACAACCATTCAAATTTTGTCATTTTGTGTCATATGAAACAATTTCACCCAATCATGTCAACATTACACTGATAATTGCATTCAGTGCAATTATCAATCACTATGACAACACGTGTTGAGTTTGACGACTTCATTCCAAATAAATTTCAAAATGTCACGTTTTTGCAATGCGAATGTTCAAAGTATAAATGCACTAATCAAAGAAATAATTCCCAGAAATACAGCCTACAGTCACAAATATAAGTGTGTTTGGGGAGTAATTTTGGAATTTTGCTGTGGATGAGAATATGAATCAAACGAACATAGAAGCTTAGAAGAATTGGCGTTGATACTAAAAGATTAGGCGGTCAATATGAGAAATTTTGTCAAAATATTTTCCGCCGAATATCCCTCGGACATTGACGAATGCCTCTTTTTTTGCCTCTGTTTTTGATAATATCAATCAAATGGATGAAATGGAATAAAATTGAATTAACCTTTAAACAAATTTTGGGGCGATAGGAAAAAATTTTCACTTTAATAAAACTCCTACAATAATAAATAAGTTATTACAATAAATTTGTATTAATACCATTTCATATATTTACATAGTCACAATGTTGTAAATGATTCTTTTAAGAGGTTCACAACTTTAAATTAAAATATAACAAAGAAAAATATTTTAAATATTAATGAAAGTGGCTTAAATGAAAAGATAATTTTATGCCATTAGTGTTTGCATATATTTCGGCCATGTAGCCGCCATCTATTTTCACACACTTTTTGCAGCAATTTGGACCGAATATTTCGCCAATAATCCACTGAATTCTGTTTCATGCCTTTAATCGTCTCCATCTTGTCTGATCGTTGGTGTTGACAAGTTACTAGACATATCTAAAAATAAAAATTGGGATAATATCGATCAATTTTGGTAGCCGACATACAAGACCATTGCGTGAAAGTATTCGTTCATCAAATGTTTCTTTCAGTTACTTAAATTTAGCTCAGGCTGTGTAGAAGACTGCTACATTCTGTTGTAACCACTGAAAAAACAGCAAGATTAATGCCTGCCAATAGTAATCATATCTTTACAACGTTCATCGTTGACTGTATGTAACATTCTGCCAATCTTGTTTTTTTAAGACGTGCTGACCAATAAGTCCACCAGACCATAAGAGCACTTAGCAGTAACTTTCCGTGGGTATAATGTTTTTCCCGTTATCGCTTAAAGATTATCTTCACTCTAAAAATTAAAATTCATTTTATTAACGTTCCCATTCAAAAAATGTAACCTTCAATCCTGTACAAAATAAAATGTAAGGAAAATCAACATGATTGGTGACGCAAGTGATGTTGACTTCCTGCGCAAGTTTAACATCGCAAGCATGTATGTGTTTTAACTTACACATAATGGACATTTGTAAGATCAGTGACGAGAGTATTCTTTTCAAGTTATTAATAATATATTCTGTTCACCTTAGCTTTTTTTCTTCAGGGATATAGTACATTAGTCAATGGAATACAGACACCGCACAGTGGGCGAAAACCCTGAATTCATGGCCAAAACCCCAAATAATAAATATTCGAAATGTGGATATTTGAGCAGTCAGTCAGATAGAGGACTAATTAGTGCATTATATTGCAAAAGGGGGGCTTTTTTCACCGTATACTTTTGTCGCTACGTAAGTTGTAAGTTAGCCTTCGTGTTTCCACGAACGAACGAAAAGTACGGTTACTTCTAAAATCGATAATTTTCAAGTTTATATATTGTTCAATTTCAATTCTGAGACATAGATACGACTTCTGGAGGTATGTAGAAAATATTTTTACATTGGTTGAGTTTAACCTTAATGCGCAAATTGTTGAAATGTAGTATTGATTAACTCATGCATTAATAAAATTGAAAACTTATATTTTCAACTAATCTAAAAGTTATATATTTCGCCACATTTTGCGGCATTTGGCGCCTAGGCCTTTAGTTAATTGAATAACCTTGCGACCTGGGATTGTTTGGGATGCTGCTCATTCAACATCACTGTTGAACTGCTCGAAGTCCCTTATTTCTCTTCTAATATCTTGTCCATTAGCCTTTTTTAAGCTTCATTTTTCCTAACTCGTTCGTTTCTTGTGCGATTCTATTCGCTTCCTGCGCAGCTAATTCCGCCCGCGACATTGCTAAAGTTGTTGATGGCAATGGCGGAAATTCGGGATTTACGTTATATTTCAAGAAATAAGGGATTCCGGGAGATTACCAGAAGATTGGAACTTTAGTGTAATTTTTCCAATACACACGAAGGGCAGCACTAGAGATTGTAACTAACTATAATCTTAACTAACTATAATCTTAACTATGATCTATAAAACTATAGACCGATTAGTCCACTTTCTGTCGTATATAAGTGGACATATATATATGGAATATACACATGCATTCTCGAAAAGAGACTACAACGAATTGTGGAGGAAGAGCTCGAACGGGAGCAAGCTGGATTTAGATTCGCTAGATAGACGCAGGATACTTGTTCTTAGAAAAGTATTAGAGGGAGCATGGGGCCAAGAATAAGACATTTTCCTAGCCTAACTTGACCTGAAGGCTGCTTTCCACTCTGTTCCACGCCAGGAGATACGGAAAGCTTTGGGGAATAAAAACGCCACAGGAGATCTTATCAATGCTATAAAAGAAATTTATAAAAATGCAAAAGAGGTAGTGCGGATCAATGGGAGAGAGGCCAATACATTCCACATATACAAAGGAGTTAGGCAGGGTGATAGCCTTAGCCCCCTACTATTAATATGTTTTATGGATGAAATCCATAAAATATGCAAGACGAGAACATCACCAACTCTAATCGGTCGATGGAATATGCGCTCTGTTGTCCATCAGAACCTTCTCTAAGCTGATGACATCGTTCTTCTTGCGGACTCTAAGGAGAAGCTGCAGCAAGCCCTTGTGGAATGGAAAGAGGAGCTCCAACTTAAGGGAATGGTAATAAATATTGCCAAAAGCAAAGTGCTTGCCGTATCTAGGCATGAACAGGAAGATTTGCGTTTGTTATGCAATGGTGAAGTTCTCGAAGTGGTAGACCACTTTCCCTACTTAGGAACCATCATTAGCAGGTCTGGTAAAGTAGATGAATAAGTAGGGAATAGAATCAATAAAGCCAATTATATATATAACCAAATCTGTAATAACATAGTTGGCCTCCAAAATATAGGGAAAGTGGCGAAGCTTCACATATTCAAAGTAGCAAATCTCTCAACACTTACATGTGGGAGTGAAGTTGGGTCATGCTTGACAAGCACATCAACCGGACAACAGGAGCTGAAATGAAATACCTTCGCAGAGTGGTTGGTAAAACAAGGAGTGGCCGAATGTGGAATACAAACGTAAGGGATCAGCTTCAGGTGGCAGAACTCAATACCTCCATTGAAAAAAGACAGCTCAAGTGGTTCGGCCTGTCGCATGGACGAAGAATGGTTTCCTAGAAAGGTTATGGAAGCCCCCGTGGTCCCGAGAATCCTCTATAAGGATTATATCCAACGAATAGGAGGTAACTAAGGAAAACCCTGGCTCAAATGAAGAGGAGTTGTCAGGACCGGGAAGAATGGCTCCGATGGATTGAGGCACCTCTACGCTAAATGGCACAAAATGAGGTACCGAAAGAAGAAGAAAAAAACAAACATCACAGTCCAATATTCTAAGAAGAATTGTTAATGCTTCTTGGTTTATTTCGATTCACAGCGTTCACAACGACATGAACATTCCCACTAAAAAATCAGATATTCACAATTACACAACATTCCACTCATCAATACAAAATTCACTTGTTCTCCCTCTTCCCTACTCCCTGATAATAGGCTTAATACAAAAGAATAAAAATAAAAAGACCAAAAGCAAAAGTAATTTCGCAATTACATAAAAAATAAAAGAATAAAGATACATTGATTTGGAATTCAATTATTTCTATCGTTGTACCATTGTTCCTTCTTTTTCTTGGGATGATCTTCGTTCTTTCCAACCGAAATCTCACCCATAGCCGACGCCCAATCATATATAAGGCAGCCAAAATCGAGATGGAAAGTATGATGGAGAAAACCAACAGATGAAAGATGTCAGAGATTATGCCTTCGGCCAAGAAACCATAAGAAATTTTTTAGGATAATGATCTCCTATTGTAAACGCTTATGTTATACATTTTATGCTCCTTATGGCCCACTTTATACACTTTAATAGCAAAGATTTTTTATTATCTTGAATAATAATTTTTTTTTAAATATTTTTGTTTTTATATTATCATGGAAGGGTCATAATCTGTTTTCATCCCACAGCACCAAAATGGATCCAATAACTTTAGAAGATGCACTAGAAAAAAAATGCAGAAACTTAAAGTGGCCAGCATGGATATTTTTTCTTGCAACCACCCCCACTCTTTTCAATGCTACACATTTGACATCATACGCGTTTCTTGGAGGAAATCCTTCTTTCTGGTGCAATGTCCCAGAGCTGATGGAGGCTAATTGGACCAAGGAACAAATAAAGGAAATTAGTCGTCATGGGTTGGTTGTAGTTATTTATTTTTTAATAAATCACATTTTAAGTATTTCTTCATTTTTCTCTCTAATTGTTTTAATGAAGTATTTTACTATAAATATCTAGATTGGGAAAACAAAGTTGCGTCCATTATGCCTGGAATTACACTTTATTAAAGGAATTGGGTTTTGATGGAGCAGTTAGTTATACCAACAGAACAGCAAAACCAGATCTCGTGAAATGTAACGGTTACTTGTATGAGGAAGAGGAAGTTCATCAGACAATAGTCAGCCAGGTTTGTATTACCATTTTATTTTAATCTACTATTTTACAGAAATTGATTAATTTTATATTAACAGTGGGATCTGGTTTGTGATGACTATTCTCTCAGATCAACAGCTCAGGACTCTGTTGCTATCGGAAAATGTATCGGTGCCTTTTTATTTGGCCTATGTAGTGATAAGTGAGTAAGAATCAGCTATTTTAGTAGCTACTCATTGAATAAAGTAAACCTTAAAATAAACTTTTTAGAATCATTCAATCAAACAATCGATCCACTTTCTAGGATTTTATGAGATCAAAAGGATCATGGTATATAACCATCCAATAATTAACTAGATGTTACATTATTTCAAGAATTTGCAATAATTTTAAGTGTTTCTGTTATATTTTATGTTTGTTGTGTAGAACACCGTCAACTGAACTATCATAGTTCAGTTAATATAATAAACTACCATAGTTCAGTTGACAGTGTTAGTGTTGTGACAAGTCACCGCACCCACTACTTGCCCTGAGGATGGCCTACGCCGTAGGCCGAAATAAAAAACAAGTGTTGCTTATTTTTTCTGTTTTCATTTACTGCACCCCTTGACCAATTCAATCCATCATTTTACATGTTCCATTTAGGTTTGGAAGAAAGAAGATCTTTATATTTTCAGCTATCCTTGTTATGGTAGCAGGACCTTTCACTGCTTTGGTAACTAACTTTGTGATCTTTGTAGCATTCAGAGTGTTGACTGGAGTTGCTAATGCTGGGTTATATGAAAGCACTTATACCATAAGTAAGTAGTAAATTAAAACTGACAATTTTAATTATTATAATAAATTAGTTAAGAGATGTTTGCCTTGGGAGACAAAAATGACACTCTTTGACTCTATGGTGTCCTCAACACTCCTTTATGCTGCAGAAATTTGGAGTTTAAACTATTATACAAACATCGAAGTGGCTCAATTAAAATTTTTAAAATATCTATATTATTGGCCGAAATGCACTCCAAATTATATTGTCCGATTAGAAACAGGTAGTAACCCACTTATCGTAACAATCCTGAAAAAAATTGTTAACTTCTGCATAAAAATACTATCTATCCCTGATTATAGATTACCCCGTAAATGTTTCGATAGACTTGTTGAGCTAGATAAGAAAAAGCAGGACTTGACTTTTAACTGGTTTTCACAACTTAAAACGCTAGCTACGACCCATCACATTGAAGAATATTTTGCAGACTTTCATAGCCCTAATGTGTTATTAGCTAATAAAAATATTATTCTTGAAAAAGTAACAAATCATTTACTGTCGAAGGGTATTGATAGAGCTCTTAACTCAAATTACAATCCAATCTACAGAACAATTTGTACCTACACCAACCCTGAACATGAAAGCTATTTAAAATTCAAGATAAACATAGAAAAATTAAGAACCGTTAGTCAATTAAGAATTTCAAATCCTGAATGCTAGAAAATATTTTATAGGAACAATACCTATATTCTCAGAACTGATGAAAAATGTCAGTGGTGCTATGAAACCATAATCAATAGTATAAAACATATAACATTGCACTGTAAATTTTTTGTTAACACAAGGAAACAATTTCTGCAAAAATATGTTGTTCAGGATGATGATGAATTATCATTGCAAAATGTACTCACTATGGACAGCGTAGAAAAATTAAACATTTTTTTCTATCTGCAGTTTATATGTAAAAATTCGGAATCCAGGCTATAATTATGGTTTATTAATGTGAATCGAGGATTATTTGTTTGGAGGATTATTTATTTAGAGGATTATTATTCTGTTGTTACAATTAATACTATTATGTCCTAACTTAAAGTTTGTTCATTTATTTATTAAACCAGTGGTAATTTAAAAAAAAAAAAAATTTTACATATTGTATTAAATAACTGTAAATAAAAAATAAAATAATAAAAAACTGTAATGAAATTACAATATGCTATATACTATCTTACATATATTATAGAGGTCAGACTATAATAATTATGGTTGTTGTTTTATTTCAAGTAATTACTAACCAAATTAACATTAAGTGGGCCAGACTCAATGGCTACATGTTGTACATTAAAACCAATAAAGAATTTATATATATTATTTTTTTAGTTAAGAGATGTTAATATTACTGGGCTTCGGACATATAATTAGTTCATGAATAGCAAATTAGTTCCATTTTAACAAGTAATAGTCATTGAAGACCTGAGCTAGGCTTGTCTGCGCTCGTGCGTATGAATTGTGATTTATCTACTACACCACCTCATATCATCCATTGTCACATAGTAGTAGATAATTAAAATGCAACCAAAGTGAAACAATTATGTAACGAGTCATTTTCAGAAGGTTTTTTTCATTCATGTTTTAATTTTACGTTTAAATGATATAATTAAAAATATACTACAAAAAATAGACACGTTTGAGGTACTTTGGATTTAACACAGAAAATACATTGAAGGTTTCAGACTAATAAAAATAGTTACAGCCACTTCTACAAAATTATGAATCTAATTTCCCTAGCGATTAGGTACATGGAGATATTTGTTTTAAATAATTTGTTAAAGATAAAATGGAAAACAATAATATAAGAAAACCAGTCTGTTAGTTATCATTGTGCTAAAGATTTTGCACCATTTATTTCTTTCACAATCACCCCAGCAAATTTATTCTGATTTTTAAGATTATTTAGCAATAATAGTAACTCCTTCTAGAGAAAACTATTATATATATTTTTAAAATTAACAATGTTTAAACTTTTTAGTTAATATATCTACCTAAACTGTAATGTTTTATAGAGATTTTGGAGAAATAAAATGTAGATATTGTAACAAAAAGGGGGATTAAGAATATGTATCATTACTTAAGCAATTGCTCTTTTTTCTTTACTGAATTAAGAGCTTGGTGACTTAATTAATATAATATACTAAACAGAAATATAATGTCTTTATGTTTTATAAATAATATAGAAACATACTGAATAGCCCTAATTGAATGAAAAATTAAATTATATGCACTTGTAAGCTACCGAATATAACCTTAACCTATTCCACTTAAGGGTTTTGGGTTCCGTACGTGGAAGATCCTATACTATTTTAAGGACAGCAGTTTGCAGGAATGTGATTTGTCCAAGATCACATTCAACTACAAGGTTTATCATAATTAAGGGTACCCACTTGTTGGAGAGTAGATGCATATAATTGTAAGCAAAAAAGTAACATAATATTAAAGTTGAGAAACTGTAACTTTAGAAAATCGATGCTTGATAACGTTTTTATGCTCCTTCGTTTCTAATACTCATTACTAAACCAAGTATTTTTTATCATTTTGAACTTAATATCTCTGTTCATAATTTCCGTTATAAGTTTAATAGTACCACTAAATAAAAACAATAATTTTTAATACATAAATTCTAATTGTTTATTTTTCAGTATTGGAACTAATGGTGAAGAAATATAAAATATACTTTGGGTATTTTTATCACTTAACGTATTCTATTGGTCTTATCTATCTTGCGGTGGCAGCATATTTGACCAATAACTGGAGGCAACTTCAATTAGCAATCTCTGTTCCTATGTTAGCACTCTTCATACATTGTTGGTACGAAACATGATCATTTTATTTATTATAGTTAAAAGTTTTTAAATTTATAGTAATTATTTCAATAAAAATTATCTAAATGCTTTCATATAATAAGACTTTATTTCATTAAAAAGTTTGGATTTAAGCTTAGTATAATATAAGTAATTTCATCAAAAAATAGTAATATTTAGTCAAAACATTTTTAAGGAGCTTGAAAATTAGTATTTTTATTAAGGTTACTTAATATAGTATAGTTTGTATGTTAAAAATTAAAAGTTGTGGTTTGTTAGTGTATAAAGACATAAAAACTATAGGTAATTAATGCCTATAGTTCACTTCATAAAACTTTAGTATATATTGTGTATAAATAAAACACACACAAACTCATTCACAAACTGGACAATGGAGAAAATTTAGATGCAATTGATATAATTCTATAATTTAGACAGGAGGTGATGTGCTTTAAAAAACTAAAATACCAAGGTGATGGTAGCTTTGTTATCACCAAGTGCCTTTGATAAATTTGGGGCTAGTCCTGCTTTATTAGGCCAGCGGCCATGTGTTTGAAGGTCGCAATTAATTGAAGAGAGCTACATTTCTGATATGTTGTAAGGGCATGAGTGAGTAGTAAAGTGCAAGTTTGCAACCGAAAAAACGGATGGAAAAACTTTTGGAGGCCGAAAAACCTCTAAATTTTCGGAGTTAATTTAGTTTTTGGCCTTTACCTCCTAATTGGTGCGTTTGTGATTAAAAATACGAGTGACCATTATTAGTGTACATTAAATTTTCTGCAATTTGAATCCAACCGCGGCTCTATAGCTCTAATAGATTCTGAGTTACGTCCCTTTGAAAATTGGTAATTTTTTCCAAAAAGTCCAAATTATTAGTTTTGGCCCACTTTCGTCAGGAACGCCGGCCGAAGGAGTGATCCTTCGATAAAAGTCAAGGTAGTAAATTTAATTAGCTTTTTAATTTAAGCTTGTTAATCAGTGCATGGGCAAAGCTGAACTAACTGGAATTGAACACAATGAAAACCCAGCCCATTGTTCTAGATCCCAACTCCATCCTTAAAACTATCCCTACCCTCCCAGCATTAATCCTAAACGACCACACCATCAGTTTCAACTCCTCTGTTAAAAACCTAGGCATTACCATTGACCAAAACCTTTCCTGGAAACCCCATGTCACCCAAATATTCCGACGATCAATTAGTTCCCTGAAATTATTCCATCGATCTCGGCATCTCCTTGCACTATCTACCCGGAAGCTTACCGTATCATCCCTCATCTTCCCCCACTTAGACTACTGTAGTGTGGTATACGGGCCCCTTTCGAAAATGCTTGAGGGCCGCCTAAAAAGAATAATAAACTGCGCTTTAAGATTTGTCCTTGGTACTCTGAGGCGTACATCACTATGATGAGTTAAAGTGGCTCTTCCCATTCGTAGACAATATTTCCTAAGTGCTTTTCAAAACAAAATCTGGGAAAGTGGGGGTTTTAATCAAATTACTTTGTACGCCACGAATCGATCTAAAACAGCTTGTTTATTGTAAATTATAAATATTTACTTGTAAATTACCTATAAAAAAAAAAAATGGGGGGGGGGAGCCACGCAGTCTCCCCGAGATTTTCAGGCCACCAAAAGTTTTCACATCCGTTTTTTCAGTTGCAAATGTGGATTTACACTACTCAGACATGTCCTAAAGCATATCAAAAATGCAACTCTGTTCAATTTTTTGTGCCCCTCGAACAATTGGCCGCTGGCCTATATTTGGACTATTTGGAAAAAATGACCAAGGGGCGTACCTTTTCTATTAGACCTACAGGCCTCGGTCTGCGCTTAAATTAAAGATAATTAAATTTACTACCTTGACTTTTATCGTATGATCACCCCTTCGGCCGGTTTTCCTGACGAAAGTCGGCCTAAACTTAAAATTTGGACTTTTTGGAAAAAATTACCAATTTTCAAAGGGAATCTTTTTCCATAGTTTTTTCAATTATGCACCGATAAGGAGATAAAGGCCAAAAATTGAATTAACTCCAAAAATTTCGATGTTTTTCGGCTACTAAAAGTTTTCCCACCCGTTTTTTTTGGTCGCATACTTAAATTTACACTACTCAGACATGCCCTTACAACAAATAAAAAATGAAGCTCTCTTCAATTTACTCCGACCTGAAGCCCTTTTTTTGGTACTTGACCGCTGGCCTTTTTTATTATTAGGAGATTAGTTATAATTGAGGTGATAGTATTACAATAGCAAATGAATTAGTGAGCTTAGGGTGGCCTGGTCTCAAGTGGGTCAGAAAAACCTCCTTTGGATGGCTACTGCAATAGGAGCAGTATATTTTCATAAAAATTTCCTATCACTGTTTTTTAATGATATGCATTAAAGCTTTTGTGATTAGTCCAAAGTCTAAATAATATTGTTACTTTGTATTTATAATATGGTTAGAGGTCTTGAGAGTAAATATGAGGATGGTTTATCTTTTGACCACCAACATTTTTCTTTTGATAGATAGAGAATAATGGAGACAATTAGCCTCAAGCTTTTATGATCCTCATAAAACTTTAATAAAACAATAAAAGAAATGTCTTCATACCGAAGAAGACAAACCCGTTATTCAAGTAACTTAAAAAAAAAATAACTCCTGTAAAAATTATATTATTCTGTCTCCCTCTACAGAAAGGCCATCTCCATCTAATTAAATGAATCAATACAATTATTTTTCAGGAATAGATTAATCTAATTTTTTCAGTAGCATATCTAAACATATATGATACGAATGATAGTTACAGTAATATGGTTAAACGACTTCATAATTTTATCTGTCATACATTGGATCCAAAATTAGTGATGGACCATATTCACCAAGGGTAATTCAAATGGGGTAGAGTATTAAGCTGTAAATTGTAACATAACTATAATTTGCAGACACAACACTTTCACTTTAAATTGGTGATATAAAACTTATTACAATAAACTATTTACAATATGATATTGCACTCGTGAATTACGACTGACATAATGAAAACACATCAAATAAGTATTTTATAAATTTTACAATATCAGAACGATGAGCAGGAGATATTATGGATATAATCTTGCTCCTAAAAATAATAAGGCTCCAGGGCAGGATGAAATTTCTTCAGAATTAATAAAAGTATCATCAGGTGTAGATACTTGAGTGGAGATTTTTAAGGTGATATGGGACATATGGATGGAGAAAGGAACGCCAGCTGTCTAGGAAGAAGTTATGATAGCCTATGAAAGGGAAGAATGATGGCAGAGGCTCATGCCTAGCATTGACCTTAGAGAGTGAAATAATAACAAATGTTCCTGTTAAGAATAGCATTGGTGTCAGGATAATATAGATCTAGATCTCAAGTTTAGGTGTTATCCTCCTTTTTTAAATGATTGCAGACATACATCATATTGTTATAATTAAAACTGTAAAGACTAATGGAAATAAAAACTTTTATTATTTACCAATATGGTGCACTAAGTGAGGCTTATAACTCAAAGAAGGTTATCTTTATTGACAACTGATCAGGTGGCTAATCAATTTTTTGGGCCAAAATACAAAAGTAGCATCCTTGATATGCATTCATAAAAAGAGCTAGACTTGATTATAATCCTACATCTCATAACTATACCTACAAGTACATTTCTATAAAATCATTGATCTTACTTTGTCTATAATTTTTGCCGTACAGTGTAAACAAATATTAATTACTGAAACTCTGTCATTAAAAATCTCTCCTACCATAGGTTCTTACCGGAATCACCCAGGTGGTTAATAACCAAAGGAAAGCTAAAAAAAGCATCAAATATCATTGGACATGTGGGTGACTTAGATTCCAATGAGCCTCACGAGCCATCTCGTTCTGATGTTAAGGTATCCTTATAACCTTCTGTTAACAATGTTTCTTCCTTAAGCTTTTAAACACTTTCTTAAATTATTTTTCAGGGGCATTCTCGTTCATGCTGTGTGAAGTTTGTAGTAATTTTGAAGAATAATTTAAATATTTACTCAACACTTGAACTTGCCAAAAGAACTTTGATATGCAATTATTTATGGTTTTTTGGATATTTTTATTTCTTTATAATAGGTAAGGATACTTTTATTACTATATCATCTTGTTGTCATCATTATTCAATAATAATTTCTAATCATATATCAAATTATAAAATATTTTAGCGACAGATTCAGTAACAAAATGGCTTAGGTCAAGAAACCATTTTAAATTCTAAACACTCCTGATATTTATTTAATTTAACTGTATTTATGCAAAAATTTACAAGAAATGAACATTACAATAAATAAGGTTAGTAAAGATACACTAGCAGCCTTGTGTCTAACAAGTGATTTACTGACCTTGCTAGCAGAGACTAACATCAGTGTTGCATGAGGAGGGGATGGATCAGTTCATAGTAGTTATAACAACTGCCAACTCATGACACTATATTTGTTGGGTAAGCAGATGGCAGATAAGTTTGTGCCTGAAAAAGTGAAAAAGGGACTCAAAATGTCTGAAGAACTGATTGTTAACAAATCAGACTTGCTTTTTTGGAATTAGTGTTGAAACCAAATTGATTGATATGGACTTCAATGTACATCCCAAGTCCAGTTCGACAACATATTGCCAAACTGCCATACATCCTGGTTATTTAAATGGATTTATAAGACTCTCTCTCTCACTAAAATGGAATGAACAGGTTTTGAGCTTGTGTTGGTGGGAATACAAGTTTTTTTTTCTGCTTTTAAGAGGCATAAAATGCATTACTATCAGAGTAGGTCTATTGTGCAACTTGGAGGAGATGTATTAGAATATTATTTTGATCAATCTGCTTGGGATCAATGACACGATCCATACCAAAAGCAAAGCACCTAAAACAGGTGAATCCATCACAGAAGCACGCCTCAAGTAGCATCCTGATATAGTTCCAACATTTATTTTTAATTGTTAACTATAAATGTCTTATGACCCAGTATTTTTTGTTCAATGTTTCAGTTTTTCTCCTTTTATTTTCTATTCAGATATATTTATGTAATGTGATATCTGCTATAATTCACAAAAAAAGGTAGCTCCACTGAATATGAATACTATAGACCTATAAGCTTGCTTTCGGTGGCATGCAAACTACACACCTCCATCTTAGAAAAGAATCTAAGGCTTGTAGTGGAGAATCAAATAGAGAGTGAACAAGCGAGATTTTGCCCAGGGAGGGAGACTCAAGACCACATTTTTGTAGTACAAAGTATTGTAGAAATACCATGAGACAGAAATACGAATGTATATATGGCATTTCTTGATCTATAAGCAGCATTTAACTCTATCCCTCAACAAGAAATATGGAATGCTTTGGCAGATAAAAATGTGCCAGAAACTCTTATCACTCTGATTAAATCAGCATATGAGGCATTGAAAGGAGTAGTGAGACAGGGTGAGAGCTCATGTCCTCTTCTTTTAATATTGTTTATGGATGAAATTAATAAAATCTGTAAGCCCCGTACTTCCTGGATGGTCATCGGTAAATGGAACTTAAGAAATGTTGTGTTTAAAAGCCTATTGTATGTATATGACATGGTATTGATTGCAGACACGAAAGACAAGCTGCAACAAGCCCTGGTGAACTCACCCGCAAACGAATGGGAATAAATAGCAAGAAAAGGAAAGTCTTAGTGGTATCAAGAGAGGAACAAGAAAATATACAGCTGATCTGTAATGGGGAGGTACTTGAAGTTGTGAAAGAATACACCTACTTGGGGACAATCAGCATTAGCAGGGGAAAAATTGACCCAGAAGTACCAAACAGAATATCCAAAGTCAACAAGGTTTATTACCCTATCTGCAACAGTATAGATAGGAATAGGGGAGTTGGTAAGGAAACAAAAATGCACATTTACAAATCATTTTACCTCCCAACACTCACATTGGAAGTGAAAGCTGGGTTATGCTGGACTAGCAAGCTAGCCGTGTGACAGCTGCGGGGATGAAATTCCTGAGGAAAGTCGTTGAAAAGACCTGGCATCAGGAATGAGAGGATTAGAGAAGAACTAAAAGTGACCGAGCTAAGGGATTCCATAAAAAAACCATAGCTAAAGTGGTTTGGCCATGTCGGTCGGATGAATGAAGAGATAGAGCCAAGGAAGGTTGATGGGTCCACGACCCACTGGGAGGAGGCCGAGAGGAAGTCCCATAGTTTCCTATCAGGAATACATTCAGCGCATTGGAGGGGAGAGAGACAAGACCCACCAAGAAATGAGGCAGCTGAGTAGGGACCGAGAGGCATGGCTGGATTAGGGTTGAGGCTCCTCGACGCTAGCAATGGCTTTCAATTTTGTTGGAAAATTATTTAATAAATTACATCATTTTCATCTCTTTGATTTTTTTTCAGGATGGAGATATACATATTTTCAAAGAAATGTGACTGAGAAAAAAGAAATAATAATATAAAATCAATAAACATAAATCTTGTTTATATATTTTAACCAAACAAGTTTCAAAATATTTATATGAATAAATCCATAATGTAGCAAATTAGATATTAAAATATTTTTAATTGTTAAGCATATTCCTGATGGAAAATAAAAATTTTACTTTTTTAAACCATATTAAAATATTTTATTTCACTTAATAGAATATAATAAATATTTCTTCCCTCTTTCCCCCCTTAAAAAAAATAAAATAGGATTTTAATTTTTTGATATTTTTATAATGTATTAAGATTTCCATTATTCTGTTGTTAGCATTGAATGGATCAAACTTTGAAGTTGACCAGCACCTCTATGTTGGGCTGACTGGAATCGCAGATATTCCAGGCATATTGATTCCTATCCTCATCCTAATGTACTTTGGTAGAAGGAACTCCGCAGCAGCTTTGTATAGTATTTCTGGAATCATTATGATAGTATTGACATTCCTACCACAAGGTAATATTTACATTGACAATATTAGTAAAATAATATAATAAAGCCTGTTATTACAATGTTTTGATTAATTGTTTAAAAATTTTAGGATATTTTCAGATTTAGATTATTATGTTTGGAATTACATTAACTACCTATTCTATTCTAAAATAGCCCTCATTCAGATGGTTTCAATTTTCTTAATTTTATTGGATTAGTTTCTAAAGCAGTTGTAAAAAAATAAGTAATTTCCTAACAAGTATTTATTGAATACCATGTTCTTGTAAGCACTGCAAAATTCAACTAACCGAAAGATTTATAATTATAAATAATTAATTAAGCAGTACATGTTATGAACAAACTTAGTTTGTGTATTTGATGGTCTCCTTTTGTTATAAAAAAAAAATAATAACTTTTTTTAAAATCATCTTCACGAATTAGTGTTATCTATTATTATCACAAAAATTTTACAAATCACCAGGTTGGCCGGTTATGTGCATGGCTCTAGCTGGAAGAATTTTTGCAACAGCAGGACTTAGAGTAGTCAACTTTTACACATTAGAACTATTTCCAACAGAAAATCGCAATACTGCTCTGGGTTCCTGCGTTGCCTTAGCACAAATAGGTCCATGGATTGCACCACATTTAGTGGAAATTTTGGTGAGTACACTTAAATATACTTCTTTATTTTCTATAATTATATTTTTCTCAAGGACAGAAACATGAGCCAACTTATTTTTGTAGCCTTACTTAGTATCTCATCAGTAAAACCTAAATCTCTTATATTGTTCATCTGTTATCAGAATTTCCAGCATCATATTTAGAATCTTTAAGAGCTACTTAAATGTGGCTTGGGAAAGTAATCAAGGAGATAAGAATAGCAAAGCAGGAATGGTTAAAATAAATGTCTTGAAATAGAAATTGTATAAAATGAATATGATTATGCAGGAATAGGTATAAGAAGGCATCACAATGTGATATGTGGAGCAAATGAAAACATATTGAGAGAGAGAGGATATAAACTGAAGAGATGGAAAGAATATTTGATGGATCTCATTGACAAGTTATAGAGCAAAACCAAAAATATATGATAATATAAGAAACTAAGAATAGACCAGAAATAGCCAGGGCCGACACGCAATAAAAATACTGACAATCAAATTTTTATTGATAGACAATAAAAAGAAAAATTGTAAAGCTCCAGACCATGACAAAGTCCATAGCGAGGTTTTGAACTTAATTCAATAATTCAATATAACCATGTTGACACCCTAACCCATTTCTATAACAAAATTTATTCTATAATTTATGTACCTATATCTATAATTTATAACTATAAATTATATATTATATAATATAATAAAATTATAATTTAATATAATATATAATTTAATAAAATTATATAACCATATGGTATTTTGTCTTATGTTTTATTTATTATTTATTTATGTTTTAACTATTATTTATTGTATTTTCCTGGTGTGTTTTTCGAATTTTGAAGTTTAAAAATTCTGGAGTATTTGTCAGCTGTTTTTACTAGAGCCCAGCTGGATAAGGTTAGATTATCCAGCTGGGCTGTAGTAACCTTCCTTATGATTCAGTAGTTGTATTTGAGCCTTGGAGGTGGTGGGATGTTTCTTGGTTGCATTATTCATGTTTTTCTTTGCTGTTATTCTCTTTCTACCCTGAGGATCCCTGAATGGGCGAAATATTGGACAGATATTTTCAATTTCTGTTTTAATTTGGTGACTTAAGGGCTTTTTGTTGGAATTTTTCCACTAGCTTAACATTTATTTAAGGTCTCTTTTTCCCTTTTCAGATTAATACAACTTTTTAACACCAGAACTCACATTCAGAACTGGTATCTATTGACCTACATCCCTATACAAAAAAAGAATAATACCAAAATATGTCAAGACCATAGACCTATAAGTTTAATGAGTCATGGACTACAAATCTTATTACACATAATAGAGTTTATAGAAAACTCAAACAGAACATATCAGAGACCCATTTTGGTTTGGCGAATGACCTCGGAACTAGAAAAGCCCTATTAGTTATCAGATATTAATGCAAAGAGCAAGAGATGATAGAGTGTTTCCTGGACTTAAAAAAGCCTTTTGACAGGTTACAAAATGGGAAACTCAATGAAAAACTAAAACAAGGAAATATGATTATTCAGCCATAAGGCTTATAAAAAACCTTTATGAAAATCAGAAGGCTTGATCAGAACCCATTGATGGCCAACTATCAGAAATCATTCGGATTAAAAGAGGTATGAAACAGGCATTGCATAAAGAACCATAAAGGGTGAAAGAATAAACATCCTGAGATTATAGATGACAGAGGGCTCTAGCAGACAATGATGTTGGTCTTTAGCATCTCTCAGATAACGTACTGATAGCATGTGATAACTATAGAATGAATATGATCATATGAAGCATATCATCAGTAAAAATCAAAACATTTATCGCATTAAACATTATATGAATCTAATCATCCTCTAAACAGAAATGTAAGAGCTGGCACACCAATTAGATTTTTTTTTTTTTTTATCCCCCTTCCCTGCCTGTGAGGCATACAGGGTTTGTCTCCAGTGGGGGGTACACATTTCGGGATTTTATTCTGTTTTTTTATCTTTAATAATAAAATCAAGCTGCAACTATGGTGTAGCCCGGTGCACGGTTGTGCACCTTAAGGCTACACCTTATTCTATTCCTCGTCTTCTTCTTTAATCCGGGTCTTCTTCGTCATTAGCCTCCATGGGTTGGTCTGGCGGTCTTCCCCGTGCCGGTCCTCTCCTGGTAATCAGGAAGTGGGCCGGACCTACTGCCTCCTTCCATCCGTATACATACTCCCTGAAACTTGCGTAGTTCGCCTCCTCCACAAGTTCAGGGAATGCGTCCTCGGTGATTACGTATATTCCGGTGTCCGTGGACAACCTCGCTCTCAGGGCGTCCTAAGCGGTGCAGGATGCAACCACGTGTTCGGCAGTCTCCGGAACTCCGCAGCTGGGGCAGTGGGGGGTCCAGGTCATATCCATGTCGTGCGAGTTTCCATCTGAAGCCCCCATGCCCCGTGAGGATCTACGACATCCAATAATCTGGAAGGACCCACTTCGCCTTCAGTCTTGATTCAACGGTGGGGAAGAATTTCCTAAGGGTACTCCCTTTTCCGGTTGCTACCCACCGTTCACTCCATTC
The DNA here is from genome assembly GCA_964056705.1 of Troilus luridus. Classification (NCBI taxonomy): domain Eukaryota; kingdom Metazoa; phylum Arthropoda; class Insecta; order Hemiptera; family Pentatomidae; genus Troilus; species Troilus luridus. The sequence continues at coordinate 177,493,344 of OZ057412.1, forward strand.
TAACAGTGAGTCCTTCCTTACCTCCTCTTCCCACTTATTGGCGTTTGTCTGGATCCTCACTCGTAGTTGCTCCGGGAGAACTGCCAAACTTATTCTCTTTACATCAAATTTGATTACATCCTCCCTCAGGAGGTCGAGAGGCATACCTCCCGCCAATATCTGCACCGCCTCATGTGATGTTGTTCGATACCCCCTGGTCACTCGAAGCAGAGCCGTTCTCTGAGCCGTGGCTAACTTCCTTTTCTGCAGCTGCGAGAGGTTCCTGCTCCAGAAGGGGCACGCGTACCTCAAGATACCCAGGGCAACTCCTTTGTATATTGTCATACTCACTGGGTATCTGAGGCCCCACAAGGCTTCCATCAATCCGACTAAGGCCGTTCATCGTCTGGCTCACCCTCGTACCAAGGTGGTCCAAGTGAGGGGTCACATCCAAGTTCCTTCCAATTTTTATTCCTAGGTAAGTGACCACCTCACTTGCCCTTATCCTATTTCCTTGGAGATTGATGTTAATGGGGTGAGCCCTATCAGTCCTTCCTTTAAGGAGAAGGGCCTGTGTATCCTTTTCCTCTCGCACCAAGCTCTTATCAAGTTGGCACATCTCTCGGCCTCCACCGAGATCCCGGCTCTGCTGTCTGAGTACACGATCGCAGCGAGGTCATCTACGTACGCCGTTGCGGGAAACCGCTCTTCCTCCAAAACGCCGATCAATTCGTCGAATGTTACCTTCCATAGGGCCGGTCCTAAGACCGAGCCCTGTGGGCATCCCCGCCCCACCTTGTCCTCATACTTGTGGTAGCTACCTCGGACCGTGACTCGTCTGTCCTCGAGGTAGCTCTTCACCAGGGCTTAGATGTTGCTCGGCGCTTCGTGTCTCTGGAACTGCTGCAGGACGCTCGGCCATCACACACTATCGAAGGCGGATGATATGTCGAAGGTATACCCTAGCATGACATATTTCTCCGCCCTCGCTTCAGCGTCATTACGTACCTGCAGCAGCGTGTCAGCGGTTCTCCTGCCTTTGGTCGATCCGTACTACCATGGGTGACCAGCCCTGTTGAGTGTGGGTCGTAGGCTGGTCATCATGAGGCCCTCCAAGACTTTACTCATCACAGGGAGAAGGCAAATAGGCCTGTAGGAGCTAGGTAGCTCCTTATCTTTGCCTCCTCCCTTGTAGAGCAATCTCAGATCTGCTTCCTTCCATTGCCTCTGGATGTATCCCTCATCCAAGCAGGCATTGTATATCCTGAGAAGCCGTTCCTCGATGAGAGGGATAGCTTCCTTCAGCATGGAGGCGTCCACCTTGTCCAGTCCTGGAGCGCGACCCGTGCGTTGTTTTCCCACGGCCGTATGGAGGCCCCAGATGTCCCATGGTGGGCACAGGTCAGTACCCGGTGGGTATTCCGTGGTCAGCCGGATCATCGCCTGCTCCTGGGAGTCCTGACTGGGGTCATCCCTGGGGTATGTACTTCTGATGAAGATCTGGGGGGCCTCCTCCATGGAGACCGCTCTTTCCTCCCCAATCCTCAGGGCCGCTATCGTCTGCATGGGCGAGAGCTTGCCCAAGGCGACTCTGAAAGGTATACCCCAGGGATTCTTCTTCGTCTCTTCTGTTACGAATTCCTCCCAGGATTTCCTCTTTTCCGTACGGAACACATTCCGATAGTCAGCCAACCCGCACTTGCACTTCTGGTACAACCGCCGGGCCGGGTAGAGCTGTCTCTTGAGGGAGGTTAGGCCCGGCGTCCACTATGGGACCGGTCTTCTCACCGTTGTCTTTCTCCGGAGGGATTGCTCCGCCGCGTCCCGGATGATGTCGGTGAGCCGGCTAACCTCAGCATCAATGGATCCTTCTTGATCCAACATCATCCACTCCCAGTCGTCGTCCACGAGCAACCCCTCCAGGTGGCTCTTAAAGGCGGTCCAGTTCGCCTTTTTCGTGGCATAGCCCTGCTCCCCACCGTGGAACGATGCTTCGTCGGCCTCATCCCTATTGAGGCCGAAGGCTATGGCCGCGTGGTCGGAACTCGTCTCTGATCTGAGGGTCCACCCCCTGATGTATCTTGCCATTGCGGGCGACGCAAGCGTCACATCAATCGAGCTGTGCCCCCTGGGGCCCCTGAAGGTTGGTGTCTCAGAGGGCTCGTTTAGGACTACCAGCTGGTGACCACTGATGAGCCCGCCAAGGCTCTCTCCTCGCCGATCTGTTCTAGCGGACCCCCAGACCGTGTTCCAGGCGTTGGTGTCGGAGCAGATGATTACATTCCTGTATGCAGCAGCCACTCCTTGCATGGCCCCAATACCTTCCTCTATATTGATCCTGTCAGGTAGGTATGCCGAAGTTAACGCGAAGGTCATACCTCTCCACTTCATCAGGCACGAGGCCATGTCCGCAGTTGTGTGCTGCTGCAGCTCCATCACGTCGAGGGTCTGGTTGGTAATGACTACCGCAGCCTTGGGCCTCCTCTCTGCACTGCTCAGAGCTATCACCCTCGACGTGAGACCAAAGCCCGTGACCACGTTCCTTCGGCAGCACGGCTCCTGGACCGCCATTATATCGTATCGGTGGGAGAGGGCCCTCATCTCCTCCACCACCATACGTCTTCGCCCCATATTGAGCTGGAGGACTCGTAATTCTTCAGTCATATCGGGTCCTTCGGGCTAGCCTTTGAGACTCCCTGACGTGTAGTGGACACTCCCGGCTCCCTGCCTGGTGGCTGGCATTAGGGAGCTTCTCCTTCACGCAGTTTGTGCAAGTGGGTCTCCCGGTACTCTTCTTGGGGCAGTCCTTGGCTACGTGTCCCAGTCCCGAACACCACCTGCAAGTCACCTCCCTTTCCTTGCAGGTAGCCCGGGAGTGTCCATATCTCTGGCACTGCAGGCACTTCAGGGCGTCTAAGGTGTCAACAAAGGCGAGGGACCACCATCTTCCGACAGCCACTTCCTCGTTGCGAAGGGCATACCTAATCTGTGGGTCCATTTTTACGACCCACGTAGTGGCCAGTCCTGTCCTACCCCTCCTGCCGTGCAGGACACGGACTTGTCCCTCGTGGACCAGAACTTCTTTCCTCGCGAGGTAGGCCTTTATTTCCTCGTATAGTTTAGGTTGCGTCCATCCATAAGGTACGCCCCTCACCTCCATTTTTGGCCATCTTCGGTTTACCTCTCTGGCCTGCAGGCCCTGGTCCTTAAGCATTTGCCAGGCCACTAACCTCTCCCCGGCCTGCCTGTCCTGGACTCTTATTAGGACTCCGTCGTCTCTCGTCGCCCGTATCAATTTCACCCCCACTCCCAGTTCCGTCGGCGATGGGAGCTGGTCAAGTACTTCGGTGGGGGTTTTTCCATCAGCCCTAATTGTAACGAAGTACGGCGCCTTTACTTCGCTAGGCTTCGAGGGGAGTTTTCTAACTATATCCGCCATCGTCGGCGGCTTATTTTGTTTCTCCTTCCGGGCCGGGATAGGGTTTGCCTTCGGCCCCTTTCCTTTCTTCTTCTTCTCCAATAGGGTGTAGGGGACCTCTTCCTCCTCTACCGGCCCTATCCTACCCCGTACTGTTTCATTGGAGCTGTGCCTTTGGGGCATCTCGGCCGGTGGCGTGCCCGTATAGGTGCTGGTCGATGGCTGCGGCTCCGTCAGCTTTGAGGCCGGTTCCTGGTCCTGGGGGTTCGTTGACGGGCCCGGATCTTGTTGCCTACGAGTCCTCTTCTCCTCTCTTTGCTGCTTTGGCAGCCCGCTTGCCACTATAGGACCCACAATGGCCGCTACCTTCTCCGCAACCATTTTATGCAGCTCCTCCGTACTGAAGATCTCCCTGACCACGTGGTTGACGATTTCAGGGATTAACCTCCTCTCTCCTTCAAGCCTCAGGATTATATCGCGGAGCTTGTTTACCTTCCCGTCGATAAAGTCCCTTTTCTCCTTGGATATGTGATTTCTGTACCTCTCCATGTATTCGATGGTACTCCTCTGGATAGCCCGCGCCTGATCCGCTGGGCTACCCTCACATTCGGCATGTGAGGGGGAACTCCCTCTCCTTCCTCGTCTCCTTTTTTTTGATTCGGAGCTGCACTCCTGGGACTCCTTTGCGTCATATAGATCGCTCTCACTAGACGGGGGGAGTTTAACTCTTAATCCTGGCCTACCCGCCTCTGTAAGCTTTTCTAAAAAGCTAGAGTGGGTAGGTACACCTCCAGGTATCGTCTGTTGTTTTTCTGTTTCATGCCCCACCGTTGAGGTCTCCTGGCTTCCTTGGAGGGACATCTCATCTTCTACACCGGCGTTGAAATCTCCTGAGTGGTTGCACTCCGCGATGTTTTCGGCCGCTTCCTTCAAAACTTTTACCTGTTTTTTTTTTGTCCATTTTTCGTCCCACGAAAAATAACCAGTAATGAACCTGAAAACATTTTTTTTTTGAAAAATTTTTTCTTTCCCAAATTTTTTTTAAAAACTAAAAACCACCTGTCCGTGGTAGTCCCGACTCGCACTTGTGTCCCACCTATTAGAAACCAGGATTCGGTCACAAGATCTGTGATCACATCGTGATGAGAAATTTTAATTTAAATTTCCTTAACTTAATCTTTACCATCCCAATCCCTACCCCTTTAGTCACCTGAGACAGCCACATGATCTTAGTGATTAATTTGAATCTGAATTTAAATTTCGTCATAACTTTACTATTGGACTTTGACCCCTGTTGTAGCCATTTGGCCATACCTCTGCATAACCTTAATTCTGGAACCACGCCTTTTTAAAAAGACTTTGGCCATAAAAATCCCTGACTTCCGATTATTGAATACTTCTATTGACAATTCTAATCAAAACATCTGAAATGAAAGGAGAGTGGAGGAAAAGTATTCGAAGAACTATTCATTCAAGGTGCAAGAGCGAAGGAAATAGAGAGCAGGGAAAGTACTTAGATAGAGAGGCGGAATCAGTTTGATCAGGGATTCAAGACTATAAAGAAAAAATAACCGAATATGATCTATAACACATCCACAGAAGAGAATCATTTACCAGAGGTTATACAATTTCTCACTGCCCCATCCTGGTTGCTGGCTGAATGAGTGTTCCTGGACACCATCCGCCAAGTACTTACGAGGGCATGGGAGCTTTAGGGCCCAAGCTAAACAGATTTTTAGCAGGAACTTCACCATCACATGGAACAGGTTTCAGCTATCAATGCATAAGTAACAAAAACAAAGTAAATGGCCATATTAGTTTGATAATTCAAGAAAGGTTCTATAAAACAAAAGTATGTTTAAATTAATCTAATTTATAATATAATAAAGCAAGTGTCATAAATTCTTTCACACGATGTATTAGTAATCATGAGATTCACAATTATTTTGTTGAGAAATTTATATTAACCAGGATTATTTAGTAAATGAAGTAAGACCATGTAACTGAAGGCATAATAATGTTTAAAAAAATTATGATAAAACATAATTTCAAGATTCCACTCAGAATTGCCAGGTAAAAGGAAAAGTAGCAAACGTATTGGTGATATAATGGTTTACTTTATTTTTATGCCTGCACTTCAAAATTAATTTTCTAAAACTTAAATTAGTGAAATTGATTAGTTTTTTAAATTCACATATATAGACCAGCAGCCTGGTACCAAAAAGGGGCATTAGGTCGCAATAAATGGAAGAGAGCTGGATTTTTGATAATTTGTAAGGTTGCCGAAAAACCTCGAAATTTTTGGAGTTATTTCAGTTTTTGGTCTATATCTCCTAATTAGTACGTTTATTAGATAAAAAAAGATAGGAAACCATTTTTTAATAAAAATTAAATTTTCTATGATTTGAACCCGACCGCAGGTCTGTAGCTCTAATAGATTCTGAGTTAAGTCTCTTCTGTATCTGAGAGTATGTGTAAAGCAAAAGCTATTAGATGATCTGTTCCATCAGAAATCTGGGATAATACAGCACCAAGTGGTATAGAGCTTGCATCGATTGTTAAAATAAAAGGTAGATCCCAGTCAGGAAATTAAAGATTAGGAGCATTCAGGAGATGTTTTTTTTCAGAAGGTTAAAGGCTTCTTGATAGGAAGAAGGACAAATTCATTTTTCATCAACCCGTAAAGCCAAAGGTAAAATGTTTAGCCAGGTGAGGATACCAAGAAAATCTTTAATCCTTTTAAAGTAAAGTTTTTAATAGCCTCGAGTTTAGATGGATTGGTATTTAGTCTGCCCTTTAAAACAATATAACCTAAAAATAGAAGTTCAGTTTTTAAAAATTCTAATTTGTCAAGCTGTATAGTAAGTGAATGTTGAGTAAGTTTCTGAAAAACTCTTTCTAAATAATGAAAATGATCATCAATATTATTAGAAAAAATTATGATATCATATTAATGGCCCTTTAGGGGGAGAATTACTCCAGAACCTGTTGTCTAATTGTGAAGGAAGGGGAAAGTGCTGACTCAGGAATGTAGGATTATACACCTTAACTATGTAATGTCAACATAGGAATTAATTGCCTTGTTTTATCCATAAACTTAAATTTAAAAAATAAAAGTTTTATGTACAATTATTTTAACACTTTCTCCCGTTCATCATTAACCAAAGCTAATTATAAATAATTAGAATTAAACATGAAATTATTCTATTTTCTTTTAGTAATACAAAATGTATAGCAAAAAAAAGTAATGAAACTAATTTGTTGAGCGTTAACAAGTGCTTTATCCATAAAGCGTTTATTATTCAAACATTTTATTTTTGAGATGTTAAAGCAATGTCTTGTTTTTATATTTGCTTAAAACGATTTAAAGAATCATTACTATTTAGGTTGGAATAACCACTGGGGTTTCAATCAATTAATCAAATGTTATTTAAAAATTGAGTTACTACTTTTTTTATTTTTGTTTTACAGGGCAAGCAGTTTTGGTGGAGTTCCACTGTACTTTGTGGTTCTCTTGCACTCCTGGGTGCATTCTTGATGACGTTTCTACCAGAAACAAGAAATACTCCAATGCTAGATACTATCAAAGATATGAAAAAAAATGAAAAAGAAGCTCTTAAGGATCAATGTGAAAACTGAGCAGTTGATATACTCCTATTCAATTCATTTATCAATTTTGATTGTTTGTGATTTGAATACTGGGTGATCCACCTCCCCCAATAAAAAATATGGAAAATGGAATATATCGAATATAATTAAGATTTACATAGAAAATTTATGGTGTGTTTTTGTATGAAATACTCATTGGCCCAATTCCTACAATTTCTAGGTGAAATAGGTATATGAGAAGGGGGTGAAATGTATGCCTAAATACAGCCACTTTTATTTCATATCCCACCTATTATCCGTTTAAAAAACCTCTTTTTGTTGCTTCAAGTATTCTTTCGAATTCCGAGCGATTAACTCGGTCACCTATAACTATATTGATATAATATAACTATTTTCGTTCAGGTGAGCGCCCAAATCTCTGAAATTTCGAACTTGTTCAAGGACTTTGGCTTCGACTCTGATGATATTCATAAGTGTGGTTCACAGTGTGATCTCAATTTCTCGAGAGAAAGGCAGTTGTCAAATCATACCACTGTTTCTTGTATTTCCATTCCACCTAACAACATTATCTTTATCCTTTCTTCTTAAGGCTTCTGTCTTCCTTGCTCGGTTAAAGGTTTTCTTAAGGTCCACGAAACACCCCGACATTTTATTTTATTTTTCTACACTCTTTCCAAGACCTATTACATGACAAAAATAAGGTTTTTGGAATTGCAGTTTTTACAAAAGCCGTATTTTTCATCCTAATAAATTTCCATGCCAATTGCAATCAGTTGAACATAAAGCTTATTGCTGAGGGGTCCCAAACTATCGTCATTCGCAAGTTTCAGTTCCAGTTTATTTTTTTTTTAATTACTACAATATTCTAAAGAAAAATAAACCATTGTATTATACAATGCTTACAATACTTATACAAACCTTAAACAAATTTTAAATAAATACACAACAGAAAATTCTAGTGTTGAATTTATAAATGCATTTTTATAAAGCAATTATGTTTTCAGGAAGTATTTCTCTAGTAATACGTATGTACATCGAGTATCTTTACTCAATCTACAAGTTACCCCTGTAACTTTTTGTTACATATAATGCTAACATCCATTTTGTAAACATGTGCTGAATGTGAAATTGCATGTTTTGACAACAAGCTTAAGTAAGTTGATCACTTATATTAAATGGTCAATATATTTTTAGAATTAGCATTTTTTAAAATTTCATATTTCCTCAACATTTTCCCCACAATTTCATGGCAACGGTATTATTAAACAAATTACTAATAACTTATGAAAACACATTTCCTTGAACCTTAGGCGCATTGCATTATCTGGAAATCCATTTGTTTTTCTGTATGTATTTTTTTTATTCAGTTATAAAGTCAAGTTTTCCTCAGTGTAGCGTTACGAAATTTAAAGGGGGCAACAAACATATAATTTAATCACAAGGCTGTGATCATGTAACTAAATTCATTATGAAAATCCCTTTGGCATACATTTCTTCATTAATAATTCATATATTTAATGTCAATGTTCAATGTCAAACTTCTGAAAATGAGGTAAAATAAAAAAATTAATCTGAGTTGTGGCGTCATCTGATAATAATATTACGGAACAATTGTTTGCTTTCTTATTTGGGTTTATTATCAATTATGAATGTAAGTTCCCTTTTTACGTCAATTTTAAAAATAACGAAAGTATAGAACTGTAGTCAGGAATCCATTATGTTCAAGGATTCTGAAATAAATATCATCTTTATCAATGAATATTAAAAAGTTATATAAGTTTCACTTTTCCCTAGAGAAAAGCTGATTAAAGAAATATATGACCTCCTCAATTATTTTTATGATGGTAGATCAGTTGTAATTCATACCAAGGACAAGTGGTACGCTATATGAAGATGATTTAGTTACATTACTCCGACAATATCCAATCAATTGTGAATCCCAGGAAATCAGAATTTCAAATGTTCTCAATCCACAATGGTAGTTCAACTGATATGAACGTAAAAGCGAACCAACTTAACAAAACATTTATGATCTTGACAAAGTTCTTTGGATCAACTCGTTACTGTTCTATTGAGATTATATACAAATTTGTTTACCTGTGTTGAGTAATCGTGCTGTTGTTATATAACAACAAAAGTTATAAAAAAAATCTAGGGCAGACCTTTATTAAATTCCAAACTGTTCAACGATTTACGATAAGGATGCACTATACATAAAAAAAGAAAATCACATTTAACGGAGCAGTATTGCTATAAAATACCGGCCTAACTCAAAATTTTAGGAATGATTTTGTCTATTCGTCTACAATCGCTATACAATATATTTCTTGAAAATATTATATGTATATTTAAAAAAATTGTATTTATTGTTCTTTTTTCCCTGTTTATTGTTCAATTATTCCATATTTATTGTTCTTTTAAACGCGGGCAACCCGCGATCGAATCCCGGCCAATACATAATCTTTTCTCTAAAATAAAATATAAAAAAATATATACATATTTAAAAAAAAAATATATATATATACATACATATATATATATTTTTATTTGAAAAGATACGTCCAGGACCGGGACTCGATCCCGTGTCGTCCAGATCGCTAGTCTGGAACTCTACCAATTGAGCTATCCTGGCCATCCCGGGGACATGGGATCAGTGAAAAGAAAGGATATGACCATGACCGGGGAGCGAGCCTGATGGAGCCAGGATAGCTCAATTGGTAGAGTTCCAGACTAGCGATCTGGACGACCCGGATTCGAGTCTCGGTCCTGGACATATCTTTTCTTTTCAAATAAAAATATTTAAAAACTAATAAAATAACATAAATTATATTTTTTTACGAGAAGCGAGGAGATAGTTGACTGGAAGATCTGAGTAAGGAAGGAAATAGTTGGTGGTGCAGTCAAATTAAACACTAAATAAGTGGGTACTTATTTTATTTTGTACCGACGTTTCGACCCACTTTGTGGGCCATCTTCAGGGCTAAGAAAGAAAAACAGACAAAACAACAAAAATATAAAAATACATTGCAGTACCAAGTAAATGATAATATAAAAATGTATGCAGAGTAATAGAAATTTAGAACAAAAAAGTGAGGGATATATTTTTTTACGTGTGTAGATGCCTTGCTTTATTATATTTAAAGTTTTTAACTTTTATATCAGTTCTTCAATAAATAATAGTTTAAAAACTAAAGTACACGATTTAATACAGAACAAAACAAAAAAGTAGAAAATGATTTTTAGTAAGTTTGAAATAAGAACAGAGCGATGAACAAAAAAAAAATTTATCGTAAAAAGCATGGTGTGGTTTTTAAGATATTTTCATAATGACTCTAATTTTTATGTTTCTTTATGTTTTATGTTTCTTTTAGTTACGTAATTGTAGCCCACGCTGTGTAGCATGTTGTTTCGTTCTGTTGGAACCACATAACAAACAGCAAGATTAATGCCTGCTAATAGTAATGATATCTTTACAACGTTAATCGTTGACTATATTTAACATTCTGACAATCTTATTTTTTGAAGATATGTTGCCCAATGATTCCACCAAACCATAAAGCGTACCTAACAGTAGCTTTCCGTGGGTATAATGCTTTTTTTTTTCGTTATGGCTTAAAGATTATCTTCACTCCAAAAATGAAATTCATTTTATTAACGTTCGCATTAAAAAAATGTGACCTTCAATCCTGTACAAAATAACATGTTGAAAGGAAAATCAACATGATTGGCGACGTAATTGATGTTAGCTCCCTGCGCAAGTTGAACATTGCAAGCATGTAAACCGAAATAAAAGCATAAAATCTTGAATAAAGTGAACGGACATATCTCAAATTGCAGAGAACGAGATCGAATTGATTGGTTTGGGTTTTCCTCAATCCAACGTTGAACCGCAGCTATCATCCCTTATTAGATATCCTCTGTTCGACGTCATACGGGACAAAAGGGAGGCTTATCATTTGGAGTAAACTTAATTAGAAAACGATTCCAAAGTTAATCGAATTAGTCACTCTGAAGGGAAAATAATGGTGACCATAAAATGTATCTACTGGACGATGAGTTATGTGAAGAGACCATAATTTTAATAAAATATTTTAACTATTTACGAGTCTTGCCTTACTGCGAGTCTATTATGACGATTCAAACTAACCACAAAGCAACTGTCAGCTGTTAAATATGTTGCCATACACAATAGTGTTGCCAACAATATAATTGTCGCTTAAGATACAAAAATGAGCTCAAGTGAGGAAGACGTCGCAGTAGTTTATTGGTTCAAATGTAGGATGAGAAGGAAATACTGGGTACATCTAAAAAAAAACATACTTTCTTTTCTGTATTCGGCAATGGAATAATTCTAGATGCACTAATGAGCTATCACTAGATTAATGAAAGTAATTACCGAATTATTTTGTCTTCTTTACAGGTCGAAATATATAGATATAAATCGCTGTAACGAAAAGTGTTGAGCAATCGAGCGAGTATGATCACTTTTTTATCGTCTCCCTTAAGAGTTCATGGAACTGTATGTGCGTGTCGCGTATTATAATGTGAACGTTGCTGTATGTAATTTTTTATTTGTTTTGAGTGAGTCTAATGGACATTTGTATGATCAGTGACCAGAGTATTGTTTTCAAGTTATTAATAACATATTCTGTTCACCATAGCTTTTCTTCTTCAGAGATATACTACATCAGTCAATGCAATAATTTTTTTTTCTATTGCGCAGACGTCGTAAGGGGCACACGATTAGTATTGCAACATACTCCAATCCTATAAAGCATAAAAAATAAAAGTAAATATGTTTTTATATTCTCTCAAAAATAGGCTGTTTTGTTTGTTTTTTTTTGTTAAAGTTACACCAGTTTCAGTAACAACAAAAAAAAGTATTTTTGGTTCACAATGATTGAAAAAAAAGTATTTCCGTCTAGAAACTAAATAGAGCCATCTTAGCTCAGAATATCATAAGAAGAAGGGAGATCGACTTGGGAAAGTGAGAGGGAGATTATAATAAATCATTTACTATAGTTATAATTTTTTTCCAAGAAGTTTCCACTAATAGTGGGTTTTCTTAACCTACTGATTCAATAGCATAATGTCCAATCCAAGGTCCATTCTTACCGTAGACCATGACCTATCATGGATTCATCAACTTCGGTATCCCAGGTCCTCCTTGGTATTCCTCGTCTTCTCAATCCACCAACTTTCCATTGGTGGACCACTTTTGGTAGTCTTCCTTCAGCCATTCTTGTCAATTGCCCAAACCATTTCAGGTGTTTTTCACTATATCTTACCTTGTACACTTTAGAAGAAAAGATTTTTTATTATGTTACCTGCGCCTCCTCTCTGAGACTTCGTGGACACTTGAAAAGAGCTGTGTGGGTACACAGTATAGTCGAGGACACATAGGGAAACTTGATAAAGAAATGAACCCAAAACATCCTTATATAAAAAATAAATCTCTACTATATTAAAATAAAATTACACTCAACTTCTATCAATAAGAATAATCCATAAGGTATTACTAAAATAATAACTACAATTTTAAAACAAAAATTCACAGCCAACAAAATAATGACTAATAAAAATAACAACTATAATTTAAAGTAAGATTCACCATCAACACGATAATGACTAATAAAAACAATAACCGTTATATTTAAAATAAGGTTCACTATCCCATCTACTTCCTGATCGAAACGTGCAAAAGAAAAATAAAACATTTAATTGGCTCTATCAACAACTAAGATACCATCAAGTTACAGCCAAAATCTAGCGAGATTACAGAAAAATAGAGACTCCTACCTTGGCAGTTCATCTTTCTTCCGGTCGGACCACCTGCTCCCTCGCAGTACTTGTTCTCAACTCCAACTTATGGGGGAAAACGAAAATGGGGAAAAAAAGGCTCATTCGTGTCCGGGATGTGCTACCCCTTGCGAAAAAAATTGGCAGGACATTCTTGAAATAAAATGTATATTAATCCCGGGAAGGAATTGGAAAAACCCTGAGTAATATCAGGTCTTATAACCACACCTGGGCCTGGGAAATGTTTAGTAAGCAGGTCTCGACCACAGATGAGACCCTTAATAATATCATTTCTTAATCTAAATTAACATTTATCTGTTTTTCTTTTTATTCAGTTTGTAACAATTATCTTGAATAATAAGGTTTCTTTAAATATATTTGTTTTTATATTATCGTGGAAGGGCCATAATTTGTTTTTATCCTACAGCACCAAAATGGATCCAATAACTTTAGAAGATGCACTAGAAAAAAAATGCAAAAACATAAAGTGGCCAGCATGGATATTTTTTCTTGCAACCACCCCCACTCTTTTCAATGCTACACATTTGACATCATACGCGTTTCTTGGAGGAAATCCTTCTTTCTGGTGCAATGTCCCGGAGCTGATGGAGGCTAATTGGACCAAGGAACAAATAAAGGAAATTAGTCGTCCAGGGTTGGTTGTAGTTATTTATTTTTTAATAAATCCCATTTTAACTATTTCTTCATTTTGCTCACTAATTGTTTTAATGAAGTATTTTACTATAAACATATAGATTGGGAAAACAAAGTTGCGTCCATTATGCCTGGAATTACACTTTATTAAAGGAATTGGGTTTTGATGGAGCAGTTAATTATACCAACAGAACAGCAAAACCAGATCTCGTGAAATGTAACGGTTACTTGTATGAGGAAGAGGTAGTTCATCAGACAATAGTCAGCCAGGTTTGTATTACAATTTTATTTTAGTCTACTATTTTACAGAAATTGATTAATTTTATATTAACAGTGGGATCTGGTTTGTGATGACTATTCTCTCAGATCAACAGCTCAGGACTGTGTTGCTATCGGAAAATGCATTAGTGGCTTTTTGTTTGGCCTATGTAGTGATAAGTGAGTAAGAATCAGATATTTTATATTAGATATTGCTACTCATTGAATAAAGTCAACTTTAAGATTTATTTAATCTACCAATTAATCCACTTTCTAGGACTTTTTGAGATCAAAAGGATCATGGTATATAACCATCCAATAATTAACAAAATATTACATTATTTCAAGAATAATGCCATGTTCTTTACCATACGCTGGGCACATCTGTCTTTTTTTTTTGCGTTATAGGTTCTCCTATTGACTGTTGCCATTGACTTGGGGTTGACGATAGTCGATAAGACTGACGTTGTTAACTCTTATAATTAATATGTGGTTTATAGACTCCTGCATACTGTTGATGATTATTCAAGTGATTCGAGGGCCCTGGCATCTGTTATACGATTAGATTTGCGCGACAGTACTATCATTTCTTCTAAAATTACATGTTGATATCACTCGACTGCCTCAAACTCCTGCACCAATTTAATCGTGGCTTCCCATGACAGATCGTCCGGGTGCGACAATAGCTTGGGCAATAAGTTTTGATTTTTTATTCCAGATATTAGCCGGTCTTTTGCCCCCAAAACTCCTCAAACTTGCACGAAGAAACCAAATTCCGTAGAGCATTAATATACTACTACAAACTTTCAATTTCCAAATGTTGTCTTTGATGGAGTTCATACCTGCTTGCGATTTGATAATTTTTAGGTGGATAATGATTATTTAAAACTGTTTCGCATTCAGCGACTGTCACCTCCGTTATTGCCTTAGGCAAAATTCCATTGCTTAATATCTTGAGCTTCGGCTTGCAATACCACACATAGATACTGAACTTGTATCCACCTTTGCCAAGCTAAAAAACATATTCAACCGTAGTAAATACGACTTTATATCTTCCATATTCAAATCTAAGGGCGGAGATAATAAATTACCAACGGACGGCATTATAACTGGTATTTCGGGGGTTTTTTCAACACCTGTTTCTTCCCCAGTCATGAAGTTTTTCAACTCAATAATTATTGTTTATAATATAAAAACAAGGAACTAACCTTCCGACTGCTGTCGGATAACACGTCACGTCCTTGTTATTCAGCGTGCCTGCGCTGCTAAGTACCTACTTATTAATTCCTTGGCTTGGCTTGGAGCACATGGCATAATATTTTAATATACAGTTCGATATAAATATAGTCTGATCAGATAAACTTAAAAAAAAAAAAATTCTTATGATACGCATTAACAAACAAAAAAATACTTCTTGGCCATAAAAGATAAAATACAATAAAAACACTTTGACTCGTTTTTCTTCCTCGCCGCCAATGTTGTGAATACGAAATAAATAAGACTTTTCGGTTTTTAGACTATATTGAATCATTTTGAAATACACAAAATTAAACACTTAAGACTGGCTTGGTAACAATTCGAAACAAGACAGACTTTCCACAATGCCTCAGTCTCCCTCTCCAGTGAACGGCTTTTTGATCATTATCAATATACAACATGTTGCAGATATTTATTTATTTGTAATTTTCGTTAATTATATTTTGGTTGTATTCCTTTCTCTACCATATGCATAAATAATGTAACGCTCCTTCAAAAGAACAATGTCATAGCTTAAAATACCTAACTTTTCAATAGACGTTTTTGAAAGTTCCATGGGAGTTTAAAAAATAAAATTTGGGTATTGGTAAAGCAAACCGTTCTTGTTGTAATGATTTAAATTCTTTAATTATCCGTTAGAAAATGTTTAGAACCTTCATTTTTTTTTTACTTATGTCATTATTCCCATAAAACTTCAATTTCAAACGATAGGACTCAAAATATGACTTTATTAAAAAGAATGTTCGAAATAAAATTTCAGATTTGTCACTCCTAAATCATAAAGCTTCTGGAAATGGAAATTTTTGAGTTTTGTCGTTGTTTAAGAAAACCAGTAGTTCATTTAACAGTATTTTAACTATGTAATGTTATAAATAATTGTTATAATTAATCAAAACTTATTTTTTATTAATCATGCCAACATTTCGGCCTACGGTGTAGGCCATCTTCAGGGCAAATAGTGGGTGAGGTGACTTATCACAACACAAACACTCTCAACTGAACTATCATAGTTCAGTTAATATAATAAAACTACCATAGTTCAGTTGACAGTGTTAGTGTTGTGACAAGTCACCGCACCCACTACTTGCCCTGAAGATGGTCTACGCCGTAGGCCGAAATAAAAAACAAGTGTTGCTTATTTTTTATGTTTTCATTTACTGCACATCCTGACCAATTCAATCCATCATTTTACATGTTCCATTTAGGTTTGGAAGAAAGAAGATCTTTATATTTTCAGCTATCCTTGTTATGGTAGCAGGACCTTTCACTGCTTTAGTAACTAACTTTGTGATCTTTGTAGTATTCAGAGTGTTGACAGGAGTTGCTTGTGCTGGGTTATTTGAAAGTACTTATACGATATGTACCTAAGTAGTAAATTAAAACTGACAATTTAAATTAGTATAATCAGTTAGTGAAGAGGTGTTATCATTACTGGGCTTCACACATATTTAGTTTTATATAATGACTAGTTTTTGCCCACGGCTTCGCTCACGTGGAATTTGGTCTGCCACAGAAAGTTTCGTGACAGGTCATTTTAAATAAATAATTTAATTTTTTTAATATATAAGTTACTCGTATATCCGAAATTTCAGGTGTCTAACTTCAAAACTGACGGATTTCATACAATCTTTGAACCCCTATTATATAAACCGTCGGGTGGTCGCACCTTGTTATGCAGCAAGAGAGGTCGCGTGGATGACATTGGTCATTCATTCCTTTTCCCTTATTTATGATTAACTTTTTCTTTATTTTTTTTTTGGTATTATTTATTGTAACTCTGACTTCTAATATTAAAAGGTTTAATAATAATAGCTTTTGCCCACGGCTTCGCTCGTGTTGAATTTGATCTGCCACATAAATTTTCGTGACAGATCATTTTAAATAATTAATTTGATTTTTTAAAACTATATACTCATACATCCGACATTTCAGATGTATAACTTCAAAACTGACGGATTCCATACAATCTTTGAACCCCTTTTATATTAAAGGGGAACCCCTTAGGGTGGAATTGTCCAAATTCCTTTCTTAGTGCTCTTCAAAGAACATGTCTGCGAATTTCAAGATGCTAAGTTCAGTGGTTTCTGCGGTGTGCTGACTGCTGGGTGTGTTAATCAATCAGATTACAGTTTTATATAAACTTCGCCTCTATGGTTGATAAAAAGTCTTTCTTTCTTTCAGGCAATGCCGGCTCGTGGCCTTTTGGCTATCCAACGCCGTGCCGCTCAGTATAAACAACCTCGTCCCTCCATCGTTGCCTCACAAGTGACGTCCCTAAGGCCACCGCAGGTCCTAAGGTGTTCTGAAGGTCCTTCAGCATTGGAACATAAGGGGCATGATGGTGAGTCCACCACTCCAATTCGAAGCAAAGGCCTCTGAAGGAAGTCATGTCCAGTTGTCATTCGGAAAGTTGCTACTGCTATGTCTCTCGGAATTTCCGTGGTATGTTTGATTTTGCAATGCCTTTTCAAGGCTTTCCCTCTGCAGCTCTTCTTCTTGCTCTTTAAACCGATTCGCTGAAAATGCTGTTAGCGCATTAGATAAAAAGTAGCCTATGTCCTTCCCCACGCTTATCCATATCAAATTATCCCCCCTTATCACAGACGGATCAGCACAGCTGTGAAACATACATTGACACTGATTAGCAAACAGGACGGGCAGAAGTTTACTGTTGTTCCAGTCAGTGAAGGATTAGTATGTAACATTATTGAATTTATTGGAAAGAATTACTTAGTATAACGGTTTCATTTGTAGTACTGCAGCAGCGAGAAGTGAATTTTTTTTTTCTCATCCTCTAAGATTTTTTAAAATTTTATTAGGCTTCTATATAAACAAAAGCCTTTCGGTATTTTAAGCCATTACAATGGGTCGAGCCTGGTGAAGGCACGAGAAGTGAACTCTTTTTTTTTTTTTGCCCCTTTGGGTTTGAAGGTTTCTAAGTAGGATTTAAGATAAAATACCTCTCCATCTTAAAAAAAAAAAGAAAAAAAAGGAGAGAAGTGAACTATGTTATTTGATTGGTTTTGTTCAGCGAAAAGATATGTAGATTTTACGAGTAAGAAACACGCGAGCAAGCATACAAACTTTACCCCCCTTTTTCACCCCCTTAGGGTTAGAATTTCGGAAAATCCTTTCTTATCGGATGCCTACTTCATACAAAGAACACACCCTCAAAGATTCAGGTCTTTACGATAAGCGGTTCAAGCTGTGCCTTGATACCTCAGTCAGTAATTCAGGACAAAGCATTTTATATGAAAATATTTCGTGAATAACAAATCAGTTCTATTTAAAAAAGTAATAGTCATAGAAGATCTGAGCCAAGCTTGTCTGCGCTCATCCATTGACAAATGAATTGTGATTTATCTACTGCACCTCCTCGTAACACTCATTGTCACATAGTAGTAAATAATGCAAATGCATTAATAAATAATAAATAATGCATATAAAATCACATATTTTTTATATAATAATTATTTATATAATTTTTACATATTTCTAATACTTAAATTTTAATCGTTTATTTTTCAGTATTGGAATTAATCGTGAAGAAATATAAAATATACTTAGGGAATTTTTATCACTTATTTTATTCTATTGGTCTTATCTATCTTCCGGTAGCAGCATATTTGACCAATAACTGGAGGCAACTTCAATTAGCAATCTCGGTCCCTATGTTAGCACTCTTCATACACTGTTGGTACGAAACATTATCATTTCATTTATTATAGTTGAAAGTTTTTAAATATATAGTAATTACTTCGATACAAATTATCTAAATACATTCATATAATAAGACTTTATTTCATTAAAAAGTTTGGATTTAAGCTTAGTATGATAGATGAAGTTATTTCATCAAAAAATAGTAACATTGAGGCGACAGTTTTTCAATAATATATGAATGTGTGAGCCTAGAGTGGCCCAGTCTCAAGTGTGCCAGGGCAACCTCCTTTGGATGGCTGCTGCGGTAGGAGCAGTTTAATTACATAAAAATTTCCTATCGTGGTTTTTTAATAATATGCATTAAGCCTTTTGTGATTAGTCCAAAGTCTAAATAATATTGTTACTTTGTATTCATAATATGGTTAGAGGTCTTGAGAGAAAATATGAGGATAGGCTTTCTTCCATATATGGTCCTTTTTCTTTATCATCTTACTCTCATCCTAAGATAGTCAGGTATCTCTTTGTGGTTGGAGATACCAAGCCTCAACTAGTTTAGCCTCTTTCTCATTAATTATTAAACAATTGAATTGAATTTGCAGGGATTCATTGCAAACCAGTCTCCTGCAAATATTAATCGTTTTTTCTAATTGTAAGGCTTACTCACAGTAGTTCTCAATTGTTATTAAGTAGCTTTAGTCCCAATTGAAATGCCAGGAACTGAATCAAGCAGGAATACTTTTTTTACATTATATGGAAGCAAAGTAGCATTCGATGTATGGCACCAACATTTGTCTTTTGATAGACAGAGAATAATGGAGACAATTATCTTCAAGATTAAGTGGTGCTCATAAAACATTAATAAAGCAATAAAAGAAATGTTTTCATACCGAAGAAGACAAACCTTTATTCAAATAACTTTTAAAAAAATAACTCCTGTAAAAATTATATTATTCTGTCTCCCTCTACAGAAAGGCCATCAGCATCTAATTAAATGAATCAATACAATTATTTTTCAGAAATAGATTAATCTAATTTTTTCAGTAGCATATCTAAAAATATATGATACAAATGATAGTTACAGGAATATGGTTAAAAGACTTCATAATTTTATCTGTCATAAATTGGATCCAAAATTAGTGATGGGCCATATTCAGCAAGGGTAATTCAAATGGAGTAGAGTATTAAGCTGTAAATTGTAACATAACTATAATTTGCAGACACAACACTTTCACTTTAATTGGTGATATAAAACTTATTACAATATGATATTGAACTCGTGAATTATGACTGACATAATGAAAACACATCAAATAAGTATTTTATAAATTTTACAATATCAGAATGATGAGGAGGTACCATCAGAGAAGAAATTTTGGATATAATCTTGTCCCTAAAAATAATAAGGCTCCAGGGCACAATGAAATCTCTTCAGAATTAATAAAATACACAGGTGTAGATACTTGAGTTGAGATTTTTAAGGTGATATGGGGCATATGGATGGAGAAAGGAATACCAGCTGTATAAGAAGAAGCTATGATAGCCTATGGAAGGTAAGAATGATAGCAGAGGCTCATGCCCAGCAAGGACCTTAGAGAGTGAAATAATAACAAATGTTCCTGTTAAGAATAGCATTGGTGTTAGGATAATATAGATCTAGATCTCAAGTTTAGGTTTTATCCGCCTTTTTTAAATTATTGCAGACATACATCATATCAATATAATTAAAACTGTAAAGACTAATGAAAATAAAAAGTTTTATTATTTACCAATCTGGTGCACTAAGTGAGGCTTAACGCATAGAACTCAAAAAAGGCTATCTATATCGACAGCTGATCAAGTGGCTAATCAATTTTTTGGGCAAAAATACAAATATGAAATGAGTAAATTTCTATAAAATCATTGGTTCTTAGTTTTTCTCTAATTTTTGCCGTACAGTTTCAAAAAATGTTAATTACTAAAACTCTGTCATTAAAACTCTCTCCTACCATAGGTTCTTACTGGAATCACCCAGATGGTTAATAACCAAAGGAAAGCTAAAAAAAGCATCAAATATCATTGGAAATGTGGGTGACTTAGATTCCAATGAGCCTCACGAGCCATCTCGTTCTGATGTTAAGGTATCCTTATAACCTTCTGTTAACAATGTTTCTTCCTTAAGCTTTTAAACACTTTCTTAAATTATTTTTCAGGGGCATTTTTGTTCATGCTGTGTGAAATTTGTAGTAATTTTGAAGAATATTTTAAATATTTACTCAACACTTGAACTTGTCAAAAGAACTTTGATATGCAATTATTTATGGTTTTTTGGATATTTTTATTTCTTTCTAATAGGTAAGGATACTTTTATTACTATATCATATTGTTGTCATCATTATTCAATAATAATTTCTAACCATATATCAAATTATAAAATATTTTAGCGAGAGATTCAGTAACAAACTGGCTTAGGTCAAGAAATCATTTTAAATTCTAAACACTCCTGATATTTATTTAATGAGCTGTATTTATGCAAGAATTTACAAGAAATGAACATTATAATAAATAAGGTTAGTAAAGATAAATTAGCAGCCTTGTGTCTAACATGTGACTTACTGACATTGCTAGCAGAGACTAACATCAGTGTTGCATGAGGAGGGGATAGATCAGTTCATAGTTGTTATAACAACTGACAACGCACGACACTATATTTGTCGGGTAAGCAGATGGCAGATAACTTTGTGCCTGAAAACCCGACAAAAGGGACTCAAAATGTCTGCTCAGTTGCAACTATTATTTTTAATTGTTAACTAATAAATGTCTTATGACCCAGCATTTTTTGTTCAATGTTTCAGTTTTTCTCCTTTTATTTTCTATTTAAATATATTTATATATTGTTCTATATATAAATATATCTAAATATATTATTCACAAAGAAGGTAGCTCCACTGAGTGTGAATACTATAGACCTATAAGCTTACTTTCAGTAGCATACAAACTATACACCTCCACAGTAAAATAAGGCATACAGTTGAGAATCAAATAGAGAGTGAACAAGCGAGATTTTGCCCAGGGAGGCCGACTCAAGACCACATTTTTGTATTACGAAGCATTGCAGAAAAAGGATGGGACAGAAATACGAATGTATAAATGGCATTTCTTGATCTAAAAGTAGCATTTAACTCTAAAGTAACTCTGGGCGACAGCTTAAGTCTTCTTTTCAATCTATTTATATTGTTTATGAATGAAATTCATGAAATCTGTAAGCCCCATACTGCCTGGACGGTCATCGGTAAATGGAACTTAAGAAACGTTATGTTTAGAAGCCTATTGTATGCCGATGACATGCAACAAGCCCTGGTGGAATGGGAGGAAGAATTCATCCGCAAAGGAATGTCAATAAATAGCAAGAAAAGCAAAGTCTTAGTGGTATCAAGATAGGAAATAGAAGATAACGAGCTGATCTGTAATGGGAAGGTACTTGAAATCGTGGAAGAATACACCTACTTGGGGACAATCATCGATACCAGGGGAAAAATTCATCCAGAAGTACCAAACAGAATATCCACATACAGTTAGGCATAGGGAGGTTGGTAAGGAAACAAAAATGCACATTTACAAATCAGTTTACCTCCCAACCCTCACATTGTGTGTGAAAGCTGGGTTAAGCTGGACAAGCAAGCTAGCCGTGTAACAGCTGCAGAGATGAAATTCCTGTGGAGAGTTGTAGGAAAGACCAGGAGGGAGCACATCAGGAATGAGAGGATTAGAGGAGAACTAAAAGAGACTGAGCTAATGGATTCCTTAAAAAAAGACAGCTTAAGTGCTTTGCCCACTGTCTGTCGGATGAATGATGAGAGAGAGAAGGTTATAGAAGTTAGACCCACTGGGAGGAGGCCGAGAGGCCGTCACATAGTTTCCTATCAGCAATACATTAGCTCATCGGAGAGGAGAGAGACAAGACCCTTCAGGAAATGAGGCAGCTGAGTAGGGACCGAGAGGCATGGCTGAATTAGGATTGAGGCTCCTCGACGCTAGCAATGGCTTTCAATTTTGTTGGAAAATTATTTAATAAAATACATCATTTTCATCTCTTTGATTTTTTTTCAGGATGCAGATATAGATATTTTCAAAGAAATCTGACTGAGAAAAAAGAAATAATAATATAAAATCAATAATCTTGTTTATATATTATAACCAAACAAATTTCGAAATATTTATATGAATAAATCCAAAATGTAGAAAATTAGATATTAAAATATATTTTAAATTGTTAAGCATATTTTTTTTCTTCTTTCGCTTTCTCCTATAGTGCCTTTCAGCGTAGGGGAGCGTCCAGCCAGGAGCCGAATTTATCCCGGTCTCTTGTCAGGTCTCCATTTAG
This sequence comes from Troilus luridus, assembly GCA_964056705.1. Lineage (NCBI taxonomy): Eukaryota > Metazoa > Arthropoda > Insecta > Hemiptera > Pentatomidae > Troilus > Troilus luridus. Next base: position 177,516,338 of record OZ057412.1, read on the forward strand.
TACGTCCATCTCCGAGGCTTTTCACTAGGTTTCTTTGAATATGCTATACTCCCAGGCGGGTTATTGGCCCACCCTAGGAGGCCCCGTTACCTCGAGACAACTGACCTTCTGAATATTTATGTCCCCTCAGGAGGTAGGGTGACCGGGCTATACCCCCTGGTACTGGATTTCCTCCAACCTGGAGGACCAGTGGCTGTTTGCAGTCCGAAGACTGGGCGATGGGGACGCCAACTCCCTACACCATGTTAAGCATACTGCTGATGAAAAAATTTTTTACTTTTTGAACCATATTAAAATATTTTATATCACTTAACAGAATATATTAAAAATTTCTTCCCTCTTCCCCCCCTTAAAAAAAAAAAATAGGATTTTAATTTGTTGATATTTTCATAATGTATTAAGATTTCCATTATTCTGTTGTTAGCATTGAATGGATCAAACTTTGAAGTTGACCAGCGCCTCTATATTGGGCTGACTGGAATCGCAGATATTCCAGGCGTATTGCTTCCTATTCTCATCCTAATGTACTTTGGTAGAAGGAACTCCGCAGCAGCTTTGTATGGTATTTCTGGAATCATAATGGTAGTATTGACATTTTTACCACAAGGTAATATTTATTTTAACAATATGAGTAAAATAATATAATATACCCTGTTATTACAATGTTTTGATTAAATTTTAGGACATTTTTAGATTTAGAATATTATGTTTGAAATTATATTAACTACCTATTCTGTTCTAAAATAGTTAGTGCTCATTCAAAATTGTTTTCCATTTTCTTAATTTTTACTGGATTAGTTACTGAAACAGTTGTAAGAAAATAATTAATTTCCTTACAAGTATTTATTGAATAACATGTTCTTGTAAGCACTTGTTATGAACAAACTTTGTTTGTGTCTTTGATGGTCTCCGTTTGTTATAACAATAAAAATTAACTTTTTTAAAAATCATCTTCAAGTATAATTTTTATCTATTATTAACACAAAAATCTTACAAATTACCAGGCTGGCCGGTTATGTGCATGGCTCTAGCTGGAAGAATTTTTGCAACAGCTGCACTTAGAGTTGTCAACTTTTACACAGTAGAACTATTTCCAACAGAAAATCGCAACACTGCTTTGGGTTGCTGCCTTGGCTTATCACAAATAGGTCCATGGCTTGCACCACATTTAGTGGAAATTTTGGTTAGTACACTTAAATATACTTCTTTATTTTCTATAATCATATTTTTCTCAAGGGAAGAAACATGACCCAACTTATATTTGTAGCCTTACTTAGTATCTCATCAGAAAAAACTCTGTCTCTTATATTGCTCATCAGTTATCAGAATTTCCAGCATCATATTTAGGATCTTCAAGAGCTACTTCAATGTGGCTTGGGAAAGTAATCAAAGAGATAAGAACAGCAAAGCAGGAATGGTTAAAATAAATGTCTTGAAATAGAAATTGTATAAAATGGATATGATTATGCAGGAATAGGTATAAGAAGGCATCACAATGTGACATGCGGTACAAATGAAAAGATATTGACAGAGAGAATAAATTTCATTATATACATGGTTTAGGGTGTCAATATGATTATATTGGATTAGGTTCAAAACCTCGCTATGGACTTTTACAATGATTCTTCTCCTATGGACATTGCATTTCTGCTAATGAAATTACCTACTTGACTAGTGCACCAGGTATAACAGCAACAAACATACTACCTGCATTCACTACAGACAAATATTATGCCTTATTACTTCACATTAATTTTACTCACTTAAAAAAGGAATTAATATTTGCAGAACAAAAATTGATCTCATTTAAAACCAGTACAACTTATGACAGAGAACATAGGCAACCACAATTTGTGAAATCCGAAATATATTCACTTATAAGTACACCTCAAACTAACAGATCCAAAACTTGAGGACTTATTAACTGTATAGGTTCAGCTGTAAAAATGGATCACTGGAAATTTCGATGCCTCTGTTAAAGATCATTATGATTGAGAAGATTTTTTCTCAACCAACTTCTCTATTGCGATTAAATGAGTTAGTTCTTGATGTTTTTTCGTCAATTATTCTTGATTTGATTTGTTTATGTACCAGTTTTAAATTATTATGATATTGTTCTACTAGTTTTTCAGTAACTTGGGCTTTGTCTTTTTTATCTTTTTGTGTCCCAAATGTAATTTCATTAGGAGTTAATTTTAATTTTAGATTTAAAGTGTTGTTGAATGCGATTATACCAAGACATAAATGCTTCTTTAATTTTATAGTAGGTTAGGTTTCTTTCAAATTTCTAAGAATTTCTATCAGCGTGGAATTCTATTGAGCACCCTAAGGAATTAGGATGATTGGGAGTGACATAGTATTGAACCCTACTTCCATGGGATTTCAACCAAATTATTTTTATATTCCCTACCATTTTCCATCTTAATTCTGTCAGGAGAGGGATATAGTTCTAAATATTCAATAATTACAAGCATCAGTTAACTAGCAAAAAGACATTTGGAGAATGTGTCAACTAAGGTGATAATGAATTTCTTTTCATTATGTAGCGCATCAATCATGAGTTATTCAGTGGTTTGTCTGCAGTCGGTGTAATACAGAATTTTGTTTTAATTGGCTTCCAATCATACTGTTACGGGCTACTGGGTGTAAAATGAATTAAACTAATAAACTAAGATACTAATATTTATTAACAAATTAAAAAGAATACAATTAAATTATTTAAAACAATTTAATTATTAAACTAATATAAATTTACAATAACAATTCCTAAAGATTATAAGCAAGGCCTAACTGTTATCTAATTACTAAAATAATATACAAATAATTAAGATATTGCTAATACTAATTAACTTAACTATTTACATAAGCTTGTGCAAATACAATAAAACTAAACTAGAGTTTATAACTACAAATTAACACTTACAGTCCTCTAATTAAAGTCCACCGACCGTAAGACTCTCCAAATATGACAAACTGACACAGTAATAAGCAGAAACAGTTTATTACACTCTCCTATTGCCACAGTTTACTGATACACTGAGTTGGCGAGACTCACTTATCACTTATCACTGACTCACACTTATTACTCACACGGACTGTCACCGTCCACTGTCACTGACTGATACTAACTGTCTCACAAGGCTAAGGCGGCAGCATATAAAGTCCCATCTAATGTTCGAGACTGCGGGAAGAGAATGGAGGCTTCTCGGCCATTCGAGGCCCATCTAATCTGTCTTAATCCTTCCAGCTCGTCATAATCCTTTCAGTCGATCTTTCTCTCTCTCTGACCGTAACAATACTTAGTCTTCCTGCATATTTCACACTTATTACAATAGTCAGTGATAGTGTCTTTCATTCTAGGCCAATAATAATCCCTTTTGAGTTTTTCATAGATTTCTAGTCTGCCTCTGTAACATGTTTTACCAAGTACAGTTGTTCGTTTGTATTATTTATATCTAAACATTAATTCTTTTCCTTTTATTTTTATCGGAAAAAAAAACTTCAAAATCATCAGGAACTGTTTCTGTGTTAGGTTCACAAAATACACTATTGGTTGTATTTGGTTTAAGAATTTCTAATAAAAGTTCATTTAAATCGTTACTGCAAGGATATGCGGTTTCGATATAGAATCTAGTTTTATTAAAAGGTTTTCTACCCGAACGGATTTCTTGCCTCTTTGAATAAATATCGGAAATTTGTCAATATTTATTGGTTTTCTTGACCAATTATCCAAATTTGTTGATTGGATGACTCCTGAGAGTGAACATTGGAAAGACTGCTGGTTTCTGCTTCATTGTCATTATTGTGATGAGGTGCAGGATGTAATAATGTAAACTTTATTTTTAATAAAAATCTTGAGTTTATTTTATTTTCTTATTTATTTCTTTACCTGAATTGTAGAAATTCCGAACGTCTTAGAATTCCCCCGTATTCCGGACATGTCCGGAAAATTAAGGACGTATGGCAGCCCAATCCATTTATGATATCATATTAATGGCCGTTTAAAAGGCGAGAATTACTCCAGAACCTGTTGTCCATTGGTGAGGGAAGGGGAGAGAGCTGACTCAGGAATGTAAGATTATAAACCTTAACTATGTATTGTCAACATAGGAATTAATGCGTTGTGTGATTTTATCCATAAAACACAAAGTTTTATGTACAATTATTTCAACCCTTTCTCTCGTTCATCATTAATCAAAGCCACTTATAACAAATTAGAATTAAACATGAAATTATTCTATTTACTTTTAGTAATACAAAATATGTAGTAAAAAAAAAGTAATGAAACCAATTTGTTGAACGTTACCAAGTGCTTTATCCATAAATTGATTATTATTCAAACATTTTATTTTATCAAAATTCTTGAAATATTAAAGCAATGTTCTGTTTTTATATTTGCTTAACACAATTAAAAGAATCATTACCATTCAGGTAGGAATAAGCTCATGCGTTTCAATCAATTAATCAAATGTTATTTAAAAATTAAATTAATATTTTTGTTTTTGTTTTACAGAGGAAGCAGTTTTGGTGGAGTCCCACTGTACTTTGTGGTTCTCTTGCACTCCTGGGTGGATTCTTGACGATGTTTCTACCAGAAACCAGAAATACTGCAATGCTAGATACTATCAAAGAGATGAAAAAAAATGAAAAAGAAGCTCTTAAGAATCATTGTGAAAGCTGACCAGTTGACATACTACTCTATTCAATTCATTCATCAATTTTGATTGTTTGTGATTTGAATACCGGGAGATCCACCTCCCCCAATAAAAAAACATGGAAAATGGAATATATAGAACATAATAAAGATTTAAATACAAAAATTATGTTGTGTTTTTTTGTATAAAATACTCATTGATCGAATTCCTACAATTACTTGGTGAAAATTCATCAAAATCACATTCAGCTGCTCCAATTTTTCCAATCATATGCTGCCGGACTGCACTGTTCAACTGATGTGATAATACATAGCTGTTTAGATACTTCAGATCTTTTATTAGAGATAGTTTTAGATTAGAGAGAGATGAGACAGAATGAGAAGATGTCATAATGTAGAAAAACGATTTGCTTTTCTTTATTAGCTTTTTTTTTTTTAACCACTTAAAGGAAGAAGGTCATTAGTTTAACCTGATGTTTTATGCATGACTTTCCTATATTTTAACAGATATCTATGTTTTGTTTTTTATCAGCTGTTGAGCCTAGTGTTAGGCCAATCCCTATCTTACAAATTATACAATTGTTCAATTAATTATGTTAAACATTTTAGTTGAAATACCCCGACATTATTTTAGAAAATGAAACTCTACAAAATAAGTACAAAAAAGAGTTTCATTTTCTAAAATAATGTCGGGTATTTCAACTAAAATATTAATATTTTATATAATTAAATTAAATATTACTCCTTGTAAGTCTATTGAAATATTAGTACCCACTTAGTATTGTTTCGGGATATTAAAAAAAAGTGTTAATCTTTTTCTTCTATATTGAAATATCAGTCTTATAATCGGGATTATGTAATTAATGCCATTCTTCACATATTGTCATTTGTATCACACTATAACATATCTCATACAATTCTATGAGTTGTATAGAATTGTACAACTCATAGAATTTATTTTTACTTTTAATAATTTTATCATCATTTTTTATAACTATGAATATTTTATCATTACTTTCTATACATTTATTCTACAAATATATACATTGACATCAGAATTTATATTAATATAATTTCATAATTACATTACTTTCCAATACGTCAGTGGTTTCCAACTAGCACACATATAAAATTAGTAACCCCAATATCAAACGCATTCAAATAAAATTAGTAACATTATAATTTTGTGCTGTTGAAGTGAAGCTTTGTATACAACTGATTTAGTATATTTCTATGGATTCATAACTTTGGACTCTATTACTGACGAGATGAAGAGTCCCAGGCATAAAGAAATATTGGATTTCTAGGTTTTGAACAAGCATTTACAATATTCCAATAAATGTTTTTAGATTTTTGACATGAATTTTGTGTAGCTAACTCCTAATAATCGAAACAATGTGCAGCGGTCCGTGGACCACCAGTGGTCCGCAGAAGCCAAAAAATGGCCCGCGAATGATTTTAAATTTAGTGGGGAGTGAGCCGTTGATCGCCGTGCAGTGAGTGACAAGAGCGCGGGTGGTGGGGGTGATATGCGGCGAAGAGAACACAATAACCTGTGAGATAACGTCTGTAATCTGCTGACAATTGAATCGTGTGCAAGGAATTAGTACCTACGCTTTGCGCTGTCATCTCATTTGTTATATTTGAGTGTCAGTAATAATATTTAGTATTACTTAACTGTGCGAGGACATGAATCATTCATTACTGACCGTTGATCTTAACTGTATTTCTTGAATTAGTTCAAAAATAGTATAGGTAAGTGAACTTTTTGTTTCAATAAACTCATTTCCGTATTAAAATGATCGTTTTCGGGCCGTCATTAATTGAACATTTTCAATGCGTCTATTTCTGTTTATGTCTTTTGGCGGGATCGTACCTATGGCAAAGTAGTATATTATTTGTTTACTTTGGATATTAATTAAAAAATAACTAAGTTCATTTTACCTAGCTTACACGATCATATTATAATACCTAAACTTACGCTTTTGTTTTCTTGGTTAGTATTCGGTTTCATTTTTTGTATTTTTATAACATGGCGCCTTAGAGAAAATACAATAGTTATATAAAATTTGGATTTACCTCGATTGAGAGAAATAAACGGAGAAATAAAACCACAGTGCGTTATATGTGCAACCGTTCTCGCAAATGACGGGTTAAAACCAGCGAAATTAAAACGCCACTTAGAAACGATTCATCCAAATTTGTCTGCCCGTCCGCTAGAATTCTTTGTAGGAAAATTAGAGAACCTAAAAATAATGAAACTAGGGTCTAGTGGTACGAGATTTGCAACATCGGAAAAATCATTAGTAGCGTCGTTTGACATTTCGAAATTAATAGCACAATCTAAAATACCTCACACAGTCGGAGAAACACTCGTGAAACCGTGTTTGATCAAAGCAATTTAGGATTTGGGATTAGAGGCCAACAAAAAAATACAAGATATACCTCTGTCCAATAACACGGCCAAAGCTCGAATTGAACTTATGTCAAATGATATAAGGATGAGGAGCAACTTGTTTCTAGAATCAAAAAGTCGCCATTTTTCCCTTTGCAGTGCGATGAATCGACCGACATTTCGAATTGTTGTCAACTACTTGTATTTGTTCGCTTTTTAGACGACGACAACTTAATTAGAGAAGAATTATTGATTTCACGGGAACTAGAAACAACATCAATAGGTATCGACGTCATGAACTCAATATCGGAATATTTTGAGAAACATAATCTTATGAGGGATAAACTTGTTGCCCTCTCTACTGATGGTGTTCCGGCAATGTTGGGATCACGTTCCGGGCTGGCAACGTTAGTAAAAGAGAAAAACCCTAATGTAATAACAACGCACTGTATCATACATCGCCAGGCGTTAGCTTCTAAGACTCTTCCTGGATGCCTTAATGGTACACTGCAAATGGCCATAAAAGTTGTAAATGTTATCAAAAGCAGCGCCTTGAATACGAATAAACATAATCATTAAACGAAAATAAACATAACACAGAGAAAAATATACATAATGAAGATAAAACTGAACCTTTGAGTGGTTACAATAACAGGATCCTCCAAAAACTTTTTCTTTTGTTGGGCTTTTTATTTAAAGTATTTTTAACTTACCTTTTATTAAATATCGCGATATAATACGAAACCGCAATAGAAAGTCGTGATATGATTAAATGAAATTAGTATTAGTCATTTTCGGAAAGCTGGAAATGTTATAACTCTCTTAATTTGAGGAAATAAAGTAGTATCGTAAGTTTTCCCCCTCCCATAGTGAGCTTAATAATGAAATATTTTTTTATTTTATTTTATTTTATACAAGGTGGAAATCTCAACAGACATATGAGGCCAAAAAATCTTTATTTACAATTATTATTTGTATTTATGTCTTGCCTCTAACATCTACCGTCTATAATAGCTTTCACTTCAACAGGTATCGAGCAGATTATGCTATTCTCGCAAGATAGTTTTTGTTAAAATAATTTCTTAATTTTTAACTTATGTATATAAAGTTTCTTTTTATTTATTTATTTAACGTCTTTTTATGCTGATATGGTTAATCCGATGATGCTACAGTGGGGGTCCAAAAGTTTTCCTCCTAGACTTTATAGGGATAGGGATCTTTAACGAGTACCTGGCACCAAAGAGGTTCAGGACCGCGGTTTTATGTTCCTTCCAAAGGACGGCTCATAAAATCGCAAACAAGGTTTTTTTAATCCCTTAAAAAAATCCTAAGACCGCCTACTGGGATGAGGAACCGTGATTTTGGGCATAAAAGGTTGTTATGCGGGCGTTTAAAACCGACCTCTACCTCTACGCGGTACCCCCAGGAAACGCTCTTTGATTAGGCTAACAGAGGCGGCAAAATGGTAGTCAAAAAGGATCAGGAGCCATTGTCTCTGGAAAACCTAATGTACAGCATGCAATAAACCCACCGTCTCAGGCAATTGACTGCTGTATGATTAAGGTAGCGAATCAGAGAGAGAGCCGGCCTGACGACTCCAAGGAGGCAATCCCACCATCAGGCTTTGGGATAGCGGGCCCATACCCTGTTATCTCGAGATTTAACAATGAAAAGAATAGATAGAAATAGAGATAGAAATCATATATCATGGGACAGGACATGGCGCGGAAAAAGGATTTGTAGACTAGGAACTTGGAACGTCAAAGGGCTAAAGGGTAAAGAATTGGAATTGGCTGAAGAGATTAAAAAAGCGAAGGTGGACATATTGGGAATTATGGAGACCAAGAAAAAAGGCATCGGAGAAACAGAAGTAGGGGAACACACACTCATTCACTCAGGAGTAAGTTTTCAGGAGCATGCAGGAAGTGGAGCGGCCTGCTTTTTCCATAAGGACATTTCTCACCTGATCATAGACTGGACAGCAATAAATGATAGACTCTTATCGGTCAAGCTAAGAACTTAAGAAGCACTACATACCCTATTTATTGCAAATGGACCTAATGATAACTCTATAGCCTCTGGGAAAGATTCGTTCTTTGAAAAACTACAGAGAGAGCTGGACGACAGTGTGGGTATACCTATCATTAAGGGAGATCTCAATGTGGGTAACGATGCAAAATGATGGAAAGGCGTGCTAGGAGTTCATGGAGAAGACCACCTAAACAACAACGGAGAACGAATAAAAGGGCTGCCTGTTGGACCGAGGAGGTGAAGGAACAAATAAAAAAGCTCAGATGGAATCATTGGAACTATTTGAACACCAGTACTGATGCAGACTATCATCTCTATAAGGAACAAAGAAGGAAGACCAAAGATGTCGTCGTAGCAGCAAAAAGGAAAGCCTGGGAGGACTTCGGAAACAAGATGGAAGAAAATTACCGAGAAAACCAAAAACTGTTCTACAGGGCTATTCGGGTTATGCAGAAGGAGAGCGAGCCAGTAGTAAAGCATATAATCGACAAAGAAGGGAACGTTCTCAGCAACCCAAAAGACATAATGAACAGATGGGCCGAATATTTCAAGGAGCTACTGGAGATGGATATCAGTCATCAGGAAGCAACAGAACTGAAACATCTTCTACAATCATGCTGGGAAGAAGACAACTTCATTAATAACGAAGAAATATCAAAAGTATTAGCGTCTCTCAAACTAGAAAAAGCTGCAGGAATGGATGGTATCACGCCAGAGATGATGAAATACCTGGGGACCACAGGAGAAAAGATATTTCAGCATCTCCTAAACTTGGTATGGAAAAATAAAGTTGTGCCAAAAGACTGGGAATTCTCTGTCATCATACCAATATTTAAGAAATGAGACTAAAGAGGTGGCCACAAGCATAGAGGAATCTCCCTTCTTAGTGTACCCTGTAAAATATATTCCAAAATACTAGAAAGACGTCTTAGGAATGGAGTAGAACCAATGCTGGGGGAAGACCAATATGGATTCAGAGGAAATAGAAGTACCCAAGACCTTATCTTCATACTGAGACAAGCATCTGAAAAGATTATAGAAAAGAACAAGGAAATCGACATCACAAAGGCCTTCGACAGGATCAGAAAGGAAGATATAATAAAGGCTCTCAGGGAGAAAAAGGTCAATCTGTGACTCCAGAAAGGAATCCTAAATCTTTTCAAAATGCAGAGAAATGTGGTGAGGACATGTAATGAGACATCACAGGAATTTGTAACAACCCAGGGGATCAGGCAAGGATGTAGTCTAAGCCCATTACTTTTTATTTTGACACTGGACACGGCCCTGAAAAGAGCTAAGTCAAGAAACCGTACCATCTAGGATATAGGCCAACCCACCTCAGTATCCTCGCATTTGCCGATGACATAATTGTTTTTGCAAACAATTGCAGGAACCTCCAGTTCAATTTACGAATCTGGGCATACAAGAAGAGTTGGATGTGATTAACATGACAATAAATACAGGGAAACCCAAAATCATGAGTATAGGAAGAAAAAGCGAGCATGGGAACCGAGTCGTAAGACTAAACAACACAGGGTTAGAGCAAGTAAGGGATTTTAAATATCTCCGTGCACACCTTAACGAACACGGCTGGATAGATGGCGAAATAAAAGACCGAATAAAAGCTGCCAGCAGTGGTTTTAATTCCCTCAAGAAAGGATTCATCGGGAAAAAAGAAGTGTCAAAAAAACACACAAAAAAGTAGTTTATAAAAACACTTTATTACCGATTCTCACTTATTCAAGAGAATCTTGGACTCTAACTAAAAAGCACAAGAGCCAACTCCACGCCATGGAAATGCGATATATAAGAAAAATGGACGGGAAGAATAGAAGAGACCGAGTGCGAAATGTAGCATTACTGTCAAATGTGGGACTTCGGCCAGCTGGGGATATCATTGAGGAGCATCAGCTGAGATGGTTCGGCCATGTTTCCAGAATGGCGGAAAACAGAGTGGCGAAGGCCGTATATGAGACAAAGGTGGAAGTTACGAGACCGAAAGGAAGCTTTGGGAAGGCGCAATCCAGGAGGCCTTTGACAGAAGAGGTTTGGAATGGTGAAGGAGAAGACGATTGGTACAGGAGAGGGATGCATGGATCAGGCACTACAAAAAGGATCCTCACATCGTTGGCGGCAGAAGAGGAGAAGATTAAAAAAAAGGTTGTTATGCTAACTACTAAAAGTTGTCTTAACATACTTATATTCAAAAATGTCCTAGATGATTCTTGGTCCTCTACGTACCGAATCAGATCCAATCTATAGTAATTAAAGAACTTTTTTTTTTTTAATTTAAATAGTTTTTCTTAAGCAGCTTTATATGTGGTTAAAAATTTATTTCATTATTTGGTTTTGTAATAATTTTCTCGATAATTTGGTACAATACACCAGCTAAACTCACTGTCGTTAACCTTTTGTTGGGTTTAAAGCGAATCAAATCATGACTCCAGGTGTTCTAGAATTATCGAATTATTCAAGAGTCCTCGTTGGATTTCAACGCTAGTGACGCCATTGAAGGAAAATCCCTGACATTTACAAGAGTTCTGCTTTACCATCCTAATGTGGAAACAAGTTTGGTTTTTGGGTTCCTGATGATGCCTGAATTGGCGAAACGTTGATTGATTATCTTTTATATTTAATGCTTTGCTTTTTGGGTTTTTTCCTATGGCATTATAATTTATGCCTCATTTGAGGTTTTCCTCATTTTTATTGACTATATAATCACGTTTCCATATTATAATTCTGTCGACATTGTAATCATAAATAATTTAATAGTTTTTATCTTATTTTCTGTTTCATTTTAGATTTTAAATTCAACAGATCAAAGCTGCGAGAAACAGTGAGTTAATTCGATATTTTTAATTACAAGGTATGTGAATTGCTATTTTTTAGATTCTTAAATATATTTTAATTATTGTAATTGATTTTGGGATGCCAGAGTAATCATTTAAGAGATTATTCAAATTATTTTTTCTTCATACGTCCTAACTTTATTCTTAATTGGATTCTTTTCCTGAGGTCTGCTGTGTGTTTACCAATTTACTAATTAATTGACTCACCAGGAAGGTTTAAGTGTATAATTTATCGAGGTTTTTGGGTAAATGGGTTGGGATATAACGATAATTGTCGGTAAAAGTATTCCAAAAAATATATATAAAAGTAGGTTTCATCGAAAGCGCTTGGCAAATATCTCTTATCTATCTATCTATCTTTATCTATACATATTATAAAACAAAGTCCTCAGCCGCGTTTGTTCGCGCTAAACTCACTAAAATAGCACGGATTTTCATGCTGTTTTCACCAATAGATTGGGTGATTCACCAGGAAAGTTTAGGTTTATAAGTTATCGAGGTTTTGTGTAAACGGATTGGAATATTGTCGGAAATGTTGGAAAAAGTATAGCCTCCTGGGAGATTTCATGGAAGGCTCTGCCTAATGCCTTTGTCATAAAACGAAACAATGAATGGTGGAATATTCCTCTTTTATTGATCTACAAAAAAGTCAGTGATAGGATATATCTATATTTATTTAGATGAGTACAGTATTAATCCTTATCAACTTATATACTTAAGTTACCTTGAGCATTTCATGCGCATTATTAGAATATTTTATACCAGATAATTTAAATGAGTATTTCATGGGTTACAGCAAAAACTTAACGCGCAAGAAAATATATTCATATACAAAGAATTTTTTTTTTGAAAGATGATAAATAAGTGTTTGAATTTGCAAAAGTAAAAAGTCTGACATACATAAACAGTTTAATAATTCGAGGGGTATTTTTAAAGAAAACTAAATCCTGCATCATTTTTCATACAACCCAAAATGATAATATGATTTTTTTTTGTATATCACTCTATTCTAATTTTAAACTTATTCAAAATTATTTTCAACTTTTTAATTTTGTTTGTATTAAAAAGTGGCTTTCAGACTATTAATTTTTCTTACCTTTGCAATTCATAGCATAATTTACATATGTTTTATTACTAATTGCTCATATTTAATGAATAGATAAAAGAAATTATAACTTATTTATTCGAAATTCTATTCTATGTTAAATTTAAAATAGATACAGATTTGAAAATAAAAAAAAAACAATTTGTTGATTGTTTTAAACTAATGTTATAATCAAAATAATCTAATGTTTTTTTTTGTTTTTTTTATCTCAGAGCATTGAAATGGATCCAATATCTTTAGAAGATGCGCTAGAAAAAAAATGTAAAAACCTTGGTTGGGTGATATGGATAACGTTTCTAACTGCTAGTCCCACTCTTTTCAATGCTGCACATTTGACATCATACGTGTTTCTTGGAGGAGATCCTTCTTTCTTGTGCAATGTCCCGGAGCTTGTTGAGGCAAACTGGACCAAAGAACAAATAAGAGAGATCAGCAGTCCAGGGTTGGTGATAGCCATTTTTTTAATAATTCCTGTTTTATTTTTTTCTTCATTTTCACTCTAATATGGAGTATATTACTATAAATATCCAGATTGGAGAAACAAAGTTGCATCCATTATTACTGGAATTACACTTTATTGAAGGAATTGGGTTTTGATGGAGCAGTTCTTTATACTAACACAACCCCAAAACCAGATGTGGTTAAATGTAACGGCTACTTGTATGAGGAAGAGGTAGCTCATCAGACATTAGTAAGCGAGGTTTGTATTGCAGATAATAACAATAAATTTTGATTTTTAATTTTATATTTTATGTTAGTTGATTAATTTTAAATCTGTAAATAATATAATATGACAGTGGGACCTAGTTTGTGACGACTACTCTCTCAGATCAACAGCCCAGAACAGTGTTGCAATCGGTAAACTTCCGGGAGCCTTGTTCTTTGGTCTCATCAGCGACAGGTAAGTTTGGATATGATATTTCAGTAACTGTTTTTAGATACTAAAAATATATTTAAAACTCGATTCATTCTTCAACTGCCTCGGATCAGGGATTCGCTAAACCAAGAGCAGGTTATCTCCAGCCATCCCAAAATAAAGTATAGTATAGTCTGTTAGTAGTTTATAGACGGTTATCTACCGTCGTTAGTCATCATACATACATCGTCCAAGAGCTTGACGCCCCCAGCCGCACCGCGTCCCTTCCATCCTGGTCTAACCATCTTGTCCGGGGTCTTCCTATTTTTCTTTTTCCCACTGGTGCATGGTTCATTATCCTCTGGGGAATGCTATCTTCAGCCATCCTTTGTACATGACCAGACCGCCGAAGCCTGCTGATAAATTTTACTGCTGGGACATGTGCCTTATTGCCCGGATATGCCTTATTCTTATTTCTTTGATGGGCCCATTAATCCTTCTGAGAATTCTTCTATCGAAAACTGCGATCTTCTGTTCATTGACTTTCTTTAGCATCCAGCATTCACAACCGTATGTCAGTATGGGTCTGATGAGGGTCTTGTAGAGTGTAGCCTTTGTGTCTTGATTTATTGCTTTTGTTTTAAAGAGCTTGATTATACCGTAATAACCCCTCGTGGCTGCTATGATTCTCTTTTCTATTTCTTTGGAGATGTTATTATCAGTATCTACAAATGACCCAGAGCACAAAAATCCCCGAACTGTTTTGAACTTGTATCTTCCAATTTCTATGTGTCGATCACGTACATCAGTCCCTCCAACCATGTACTTTGTTTTGGCTTCGTTTATTACTAGCCCCATTGCTTGAGCAGATCGCTCCAGAGCTTTAAGGCTTTTTCATGCCTGATTCCGACCTAAAGATTATATCAATGTCATCGGCATGAGCCAGAAGCTGTACGCCTTTATTGAAGATATGCCCGCCTATTTGTATTTGCGAATCTCTGATCACTGATTCTCTAGACCTAGGTTGAATAGAAGGCACGCCAGGGCGTCTCCCTGCTTCAATCCATTCCTTGTTTGTAGGGGATCTGATAGATGGGACTTGATCTTAATTTGACATTTAGAGTTGGATATGGCCACTCTTACCATTCGGACCAGCTTGGACGGTATATTCAACTCCCTCATTCCCTTCTAGAGCATCTCTCGATGGCGAGGTGCGTACCTATGCCATAGTCCAGCGTCTTTTACAGGATTAACCTTAACATGAAGATCTGGTCAGTCGTTGATCTACCTCGCCTGAACCCACACTGGTAGTCCTTGATAATATCCTCTCCACAAGGAAGTAGTCGAGCAAATATTCTGTTAGACAATATGTTGTAAGAAATGCCTCTGTAGTTTTTACATACAAGCGTCACCTTTCTTATGTCTCAGGCAGGTCACTCCATTATTCCTTTCATCAAGCATTTCTTCCTCTATCCAGATGCATTCCATTAGACGGGTAAGCTCCTTAACGAAGTCCTGATCAACATTCCTAAAAAACTTCCCTGGTAACCATCTAATCTAACCCGCGGATTTGTTATTATTGAGCTTCTATATTGCCTCACTCAACATGGGATGGGAGGATGGGGAGGATAGGAACTCTCCTCTGTTATCTTCCGTCATTTCCTCCCTCTGATCATTGCCACCCTCTCCAGCACTATACTCCTCGTTCATACCTAACAGTTCACTAAAGTGCTTTGTCCATCTACTGACCACTGACTTTTCCTCCCTGTGCACCCTCTTTTCCATCTTCTTTGTTCTTTTAGCTCTCTTTTGCTTGGGAGGTCCTCATGCATTTCCTTTGTATCATCAATGATAGGTCGTCACGCTTCAAACCAAGAGTTTCCTCTGCAGCGGCAGTCAACACACTCCTGAGGCCATTCCAGTGACTCTTCACCTCTTGTCCCATGCCATCAGTCCGTCTCCAAACCATAGTTTTCTGATTGATACATTCCTAAAATTGCTTCTTTACAACCTCTTCCTTGAGCCTCCCTGTATTATACTTGTAATCCTCGTGACCATCTCATTTTTACTGTTAGATATCCGAGCTCTTAATTTAGCCACGAAAAGGAAGTGATCACTGTCGATATTTGCACTTATGAACACTCTAACATCCTGTATGTCTGATCTATGGTGTCCCTCAATTAGAATATGGTGTATCTGATTTACTGTGTTGCCATCCGGAGAGGTCCACGTACCCTTGTGTACTTCTTTGTGATCAAACAATTTTCCCCTAATACTAGATTCTGGCTAACAGCAAAATTCAGTTGTTGGGAACCATTGTCTGAATAGTCTGAATGCAATCCATACTTCCCGACGTTACTGCAAAAATGTTCCTTTCCTACTTTGGTATTTAGATCCCCTACAATCATTTTAATATCATGCCTTGGGCTTTCAGAGCATATCCTTTCCATTACGTCGTAGTACTTGTCTTTCCCTTCTTCTGGTTTGTCTTCAGACATCAGAGCTATCAAAGGCTATGGAACATGCTCGTTGTATGATGTAGTTAAAGAATGTACCTCTCACTCTTATCTTGCAAATCTTGGGAGTAACTGTCAAAAATAAGTTATTCTTTGTTTGATTTTTCGGTCCATGAGGAAGCCAGTGTCAAATGTATCCTCTCGGTCGTGACAGCTATAGAAGACCAAGTAGACCATCCGATCCATATTCCCACTATCTGTCCATCTCATCTCCTGTAAAGCTAAAAAATCCAATTTATATTTGAGAGCCTCATTTGATAAAATCTTTAGGTCTCCTGGTCTGTATAAGGAACTTACGTTCCACATCGCAATTCTAATATCTTATCGCCTTTTCCAAGTCCCAGCGCTTTTCCCTGTAATCCGTCCGGCTTTGGTATTTTATTATGGTTTCGTAACAATTGTTTATATTAATAACGAGGGGGGCCGTTAATCCTACTCTCAATTCCCAACATGGAGGACCCAGGGGATTTCTATTCAAAGCTACCGTCTCTTAGAAGTGCTTTTTTGATAAGACTATCAAGCCTCTTCTACCCGTTCGCAGTAAAGCACCTCAACGGCCTATGAACGCCACCATTGACATGCATAGATGTTCGTCCACCGCCGCACTAATCCTATACCCTGATAGGCCGGGTTCTCAATTACCTCAAGACTGCCTGACCAAGTCCTCCATCTCGTGTTAGTTCATCGTTTTAATTCTAAATCGGGTTAACAGAACCCACCACGAGAAAGGTTGGAGTTGAGAAGGAGAAGCTGTACAAGGCGCATCACCCCCCCCCCCGGGCCCTACCGTCATTAGCCATCTGCTAGCGAATTGCTCGATCCCACGCTGATACCATTCCTTGGGATGGCTGTCAAAGAACTCTTGGACCGCAATTTCAACTTCCGCAAAATCATCAAATTTTTCCCCTTGAAGAAAATGGGCCATGGATCGAAACAAGTAGTAATGCGGTGGTACGAGGTCTTGGCTATATGGTAGATGAAAAAAAAGTCTCATATCAGAAGGATTTTTTCAATAAATTTTTGCAAATTTCTAACCTCTTGGCTGATTGCTGAGGAGTAAGTTCGTGAGGGACAGCATTTTTTCACCTTCCCAGTGGAGCGTAGATGGCGACTAACAGTATCTTTCGACACACTACACTCCCTGGCAAGTTCGCGAGTACTTGTGGATGGATTTGACTCAACACCTTCCTGCAGAACCTCATCAATATCCATTAAAGGTCGCCCGGAGCCCTTCTTCCTTTCCAACACCGTATTTTCACTACTAAATTGTTCAAACCAACGCCGCGCAGTGCGCTGGCCAAGGACACCTTCTCCTTTCTGTTTAATAATTTCACGAGTTGCTTTAACGGCTGAGAATTTTTTTCCAGTAATGCCTTAAATTGGAGGCCTGAGAATTTCGTAGGATTAAAACAGTTACTGTACTTTGAAATTTTTTTTTTTGTTTTAAATTGTTTTATTGAATTGTACAACTGTAATATATACATCTAGTACAAATGCTGTATGAATAAATAAATTCATGAAAGGACATGTAGAGGCACTACCCATTGGCAGCACTCTAATTACATTTCTATTATAGA
Source organism: Troilus luridus (assembly GCA_964056705.1). Taxonomy (NCBI): domain Eukaryota; kingdom Metazoa; phylum Arthropoda; class Insecta; order Hemiptera; family Pentatomidae; genus Troilus; species Troilus luridus. The sequence goes on from OZ057412.1 coordinate 177,534,321, forward strand.
AGGTCCCGAGGCCATCTTCTCTTCAGACGCCTGGGAGGATTGTCCAGGATGGTATTGGATGCAAGGATGGAAACTAGTGGGTTTGGATGGGCCTGGAGTTTATTATGGAATGATAGGTATCTGGAATGGGCTAAATCGGTAACATATGGAACGTTAAGGTCATTATGGATGGTTTTATTTGTGACAAAATAAGGAGCGTTTAGGATTTTGCGAAGGATTTTGGATTGCAAGGATTGAATACGAGAGGAATTTGATGGATTGGTGGAGCCCCATAGTTCAATTCCGTAAGCTCATATAGGTCTTATAACAGTCACATAAATAAGTCTTTTGTAATTGATCTGAAGCTTTGGGCGTTTGTCTAGTATGTGTTGAAGTAGTCGGAAGCGTCTAGCTGTTTCTTGTCTTTTCAGTCTTGTGTGAGGGTTTCAAGTAAGCCGTTTGTCTAAGTTGAGTCCTAGGTAGCGAATCTGTTCAACAGGGATAAGCGGAGCACTATTAAAGGATACATTAGGACAGGAAGTCATGGGTTTTCGACGAAGGGTAAAGGTAATTTGATGGGACTTGTTGGAATTGATTTTAATTCTCCAATTCCGACACCATTCTTCGAGGCTTGATAAATGTGATTGAAGGGATTGGGATGCAATATATGGGTCGTTATTAACTGATAACACACATGTGTCATCATCATACGTGGAGATGAAGGTGTTAGGATGGGTTGGGATGTCAGCTGTATATACTGTGTAGAGGATAGGACCGAGGATGCTAACTTGAGGAACACCAGCAGACTGGGAATAGAGAGAAGAGTAGCAACCATTATGATTTACTTTAAATGTTCTGCCAGTTAGAAAGGAGCGAATGATTAAAAAGTATGTAGGAGGAAGGAATTGTCGGATTTTGTAAAGGAGACCTGGGTGACAGACTCGATCAAAAGCCTGTTCTACATCGAGAAAGGCTCCCGTGCAGTACAATCTGCGCTCCAATGCAGAGGAGAAAAGTACGGATTACAGAATTATATATGTATGTGAGGAATAGGATAGCTTTTCGAGGAAGGGATTTTAGGATGTGAGCTGTAATTAGGTCATGTCTAGGAGCTTTACGGGAAGGTAAACTATGAATAACATTGGATATTTCTGACGGATGAAAAGCCTTAGGTGGGAGAGTCATTTGGAGTGGGATATCCAGTTCTGCTTCAATACACTCAATGTGAATAGGGTTGAGGATATCAGGGTGTGGATTAAAGGTTTTGAAGAGGTGTTGGGCGTATATTTGAGATTTTTCTTCATCAGATCTGGATGATTAAAATCTTTGAATTTAAGGATCTTTTTGGTGGTCGTCCATAGTGATTTGTTAGTAGTCGTAAGATTTTCAGCCACAGTAAGCAAATTTTGGATTTTGTAGTTTCTAATTTCCGTTTTCAGTTTGTTAGTCAGTTGGGTGTAATACTTTTTATCTGATGGGCAACGAGTCCTGTGCCACTTCGATCTTGCTCTGCGTTTTTCCCTAAGCAAGATGCGTAGGTGCTGTGGCAGGTTAGTCTATTGTGTGATATTATTTCTGTTTATGGTAGTGTTATCTTTTATACTGTCTGTTATTGTTTCTGTAAGTATTCCTATTGCGCTGTCAATGTCTTGTTTAGTCTTGAGTGGAATCCGTAGGTCTAGTTTGCTTTCCAAATCGTTACTAAATTGCTCCCAGTTAATTCGTCCTGTAATCAATGAAGGAGAGGAGGGCTTAGGAATGAAGGTTGAGTGTAATGAGAGCAGGACTGGACTGTGATCTGAGGAGAGGTCATCCGGGGATTTAATTAATACGTGGGAAGGAGAAATTTGGGATGTGACAAATATATCCAGGATATCAGGGCGTTTTTTCAGGGAAGTTGGCCAATAGGTAGGATTCGGGGGAGAGAGGATTGAATAACTACGAGAAGTGGAGACATGAGACAGGATATTGCCACGAGAGTTGGATGTTCGACAGCCCCATCGTTGGTGTTTAGCATTATAGTCTCCTCCAGCAATAAAGCGTGATCCGAGAGATTGGAATAATGATTCTAGTTGGTTATAGGATAGAGAATTGCCAGGAGGACAGTATACAGCTGATAATGTAAGATGGAAAGGACGAGTTGATATAATAATAGAGGTTGCTTGGATAGCCTCATTTGGAGTTGAGGGAATAAGGGAATGTGGAATGATTTTATGGATAAGAATGCAAGAACCAGGGTGTTGTCTGGGTGGTCAGATCTATAAGTGATGTAGTCGCGTATATAAAAATATGAACGTTTAGTGAAGTGAGTTTCAGTCAGTAGGGCAATGTCAATCTGATTGTCATGTAGAAATATGTCAAGTTCGTCTCGGTGGTTACATAGTCCGTTCGCATTCCATAAGAGGACAGCTAGGGGCTTCACATTCATCGCGGGAAGTTAAATGGAATTTCTGTGAGGAGTCTAGTGAGGAGGGTGATGAGCGGTTTGATAGTTTGTTGTAGGTCTATCAGGAAGGAAGATAGGATGGATTGTATGTCGGTGGGATTATGGATTTGGAATGGATATGGATGAGGAGGTTGAGATGGAAAATCAGTAGGGGTGTTGACTGGGTGCTGAGCCCGACGTTGGGGACGAGGAGGTAGATCAACTTTCGTTGGTCGATGTAGTGTGGGGTTTACCAGGATAGAAGGTTGTGATGGAATTGGAAGTGGGTGTTCTGGAGGAAGTTTAACACGGAGGGGTAAGTGGTGAGGAGGAATAGGATGTCGTGGGGGTTGGGCCTGTGCCTTGGGGATCTGTGGCTTGGATTGAGAGGTTAGGGGTTTAGATTGGGTGTTCTGAGGCGTCTGACGTCGCGGCTGCTGTAGAGTCTTGGTGTAGGCTTGAGAAGGCGGCTTTATCTCTTCCTGTAAATCGGCGATCGTTGAAGTATTGGGATGCTGCTGACTGATAGATGTTTGTGGCAGTTCTGGGAAATGCGATAAATTGCCAGGTGCAGGAACAACATTTAAGGTCTTCTGTTCAGTTTTTTTGTAAGCAGTATTGTGCGATCTCTGTCTATAGAGGTTTTTATATACGACGCAACCCTTGTAGCTAGCAGGATGGTCTTCACCACAGAGTGAACACATTTTGCAGGCTCCTCCTTAGGCTTCAAGCATGCGTCAGATGAGTGTGGGCCGACACATCTGGTCTGGTGATGGCAGTAAGCCTTTGTGTGTCCTAAATTTTGACATTTTGTGCATTGCACTATTAGTGGTTTTTGTCGGGGCTGCTCAAATCTTACCGTAGAATATACTAGCCTTGAGATCTGAAATACTTCAGCGTTATTTCGAGCTGGTTCTAAATCTACAAAAAATAGTGGTAGCTGGTATTTTTCTGTTGGGTGTAGAACACAGGATATGTTTCTGACGCTATGGCCTATTTCTTCAAGACCTTTTTTGATGGCAGCTGTGGGGGTGCTTGAGTGAAGACCTCTTAAGACCACACGGTATGCTTTATCTTCTCTTAGCTGATAACAATGGAAATCGTATTTATTAGCAGTAAGATGTTTTATCAATTTTTTATAGTTTTCTTTGTTATTAGTATTTATTTTGATATCCTGAACACGTGCGTAGCACCTGAAGTTTGGTTGCCCAATTAAATTGGCGATTTCATCACCGAAAGACAGAAAATTGTCAATTTTGGTGACATATACAGGTGGTGGCACAAACCTTGAGATTCCGAGTTCTTACTGGCTGAGCTATTGTTGACTGGTGAATTATGGGAGGTTGCAACGGTGGAAGTTGCGTTTGGAGTTATATTGATGGCTGCAGAAGATTTACTGCGAGTTTTTGGTGGTGATGGTTTTTTATCGGCTGGTTGTTTAGATTTATTCTTTTTTTTATTTGGTGAGTTGCCGGCGGAGCCGGGGGCAGGATTTCGGTGGCGCTTTTGTAGTGTACGCCTCTTTAAATATAAGGAATCAGATTCACTTATTTCGGAAAACGGCGTCTCTTCCTCGGAATTTTCGGAAGCTGAATTCTCATCCAGATCCATTTTATCCGTTCAAAAGAAAATATAAAAATTAAAAAAATATTGAAATAAAAGTTCTTTAAATAAAACCTTAGAAACTTGAATATTTACAATATTATATACAATTACATACAAAATGAAACATTTTGAGTACATATAGATTAAATAAAAAGTATAAAAGAAGATAGAGGGAAAAAAAAAAGATAATGTCACTGGGTTCGAACTCAAGATCGGCCGGAGAGGAGAACAGTAGACGGCCGTGACCGTGAAGTCAATAGTAAATAGCTGATAGGACCTCCTAGAGGAATTACCAGCCGGGTGCGTAGTCTCTATCAACCGATCACTATGTTGTATATTTATTAATTGTCAATAATAAACCACTCACCTCACTTTTAGGTTAATGTGAAAATGTTTCATGCGTTATAAACTCAATGTTTATAGAGTTTCACTAGAAGATTTGAAGTAATAACGGGCTGAGAACGTAACAAGCACGGAGCTAAACTACAATGGAACTTCAGTTGCGGCCATGACACTTGCTACACTTTGAAATCTTGAATTTGAAAAAACGGTTTTGTTGTACACCCTATTAATTCGTCGCTTTAGTGACAAAAACGTATCTATAAAACAGCCATTTTTTTAGAAATAAATGAAATAGTGATTTATGAGTCAAAATAAGCAATAGTGAAAATAACAAATTTATATCCAGGCATCGCAGATACAAGACCTTGTAATCTTGAAATAGAACATGAAAAATTATATCTTTATACTATCTTTATTTAACTAAAATCATCAACTTTTTCAGGCTAATATTAAATTTTAATAATATAGGATTGGAAGAAAGAAGACCTTTATATTTTCAGCTATCCTTTGTATGGTAGCAGGACCTGCCACTGCATTAGTAAATAGCTATGTGATGTTTATCCTGTTCAGAATGTTAACAGGATTTTGTAATGCTGGGATTTTTGAAATCAGTTATACGCTCTGTAAGTAATGTAAAATTATATGATATTTTAAATAAACATCAACATACAATGCATATAAACAAGAAGATTTCGAATTTTCATATGTATACAGTATCGATATTATCGAAGAACAAATAATTCGCTGTGCAGATATCGATCAGCCCTGCCTTTGAAGTCGTAGACAGGGGAGCGTCTTCAGTGAATAAAGTCAATACCGAAAAGTTATAATATTAATATTCGTGCTCAATACAGAAATCAACAACTCCTTTTAATTAATTATCGAATTAATTTATTCTCAAAATCGATTCAGTTCTGGGACTACCCATTAATGTTTTAAACATTTATTTTTATTTCACTGTGCCTTGAGTTATCGAAGAGAAACCTTAAAAAGTAATCGATAGTTTGTTTTAATCTTTCTAGTATGTTCAACGCCTAATTAACCATATCACACAGCCATATTTAAAGTGAGGAATGATAAGAGATTCTTTTTTCTCTTTATATTTGTATCCACACTTGTCAAATACAAAATATGGACAATCAGCAGATTGGCTATCAGAGAAATAAAACAAAATGACACGATAGGTATGGAGAAGAACAGTACCCAGTGGTACTTCTCCCATGGCTTGATTTAACTTCCTATGATAACAGATCCCTTATCCACGATTTAGTCTCTTTCTAGTGTTCTCAGGCACGAGAGTCGTGTCCATTTCTACTATTAATGGGTTTGGGTGTTAGTGTAGTTTATCTTGAAAGCGTGCGTAGTATGTTCGTATGTTTTCGTCAACTGTTTGTATTTATAAGTCCGCATGCAAAGTTTTTTATTGACATACCAAGGTGCTTTTGTGACAAGTCTGATTACTTTTGATTGGAAAGTTTGTAGTCGTTTTCAGTGAATCTGTTTAGTGAAGCCGTAAAATTTTAATGCATATGTCCAAACTGGTTATATTAAGTGTCCGTGTATAATTTTTGACTTGTTTGTAATTTGAATTTTTTTCTGAATAGAGAATACATTAGGTTCAGTTTAAGATTTAGTGACCGCGTTTTTTCTTAATATAAGGACTCCATGTCATTCTCCTCTTAAACGTTAGTCCAAGGTATTGTACTTTGTCTGTCTGTGGGACGGATGAGTTATTAAGGCAAATGGGAGGACATGTTTCACGTCTAAGAGTAAAAGTGATGTGTTGTGACTTTTCGTGGTTTAGTCTAATCTTCCATAGTTGGCTCCACGCATTCAACTTTTGAATGTTATATTGTAAGTTTTGTGAAGCCTGTTTAGCGTCTTGATGATTGGTGATTAAGGCAGTGTCGTTAGCGTAGGGTGCTATCAGTATTTAGGGACTTTGTGGAATGTCATGTGTATATATTGTGTACAATAGCGGTGAATGTATTGATCCTTGAGGCACACCGGCTAATATAGGTCTTATTGAAGATTTGATAGATTGATAGAAGATTTGAGCCCTGTCTTACTAAGGAAAATCTCTCTGCAAGGAATGAGAGAAAAATTAAGTAATAAGCGCGTGGTATCAGTCTTGAGCTTAAAGAGAAGGCCCCGGTGCCATCCAAAAGCTTGAGCGACATCCAAAAGCACACCAGTTGCATATAACTTCTCCTCTAGTGCTGTCGATATGTTGTCAGTTACTCTGTGTGATTGTTGTATAATATATTAAACTAGGAGTTTACAATTAGGTTACCTAAGACGCTATTACTAACAATGGAACGTTTTATGGCTACCCATCGACTATTTTGAAATTTGACTGGTATGGAGTTTCCAGTAAATGGTTATAAAGTTCAATCATAAGCAGAAATACCTAAACTTTTAAGAGGGTATTTAAAAGTCAAGGGATTCGCACATTTTACTATAATAACATAGTTAGTATTAATTATATCTATAGCACATTCCCATTCTTGTATACACTAGTATGTACTACACTTTATATTATGTATGTTATACCTATATACACCATTATATGTATGTTATTCAAGTTTAGGCTTGATCAAGTCAACTAAACCAAAAAATATGTTTGTAATCTCGCTTGATGGTTATAGGTTTTATTACATTAATATTCTTCTCATAATCGTTTATTTTTCAGTGCTGGAACTAACAGTAAAGAAATATAGGACATACTTAGGAAACATTTACAACACATTTTATTCTTTTGGTCTCATCTACCTTCCAATAGCATCATATTATACTAAGACCTGGAGGCAACTACAATGGGCAATCTCTATCCCCATGTTTATTATCCTCCTCCATTGCTGGTACGAAACATTATCGATTTTTTTTTTAGTATTTATAAACATTAGTTTAGTATTTTGATACATTTATTTTATATATTTTTATCATATTTCACGTTAATCCATTACGGATATTGAATTTTTTATTTGTTAAGGTACATTATGACTCTAGACTAACAGAGGAGTTCCCAGTTAAGTGTACCCATGTTATAGATGCTTGGTGAGCCCCATAAAAATCCCTCGACCGCCCAGTGTGTCGATCTACGGGTAATAACAAAATAAATATATGTCAGAGCCGAACTGGAACCCGGACTAATAGTTCAACCATTATGATTACTTTAGTCGAGCCCCGGTTTGATAAAAATGAACATCATATTATGTTAAGATAAAATTGTATTTGTATATGAATATATTATTACATTAGTATATTGGGTATCAGTTCTGCAGGTTGTCACTTCGAGTCAAGTCACAACAAGCTTTATTTTTCATTTATTTTTTTCATATTCTCGAAAAAATTCAAAGCGACCACCAGCGGAAGTGATATATGATTTACAGCTCATAAATGCATTCTCTCACTTACTGATGAAAAAAACTCAGTAAGCACTCTATATCATAGGTAGCCGCTAAAGTCTCAGATTAAGCCAAAAGCAAGAAGGCAGTATGTCAAGTGAAACTTTGGCAAAGGGTGTGACGTTCAGAGAGACAGAGGGACCGGCTGAAGGGATTAAGATAAGCCGGAAGGGATTAAAGTATAGTCTAGAAACTTCGCGATCAGCGTGGAATGGCCGAGAAGCCCCGCCCCCCTCTCTTCCGACAGTCTCGAACATTTGATGTGCCTTTATATGCCGCCCGCCTGAGCCTGGTCAGGCAGTAATAAGGTAGTAGTAAAGTTGTCGACTTTGGTGACAGTTAGTGGCAGTGTGAACTAGTCTGTGATAAATGCTAAGTGAGTGTAATAAACAGTTTGTCATATTTGGAGAGTATTACGGTCGGTGGACTTTAATTAGAGGACTGTAATTGTTAATTTTTAGTTAACAATTATTAATTTTAGTTAATAATTATAGTGTAATTATATTGTATTTGTACAAATTTATGTAAATAGTTAAGTTATTTAGTATTAGCAATATCTTATATTATTTATATATTATTTTAGTGATTAGATAACAGTTAGGCCTAGGTTATAATCTGTAAAATATTGTTATCGTAAATTCATATTAGTTTAATAATTTAATTGTTTTAAATAATTTCATTTTAGTCTTTTTAATTTGTTAATAAATATTACTATCTTGAATTTAGTAATAGTTTAATTCATTTTACACTAGTAGCCCGTAACATTATCAATTATATGTTATTTCCATAAAACACATTTGATTTATTTTATATATTTATATATCTCCTATTATAGTTTCTTACCTGAATCACCAAGGTGGTTAATCACCAAAGGAAAACTAGAAAAAGCAGCAGATATTATAGGAAGTGTAGGCCACTTGAACTCTGACGAGCCGCACCAGATATCCCGTCCTGACACCAGTATCAAGGTATCTAGAATTTATTGAAAATATAATAATTTCTAAAATAACTTTCTTTCTAAAATAATTATTCTTTTTTTTTTATTCTTTTTTTTTTTTTGCAGAGTCAATTTTATTCATTCTGCTTGAAACTGTTGTCATTGTTTAATGATTTCATTAAACTTTTTTCAACGCTTGAACTGGCCAAAAGAACATTAATATGCAATTATTTATGCTTTTTTTTATACTTGTATTTTTACATAACAGGTATGAGTATGGTCTAAATTATTTCATTGATGTATACTTTAACTAGGTTATTTTCCAGTGACTTTTTTTTTACTTTAGATACGTTATTTGTAAATATTTATTAAATAGTTATATGAAGGATATTTTATGTATATATATTTCATTTACTATATATCTTTAAAGTTTATTTTACTCACAGCAGTCATTTATTATATTAATGTATATTATATGGTACACTGGCATCATCACTCCATCACTCCATAAAAAGGGAGACCAGATTATCTGCAGTAATTACCGTGGCATAATTCTTCTGAACAGCACATATAAGGTCCTGTCTAATATCGTCTATCAGAGGCTACTTCTGCATCCAGAAAGAGAGGTAGGAGTCTACCAAAGTGGTTTTATGAGGGGGAGATCAACCACTGATCAAATCTTTGCTCTGAGGACCCTGCTCGAAAGAACGCACGAATATAACATCACCACGCACCACCTCTTTATTGATTTCTGCAGTGCATATGATAGTGTCATAAGAGAGAAGCTGTACTCGGCTTTGGTGACAATGAACATCCCCCTTGAACTGATCTTACAGAGCTGCTGATGATAGGATCAAGATGTCAAGTCAGAATACAGGGAGACCTGTCAGAGACTTTCACAACCACAAGGGGCCTGAGACAAGGAGATGGCCTATCATGCTGGTTGTTTAATCTAGCATTAGAGAAGGTGATAAGAGACTCCGAAGTGCAAAGAAACGGTACGATTCTCACCAAGTCTGTCCAAATTCTAGCCTACGCAGATGATATAGAAGTCATAGCAAGATCACAAAGGGACTTGGAACGGGCCTTCTGGGCTATAGAGGCAGCTGGGAGGAAAATGGGTCTTCAAGTCAACCAAGCAAAGGCCAAATACATGGTTGATAACCCTCTGAGGCCACCACCATCTACTCTTAGGTTGGAAGGATACACCTTTGAAAGCGTTAATAGTTTTGTGTATCTAGGTTCCCTAGTGTGTGCAGACAGTATGCCCTGTCAGGAGGTTCAGAGACGAATAACGACAGCAAACAGCAGCTATTTTGGCCTAGCCAAAATACTAAGAAGTCATTTGCTGGCAAGAAAGTGTAAGATCGCTCTGTACAAATCTTTAATTAGACCTGTACTGACATACGCTTCAGAGACATGGCCATTATCACGTACAGATGTCATCAGCTTGCAGGTTTTTGAGCGAAAAATTCTGAGAAGAATGTTGGGACCTGTGAGGGATGGCGCCCAGTAAAGGCAGAGACATAATGCAGAGTCGTACCAGATTTACCGGGAGCCAGACGTGGTACAATTTATAAGGATCTCAAGGCTACAATGGGCGGGGCATGTTGCAAGAATGGACGGGGACACACCTATCAAGAGGCTGCTCTTAGGGGTATGTGGATGGGAGGAGAAGGAGAGGACGGCCACGACTGAGATGGGCAGATGAGTTTGAAGCCGACGCATAGAAGCTTCTCAACACCAGAGCTTGGCAGACCCTGGCGCAAGATGCAAATCGTCCAGATTACTGAACAGATGGAAATAAGTCAGACGAATAATGTGGGTGTGGGAGGCCTTCGTAACTCAAGTCGTTTGGTTTCTCCATTGTCTGTTGTGAAACTTGAGGCCTGGCGTTGTCGTTTAAGAGTATATGTACCTTCCGATTAACCAACTATTATTATGACTATTCTACGGCGTTACAACTCGGTGACGAGTCCTGGCCTAATCTACCGGATTCTTTTTTCCGGATGTTTTTCTCTGTTTAGCGCAGCCATCATCCAGCTCCTGTCTCCCAGGATATCTCTCGCGTCTCTTACTACTCCATCCGACCACCTCAGCTTCGGGCTCCCCCTTCTTCTCGGGCAGTAGAGAGGTTCTGTCAATGCGATTAACCAATACAAGTTGTTTTGTTTTTTATTAGTTTTTGATGCTTTACGTCAATATCCATGTCATATGCTGTGGATGTGATGGTTTCCACTCTGGGTAGAAAGGAGAAATGAAATTATTCCCTGCCATTGCCTTGACCTCTACAAAGAAATCAACACCTTTTTTGGATTCAAATTTGGTTTCCCTGTTTTAAATTAAACAATACCCTTCCCAGAACGCGGTGGTAATGTTTCTTGCAGCTTGGGCTGCCGGGTGTTGAAGTTTATAATAAAGAAGATTTATAACATCTCATTACAATCTCCAAACATAAACATAGTTAACAACAGAAGCAAATTCATTTCACTTTGAATTATTGAAATAAAAAAAAAAAAAAACCGAGGTTTTGTATACCTACAAACATAAAAAACATATAAAAATATTTTATATAATATAAATATATATTTTTGATTTTTATTCTGTCATAACATACTGAGACATTCGTTATTCTGTTTTTAGCTCTGAATGGAACAAATTTCGGCATAGATCAGCGCCTCTACATCGGTCTGAACGGAGTGACTGACATTCCAGGTTGCTTGCTTCCTATCTTACTTCTCACGTACTTTGGCAGGAGGAGTTCCGGCATTACTTTGTTTAGTGTTGCTGTAATCGCAATGGTTGCGATAACGGTCTTACAACAGGGTAATAATTTTTTCTAAGAAGTTAAAATAGTTCCTGCTTGGAATAAACTTAATACGTTATTCTAAAGCTTTTAGATTTGTATTTGATATTTTTTTTAAATATCTATTGCTAATCTGTTATATATATATTATTAAATAATTTGTCCTAATTCAATATGATTTTCAATTTAGTTAGCTTTTATTTGGTCGAATGTCGCACGATTCATAAGAATCTTAAAGACTTCGGTGCTATATTGGAAGAATGGAGAATGGTTCGCAAACCAAAAGACTTAAATTTAGGTTCGTGTATGGAAAGAGAAAGAGAGGGAGGCCACGACTGAGATGTGCAGACCAGGTCGAAGACAATGCTCAGAAACTAAAACGAGGAGGGAGGCGTGAGAAGCTTTTATTGAACAAGGGGGGAAGTGCGTGGAAGATTTTCATTAGAACAAGGGGGCGTGGTACAAAAAAGGTTGGGAACCATTGCAATAGAGCCTCTTAAGCCCTAGCGCAGTACTGACAGGAATGGAGGTGACGGTTTGACGCGGTCAAGACACATTAAAAATGGTAATGCCAGTGATTGATTGGGGAAAGTTATGGATCATAATATTAGGGAAAACCCTAGTTCGTTACACAAACGCATTTCGCTTACTACAATGAAATTAATTGTAAATTTTATTTCAATCGAAACATTTATTCTTCATATTTTTGAAACAACAGAAATTATTTAGTACCTACATTGATCACTTGTATGCGTTAGCGTCACTGTTCATTATCATATACGACATTATATGTCATATGTTTTTTCATTCTAATCTTACATTTTTTTTTTCTGTACCACTACAATCCATGGTATCGACAACGGTGACTTGCTCGATATCACGCTCAACTGCTAGAGATGATAGAGGAAGCTATATTATAGAAGATAGGTGTCTGCCAGGAGCCAGGAAAGTCTGCCGATCCAAATGTGGCATTTAACAGATTAAATAATAATGTCGCAGTCGAAACTGAACCTAGGTATACTAGGGCATGATGACTCAGCGGTCTACAACTGGGCTACCCGACTCTCCATCAATCATATTACACATTGTTACTTCAGTGAATTCGTTCCGAGTGCGAGAAGAAATTTCTATATTAGTTAATTATCTAGTAAAAAAAGAAATTTATTTAATCGTAAATTAAATTTTTAAATCCTGTCCGACTATTTAAATAAGGATAAATCCATGCTACACTGAAAAGATCATTTAGTTTCGCACCTAGGAATAAAAAAAATATCGTTTAATGGTCGCCTATAGAGTAGTAATAACCCCATATGCCTAAAGTCACAGGTTTGAAGCCCGGCTGGTCTCCCTAGGATTTTTTAATAGGAATACAAAATCCTTGGTTAGGCCGTTCTTCGGATGGGGTGAAAAATGGTTATCCCAAGCCTGTTCGGTTTCAGGTACTCCCATAAGATCTTAATTATTTAATTTAGGACTCTCACTTTAGCTTCTTCCGATTAGCCATAGTAGAATATAGTGGCGTTAAGTAAAAAACAAAACAAATACAAATCGTTTGAGTCTTTTTTGAATGGCACATATGGAAAGTCGGTCATGGTGAATAAGTTCTTTTCTTTAAGTAACTTGATGTACCACTTCTGAACCATTAGACATAGACACAGCTACACCAGAACTACTTTGCAAATCCTGGTTAATTAAGAACAATAAAACATGTATTACAATTTTTCACTATCACGAACGATATCCACTTCATTTATTCCTGTCTATCATCGTTTATTTCGTAAGTCATTTTTTTTTTTAAATTAACAGGTTGGCCAGTTATGTGCATGGCTCTAGTTGGAAGAATTGTCGGAACTGCAGGGATTGGAGTAATCATGTTTTACACATTGGAACTCTTCCCAACAGAAATTCGCAACACTGCCATGGGCAGCTGTATTACTTCAGCACACTTTGGACCTCTCTTGGCACCGTATATAGTGGACACATTGGTTAGTAATCTCATATCTATACAATTTCATTATATTGTTGATTCCTAAAGGAAGAAACCTTGGTGGTACTCTTTTTATTGTCAGGATTTTACTTTATAGAAAACTTAATAAGCTATGGAATGAGTACAACGGCGGATCCAGGATTATTTTCTTGGGGGGGGGGGCACAACTGGCAGACGGAAAAAAAATCAACAATAACTTACAAATAAACTTGTAGTATCTATGGAAAGGTTTCAAAGGTTTATTAAAATATCGAAACAATAGTTTTACGCATGTTCTTTCTGTTATTTTAACAACTATTATCATGTGATTTGCCTATAATTATGTCCTATAATGGATTCTCCACATTTCACAAAAAACTGTCTGGGGGGAGGGGGGGGGGGCACATGCCGCCCTTGAATGAGTATATACAATGTTCCAGAAGTTATTTAACTGAATTTTTCGTGAAAAAAAAAAACTTTTCACTACAACCTAGGGACGGTTTTGAGCTCAGTATATGGAACAGAATTTACGGTATCTAATGCAATGGTTGTCCAGGGAAATGATTTGTTCAAGATGGAGTTACCTGTGGTGTTGTGGTTAGCATAACAACCTCCTATGCACAAGATCGCGGGTTCGCAGCCCGGCAGGTAGTCTTAAACTTTTTCTTCCTCATATACCGTGATCAGTGTTGAGGATCTTGTTTACAAAGCCTGATCCATGGATCTCGGTCCAGCTTAACCTGCCTTAACCTTCTCTAATCCTTGCCTCCCCTCTCGTAAACCTTCCTGACTATACCTTCCCATTTGTTTCCAAGCCTTCATATTTCCCATCTTTCTTCCACTCAAGTCTCGTATATTAGTCTGACTATTATTTCAACCTATATATACCCTTTTCACGCGTCCAAAAGAGCATTACCTGTTTCTCCTAATATATTTTCAGCTGGTTTTAAGCAAAAATCACCTTCCTAACTGTGGAGATTCTGATCCTATCCATCGTAGTCTGTCCTTCTATTCTCCTCAGAAACCTCACCCATGTTGCTGAATTCAAAAGGGAGTACTTTTATTTTTTATTTATTTAAACACCCTTCCTTTCCTTACGGCAACACGGGTTTTGCCAATATTATTCATTACACAATATTAATTATCACACAAACTTACTAATTTTCAATGTATTTCACTATGTCTCCTGCTGATCTTTTCCGTGGGTTCCTCTGCCGAGATTTAAAAGTGTTGCTCGTACTAAATTCTTTTCGAAGCTAACTCATGAACTATATTAACTTAGTACATGCTCTGCAATTTCGGTTTGTGTTACCTCCTGTATTCTCCAGTGGACTCTTTAATTTTTGGACTGAATATTTTACGCTATAGCATATTATCTTTTATATCTCGAGACGTATTTCATGATTTTTCATACGTTGCGTATAATTGGGCCTTGATATTGTAGATCGATAGATTTGATATCCCTACCAAATTCTGATCTACAAATGACATCGCTTCCACTCTATCTTCACTTTAGAAATGGTGTCCTTCTGACCTGAGTTTTGCTAACTGTACAGAGGGTAGCTTTTAAGTTATGTACGCGCTTTTCATCAAAAGAAATAAGATGGTTGATCCACCTCATTTTCTTTTTTGTTGCAACTGATTGTAGCTAACGAATCGGAAGGCATCATTGTAACCAGGACTGCTCAGATTCCTGTAAAAAGAGTACATCATGTGTCCTGAACGTTTTCTAGGTAAAAGAAATTGCTATTAATAATCTTTTCATAACAATTAGATCTGTACCATTAATTTGACAGTAATCCAGTCATTTTGTGTAGTGGATAATTTAAAGCCAACCATTCTAAAGAAGTTTCGAGCAATAAATTTGAATAATTTTACCGAAGTCTCACAGTATCTCACTTTTCCTGTTACAAATATAACCTTCACTTTGGAAAGATACTTAATTCAACCACGTCATAAAAATGGTGCCTAAGTGTAGTGAAGTGAAGTGAAGGACGCTTTGCGTTTAATAAAATTATTATAGAGTTAATTATATAATTATTTGCGGATAAATATAAATTTGCAATGATTATTCAATGAGGAAAAGAATAGCCATTTAAACTAAAACTAAATAATTACAGAAAGGAATAAAGCAAATTTTGAATAATGAAGTTTTCCCATGGTAATAAAAGGACTTTTTACCTCAAGAGATGTAATTTTCCAGAAAGAACCAGTCCAATTTTGAGACTACAGTTTCCCTGGATTCGATTCCTTCAAGTACCTAGGTGGAATGATAACCTGTCACAATGACGTTACCATCGAAGTCACTGCGAGGCTGGTGTTCGGCAATAAAAATATCTCAAGAAAGGCCAAGCAAATCATTTATAAAACTATTATCCGACCTACAGTCACTTACTGCAGTGAAACCTGGGTCCGTACTAAGTCACTGAAGGAAGCCCTCAGAGTTTGCGGGAGGAAGGTTCTAAGGAAAGTTTATGGACCCGTCAAAGATGGCGAACGCATAAGAATGAGGAAACACAGAGTCGTTTACAGAGCCCGGCATTATTACCTTCATAAAGAAGAGAAAGCTGGCTTGGCTTGGTAATGTAGAAAGGATGAACCAGTCTAGACTCCCCAAGCAACTGTCGTGTGGCCATCCAGCTGGCGTGAGAAAACGAGGGAAGCCACGCTTAAGATGGCTGGATGATGTGGAGGACGACCTGCGAAGGATTGGAGAGCGGTGATGGTGACAGAAGGCTGCAGACAGGGAACATTGGAGTAGGCTGTTGGAGGAAGCCCTTGTCCTACTGTGACTGTCTGTGAGGGTGAGTGAGTGAATAAAAGGACTTATAAATTTAATCACCAAATAATATGGTAACAAAATAGGTTTTAAGGAAAAAATATAAAGATAATAAAGAAAGTGTGGAATAAAGTAGAAACAAACTTCCTTTAACTAAATTATATAAAGTTGTTGACCATGGAGATGGACTCATGGAGACGTTGTTATTCCTTTTCCGTTACCCAACACGTCCATAATAGAAGAATAAGGCAACTGGTAGAGCAAGAAACAACTATCCTCTACAAAATAGAGACAAGAAAACTAAAATGGTAAGGAAACTTAAAAATAATGTCAGAGGAACGAAGGCCAAAAACAATCTTTGGCTATAGCCCAACAGATAAGAGGAAATGAGGGCGACCCAAGAAGAGATGGTTGCATGGTGTGGAGGAGAGCATGGCAGCGAGGGGTCTTAGAGTAGGAGACTGGCTAGACCGAGATCTGTGGCGAGCTCTTTTGGGGACGATAAACAACTAAGTTGTAAAAAAATCGTTAAATAAAAAATATTAAGTGGAATCGAGATTATCCTTATTTAGTTTACCTTTGGTATTTTTTAAGGGAGCGGAGTGGCCCAGTGGTAGAGCACTGAGTTGCCATGTCGGGAATCCTGGGTCAAATCCCGTTGCAGGGAAGACTTTTATTTAGTCTGTTTGCAGCGGAAGATAGATCATATGGGGTCTTGTACCCTCCTGGGGCTCACCCAGCCTCTTTATAAAACATTATAAAAGGAGGGTATCCATAATAAATGGGGGGAATCTGGCGGTTCTTGTAGAATCGTAGAACCTCCTTGTAGAATCGTTGTCCATGTAGCAGTACGGGTAGAGACCATGTTCTGAACTCCAGACCACTTCAAGCGTTGTAGTGTTACAGGTTTGTTTTTATATTTTTACATTTTAATTAAAATGTTCTTTAAATTAGATGGAGTAGAGAAAGGTCGACTTATTGTAATTCTTTATTATAATGTATTCCATTCCCACTCATTTCAAAATTTAATAATGAGTAATCAAATTAAAAATTCTCTGTAATTGCAATTTTTATTCATTATAAATTGATATTTTGACGTGCTTGCATTTGTCATGGCTGAATATATAACACAACTTTTTTCTTATTTTAAAATTATTGCAAATCATTTTCTACTTTTTAGCTTTGTTTTCTATCGGTAATGAGGCCGGATATTACTCAGGGGGTTCCACTTCCATCCCGAAATTAATCGAACAATTGATTAAATTACATTTTATTTCAAGAATGTCTTGTAAATTTTGTCCGCAAGGGGTAGCACCTCCCGGACACGGGGGTAAAAATGTTTATGAGCGTATTTAAACCCGTTCGTTTTCTCCCATAAGTCGGAGTTGAGAACTGGTACTAGCGGAGAGCAGGGTGGTGCTCCGACCGAAAGGAAGGTGAGCTGTCAAGGTAGGAGACTATGTTTCTGAAGTTGGGCTAGATTTGGGGTGTAGCCGGATGGTAGTTCAGTTGTTGATAGTGCCAATCAAATCTGACAATTAAATATTTTATTTTTCTTCTCGTTCGTAGAGTTTTGATCACTAAACAGATGGGAGATCTTTTATTTAAATTTTAATAATTATTAGTGCCTATAGGATTATGGTTATGGATCATGGACCTTATTGTAAATAGAAATTATTTCTTTTTTAGTGGTTTTGGGAATATGGTTATTGATGGTGAATCTTGTTCTATGTTGTAATTATTATTTTTCTTAATGTCTTTAAGACTATTATTAATATAATTATTAAAAGTTAGGTGTAATTTTATAATGTGTTTGGTTTAATATAGCAGAGTTTTATTTGTGATAAATGGATGTTTTGGGTTTATTTCTTTACCCAGTTTCCCTATGTGTCCTCGACGTTACCATGTTCTCACCCTGCGCTTTTTAGGTGTCTATGAAGTCTAAGAGAGGAGCAGCAGGTAACATTTATTTTCTTCACTTTTGCGTTTTATTGAGGGGTCAAACCGTTTATTTATTATTTTTAGTAGTTTATAAGATTTATAATCTTAATTAATAGTATTATTGATTACAGGGCAAGAAGCATAGGTGGGTTCCAACTGTTCTTTGTGGCTCTCTTGCACTCTTAAGTGCAATTTTGTTGTTGTTTCTTCCAGAGACCAGAAACACACCAATGTTGGATACGATTAAAGAGATGAAAAAACAAGAGAAGGTGGAACTTAACGATTGTTCTGAAAGATCCAGCTGACATTTTCCTCATTTCACTACTCAAGCCCTAGTTATATGTGATTATTTGTTAACAGTGAAAGTTTTTTATAACTATAGTTTAAATAATAAAATTTTATAGAAATATTCCTTTTATTCATGAATGAAATTGCAATTTTCCGTAACAATTTTTACAGTTGCAGATGAGTTAAAAATGTTTTGTTTTTTTAAATTTCAACTGGTTCATTTTTGGAAAAAGTAGCTTCTAGATTTGAAACTAATGGCTTCGAGTGGGAATAAAGTTGTTCACAAATGGATAGTATTGGGCTCTGGCCAAATCACTAACCAATGAGACATTGAGGTCATTAAGGATGACATTATTCATTAAAAAGTAAGTATTATCAATTATTTTAGTAAGGATTTTTGGTTGAAATGATTGGACAAGAGAGGAACTGGATGGCTTAGTGAACCCAAAGCTCTAATCCGTAAGTCCATATAGGTCTTATAATATTCATGTATACGGGCCTTTTGTAATTAATTTGGAGGTTAGTTCGCTTGTCTAGTATATGTTGAAGTAACCCGGAACGGCTAGCAGTTTCTTGTCATTTCAGACTATTAAGAGGATTCCAAGTAAAACGTTTGTCAACATGAAATCCTAAGTATCTGATTTTAACCGTCAAGTTTTTAGTCCATAAAAACCTTTATGGTCCTATTTGACTTTGACTAATAGAAAATCAGTCATTTATTCTGAGAAATGACGCTCGGACGAGGAATTTCCAGAGAAGAACGAGACTGGGTGATGAAATGTACCAGGAAAAACGAAGATTAGCAAAGAAGCTATGCCGTAAAAACAAAAGGCTACAGGAATTAGAATAACTGGAGAAAACGGAAGACTACTACAAGGAAAAGGATAGCCGAAAATTCTTCAAAAACATTAAGAATATCAGAGCTGGGTTCAGCTCACGAGGAAATTTTATTAAAAACAAAAATGGAAACCTTCTTGGTCACGAAAGAGAATTATTGGAGAGACGGATAGAACATAGAGACCTTAGGAGACGACCAGGAAGCGGAGAAGCAAGAAAATGCCGAAGGGTGATTGGAAATGTACAAAGTGAGAACCTTTTCAAGAAAGGTTTTTGTTTTGAAGAATGGTAGAAACACCCTTATTTTTTTATTTTATAGTTCTTTTCGACCAAATTAAATGTTAGAAACCATGCAGAGGACTCTGAAAGGAAAACTAAAACAAGATTGGCTAACTATTTCTCCAAAATTTCTGATAAATGGCGGGAAAATCAAAGCAGCGCACAGTTTTTCGATTTGTACAAGCTAGGACAAAAGTCATGCTTAGAAATCTGAAATATGGTATTGGAATATTGTAAACAATACTTCCAAACATGGTAATCTAATATTTGTTTAAGTCTGACACACTTCACAGCACTTGAGGGTTAGGGCCCAAAGTAATCATAGCAATAGAATAAATCAGTGGAATTCAAGGCATCTTTTCAACCTAAAAAAAATATTGTTTAACTACTTTGATCGAACCAATCGTTGAATATGGATATTAATTTTAATCAAACTATATTATTTTTTTTTTAAATGCCCGAAGAGTTTTACCTTATTTCAAATCGTTGAAGTTATGAAAATGCCTATTCGGTTTGTATTCGGGATAATTTTCCTATACTTAATAGCTACAGCATTCCTATTTAGTCTGCACACTAGAGTATAAAATTTTTGTTAGAGTACTTTATTTCGGTAAGATATTTTGTTGAAGAATGGTTTATGCACCCAAAGAAAGAAAAAACTCTTATCTCTTAGAATTTCTTTCGACCAATTTACAGAACAAATTACAGAGGACTCTGAATGGAAAATAAAAATGATTTTGGCAAGCCATTTATCCTATTTATTATGTATCTCATTTAGCATTTATTTACCACGAAACAACATTAATTAGTTATATGATTAAAAATTTTTGGATGGATGAATGATGAGCAGAAGTATTATAATATAATTAAGTATTATAACATTTAATTAATTATAATTTAAATATATATATATATATATATATATATATATATATATACACACATATATCTGTAAGGGATTATATATACACACACACTCTTATTTTTTAAATAATTATAGTTTTTTGTTTCGTTAATTTCTGAAATTATTTTGTTGTTGTTTTGTTCTTATAAAACTTGTATACATGTAAATATCAATAGTCTTCTTTCTTTATAATTGTTGTTATGGTATTTATATTTTTTTCTTTCATTTAATTCGTTATTGCGAGCTAACTCCTAATTTATATTCATTAATTTTTTAAAATGTAATAATTAAATTCTAATTGTATTCTAAGACAATATAGTTTACATTTTATTTTCCGCATCACTATTCTAAAGGGACTTGTATCAGTAAATACGGTTTTTTATCAGTTTTATAATTTATTTATTTTCTTAATTATGCATTGTTTTTTTTCTCTAATTATTATCCTAGCAATCCTCTTAAATTCAATTGGTAATTAATTAAAAACCATTTTTTATAATTCCAATACTTAATTAGTAGAAAGAAATGGAAAAATGCCGAAAAATAATTTTGTCCAGTTAGCTCCTACTAATCGAAACACTAGAAGACGGTAGTAAATAATGTGAAAATGCGGGATAGGCAGCGGTCATTTTTGAAGATGGTGTACTGACTGACGTAAAGAAATACAGACTTGGACCTAATTGCACAATCAATCAGGCTAAACAATACAGAAATTTAATTTCCACAGGGCATCTATTTGCATACTAACTGACAGCCAAAGTACATTGTACAAACTCATCAATCGCAAAATGCATGAACTATTGATTGAAGAAACTAGACTTATTTTATTCCAGTTACAAAACAGGATACTACATTAAATTGGGGTTGGTGAGAGCGCACTGTGGCAACGTAGGTAACGAATTAGCTGATAAAGCTGCCAAGTCGGCTCCCAAAGGCGGCTCACTTCCGATACTTTACAGTAAATTGACTAAGACTTACTTGAAACACACACAAACAGTTACAAATATGGATCAGTGGCAAGACACATGGGGTACGACAGTTAAAGTACAGCATCTTAAGTTATACATGACAAGAATATTTACAAATTACTTACAAGGATATTTTAGGAATAACAAAATAACAACTGACTTCTACCTCACACAAATGTTAACAGGACAAGGACCCACAAAATCCAACTAGTATAAATTTAAACTTACAGACAATAAGACATGCCCTTGTGACTTTACCATCGAAGAAATTTACTTACACCTAATATATGACTGCAGACTAACGGACGAACCAAGGACTAAACTTATCAATCATGTGAGGCAGAAGGACAGCTGGTCAACCCGTGTTACGAACTAATACTGGAAGTATTTTCAGCAGTTCAAAGTATTTGCCGAAGCAGTGTGGTTAATCATTAACCTTAGCACATGAGATCAAAATTATAGGTGAAAACAGAATTTTTGGTTTTGTTTCTCTATCAATTACTTTGTTTGTAGTCATTTTGGGCTTGTTTACTATATTTTTTCTTTTAGCTATTTAATGTATGTTTTTGTTTCAACTGGTTTAATTTTGCTCTGCTCAATATTTTGTTGTTTAAGTTTTGTTTTAATGTTTTATTTCCAATTTAGCGTTGTTTTATTTATAAACAAAACAAAAAATGTAAACAATAGAAAAAAACAACATGAAAGTACAAATGTATGTAATATTCTTTAAATGTATGGAAAATGCAGTGCGTCTCCTTGTTTAAGTCCCTTTTGAATAGAGAAGTCTCTGGAAATTTCTCCCGGGACGTTTGCCACACCGCTGTCATGCTTATCAATCTGATAAGTTTTTTTGGGCACCCAAGAAACATCAGTTTTTCGTACAGCTCATTTCTTTCTATGCTATCATATGCCTGTTTGTGGTCAATGAAGAGGTGGTGTAGATCAACGTTCCATTCTTTACATTTCTTAAACATATTCCTAATGGTAAAAATGTGGTCAACAGTAGATCTTCCAGGGCGGAACCCACATTGATAGTCGCCCAAAACTGCTTCTCCTGTTATCATTAATCTTCCCAGAATTGATAACACTTTATAGATCGAAAATATCAGTGTTATCCCTCTATAATTTTGCCATTCTAATTTATCTACCTTCTTGTGTATCGGCACAATAATGGTCTTGTGCCATTCCTTAGGGATTTCTTCCTTATTCCATATTTCCAGGATTAGTTCATAAATTTCACAATGCAACATGTCTCCACCATACTTAAGCATTTCAGCAGGAATCTCATCAAATCCTGGTGCCTTGTTATTTTTTAATTTAACAACTTCTTCTGGGTCTGTTAGTTCTAGAGACATATCATCTTCTAATGACTCCGATAGGTTTATCATTGGGATTTCTTGAGAATTTTCTGTGCTGGGGTTAAGCAATTCACTGAAATGTTCTTTCAGTTTTTCGGCTATATCTAATCTTTCTCTCAGTAGTATACTATCGCTATCTTTCCAGAAACCTATTTGGTATTGAAATCCTTTTCATAGCATTTTCAACCGCCTTGGTAGAAGCTTCTACTGTTTCCACCCTCAAAATATTCAATCATTGATTTTAGGTCTTCTTGTTCTTCCTTCTGGACAGTTTTTTGGTGGCTTTTATCTTTTTTGAATAGTTTTCAACAGTTTACCTAGTCCTTTTCTGTAACATCCTCATGTAAGCCTTCTTCTTTTTATCAACTGAAGCCTCCCTTTAAATATTTATAATTATATAATACAAAATCAAAAATACCTGAGCTTTAATATGGAAAAGATAATGTGTATACTTCGGTAATCATTTCATCTAGAAATGAACGTTTCAACAATTATATATTATCTGTATTTCGAAATGTTAGTTGAAGCTTTTATATCTTGATGAAATGGTTACTGAAATCTACTCATCACCCGTAATTACATTCTCATTTCCATATTGAAGCTCACAATAACTTTTATTTTTGGAATGAAACTGATATACAGTTAAAACTTGTAACTCAACTCGAAGCGACAACCTGCGGAACAGATACCCAAAATGGTGTTAAAAACTTAGATATTATCGAATAATATCTATAATTTGATTAATACTTGTTATTATTTGCATACAACAACATAGTGATCAGAGTGGAATAATTATTATTATTACTTAACTAGCTGTCCCGGCAGACGTTGTTCTGCCCTATTACCCTAAAACAAAGAGCTTCCAAATGTTCTCCAACCATTTGAATGGAAACTTCATCGATTGTTGGTGCATTGAAACATCTCGCATGTTTTCCTACAGGAGTTTTATCAGCTCTGATTACAATTTTATGATTACCAGATGGGATAAGATCCAGCATAGTTTTAAACAATGAAATCAATTGATTTTGATGATGAAACAAAGTTTGTAATTGCTCTACAATATAACTCCTCACTAAACTGTTAATTGCACAACGCTGATCAATTTCTTCTGTTGTATTGCCCATTTATTCCATTTGCAGGAATTTATAGTCGCCATCTATCACCGGCAACAGGGAGCCTGCTTTATGATACATTTGCCCTTGTATCAGAAAATTAAACAGAAAAGTTTTATTTTTACACAAAAACATAAATTATTTTATGATATGGTAGGGACTGGACCCAATTAAACTTTTACTAACAACTAACGCGCCTCTGTTTTGTTTTGATTGACGTCAAATGTTTGACAGCTGGGAACAGAGTGGTTTGTATGGGAAAAGAAAATTGTTATTATTTCCTTCGTCATTTTTACGGGTTTTCTCTCCATAAGAACCTTTTTTTGTGCCTTAAAAAAATATGGGGAAAAAAATAGCCGAATCGGTCGAGCCGTTCTTGAGTTTTACGGTTAGCAAGGAAATGGCTATTCATTTTTATTATATAGATAGAAGATAGAAAATATTCCAGTTATTTATTGTATAATAGGGACTAAACTCGGAATCTATTAGACCTACAGAGCTGCAGTTGGGCGCAAATTGTAGCAAATTTGATCTACTTTAAAAATGGTTACCTATGATTTTTTTCAAAAAAGCACCGATTAGGAGATATAGGCCAAAAACTGAAATAGATCCGAAAATGTCAAGGTTTTTCGGCCACCGAAGGTTTTCCTCGTCATTTTTACGGGTTTTCTCCCCATAAGAACCTTCTTTGCGCCTTAAAAAAAAAATGTAAAAAAAATTAGCCGAATTGGTCGACCCGTTCTCGAGTTTGACGGTTAGCAAGGAAATGTCGATTCATTTTTATTATATAAATGATTTTTGATTATTCTTATTAAGGCATACCAATAGTTACCAAAGGTTCTTTACTGTATTAGGTTTCTCGTGTGAAGGTTATTCCGACTTTTATACATAAGATCAAGGTATCAACTTCTTATATGAAATACCGGAAATAAAGTATTTTCAAGTGAACCCTCTATAATTTATAGGATAATCTCATACATTTATGAATAACCTTGATTAGTTCCCTTATATTGTTGTATTCTATTCACAAAAAAGTCTTATTAACGTGACTGACGAAAACTGTGTTGCAATGATTATAATAATTATCATTTTATAATGTACTATATTCATTTCGTTTGAATTTATGAGATCAGGAGGAGCTTCGTCGATAACGGTGCATAGAGTATATTGATAAAAATTTTATTTTTAAAGTTTTCATTTTACGATATTCAACTTAGAAGTACCACATTTCAGTGAATAGTTTTTTTAGAAAACTTTATAATATATAAACAAAAAGGTATGTTATTTGTTTTATTATTTTTTATTCAATGATATATCGCACTCAAATTTACATAATCATGAAAAAGTGTGTACTTAAGTTTACAAAATACACAGCTTTAAGTAAAAAATCTTTATTTTTGGAAACATTAGTTCCCGATTTTTCAAATTTCTCCTCAAAGTTTCATGTTTAAATATTACATTCAAGCAAATTTTCCAATTAGGACTGTTTTTCTGATATTGTAAATTTAATTCAGTAATACTTCATATGCACTCGTCCAGGAAGTGTTTGAGCTACCTATAGGATTCAGTACTGAATCAATAGAGGTTTTTTGACAAGAAAAAAACTGAGGATTATTAAACTGAAATAATAATCGAAAAAAGCATAAACTTATTAGAATAAATGGTAAATAAGTAGGACTGGTAAATTGTACTAAGGAATGCGGAATAGTGTAATTATCTTAGTATTTGGCTTGAAATGGCGTTCCAACAAAAGTAATAACTTTATTTCAAACCAATAATTAGCCAGTTAAGCACTGCGAAAATAACAAACATTTGCTATAGTAATATTCGATTCCGATTAGTACTATAAAGAAATTTTTGACAAAATTCAACTTAACTACTAATTCACTGGTGTTGCAGGTATAATAGTAGAGTTAAGTGTGGACACCGATGAAACCCATTAAGTCATATCTGTTACGGCCGCTCAGTTTTTTAAAAAATAACATGTTCATATTTGATAATTTTGTTTAGTTTCAATTATTTTGTATTTTTTATTAATTTAATTTCAATTAAAATAAATCATCTGTAAAAATACTTCAACGTAATATTTGTTTGAATTTAAGAGTGATTTAATCGAAAACAGCTGTGAGACTTTCTTTATTTTTATTAGAAAAAAAGTCTCTAGTCATCATTGTTGTCTCGGCTAGCGCACCTTGTGGGCTACCCTACAACAGTCGTCATTGTTGTCTTGTCTAGCGTACCTCACGGACCTAACTTACAGCAGTCAACTTCTTTGTTCCATAGCGACCCGCGCGGTGCAGTTTACACCAATCATATAGCTGTTTACCAGTGTATTCATTGCGTTTAAACCAGGAGGGAACTTCTATCGAGAAACCCGCTTGACCAGCACTTCTATCAAGAAACCCGCCTGACCAGCACTTCTATCAAGAAACCCGCCTGATCAGGGTAATATAAACATTTTTATTTCATTTTAATTGCGCAATTAAACTTAATTATTGTATAAATTCATTTCTTTTAAAAGTATCATATGGTTTATTGTATTTCACGAAATCTTAATGTATTTTCTTTTTTTTTTTTGTAAGTCATTTGATGTATTTCTTGTTTTTATTTTTTTTTGTATATTTCTTGCTTGTTTTATTTCTTCAAAAAAAAACGAGCATTTGGTATTATATCTGACGTCCATTTATATATTTGATTTTACAATTCAAGATTTAACTTGGTAGGTAATTTTCTGTAAAGAAAAATTATCTGAGTCAGATTGAGGCAGCAGCCTATCAGAGATTAGTTCCTATAGGGAAAGCTGTACAAGGGTGCAATCCCTGTTACCCTTACGGCGCCCTAACAATATCTTTATTTTTATTAAAGTTTCGCAATTACACTAAGTAATCTCTTAATCGGCGTTATCTTAAAATATGTTTTTGACATAGTGTGTTTCACTAGTAACTATACAGAATAGTAAACAATTGTTATATATAAGTTATATGTAATTAAACTAAATAATCTATTTTTGTCTAAAATCGAATAATTTCCTCCAGGTAGTGGTTTTTAAATTTAAAACAAATATGATAAATTGTAATCCCATAGTTTTTCATCAGATTGATAATGTTCTCTTAGGAGGAAAGTCATTGTAAAATTTAATGGTTACTATAATTTACTTACATTTTTACTTTTGCACGTTTTTTCCCTCAAAGGGTTGTCTGGTTAAGTCAGAGCGTCCCTCCACTTTTCTCTATTCTACCAGCCCCCTCCTCCTCCTCCTCAAGTCCCCTGCCGGCCATCTCCTCCACGGGGTCCTTCCACCGGGTTCGCGGTCTTCCTCTTCTTCGTCCGCCTGGCTGTTCCCACAGCAAAAGTCTCTTCGGCTACCTACGTTCTGGCATCCGCTTGCAGGTCCGTACCTGCGATGGTACCAATCCCCTCCGGAACTCCTTCACGCACAGCCTGTCTCTAACATCTGCATTTCTGACTCTATCCAGGCGGGTGATCCTCAGGCATCTCCTCCAAAAATCCATCTCTACAGCTTGTAATCTGTAGTAGGGTCTGTGGCTTCTCCGCAGTTCACTACCAGGTATTCGGTCTTATCAAAATATAATTCGCCGGCCCCATAGGCTGTATTATTTTTCCAGGGCCATCAGCGCTTCTTCCAGACCATCTCTGTTATATATGACCACTGCCTGGATATCGGCATAGAAAAGAGAGAAACACATATGCCCGTCTATGTCTGTGCTCTTTCCTCTCCAATGTGCGCTCCGCTCCTTTACTGCCTGTTGAACATAAACTGTAAACAGTGTTGGGGACATACTGCATCTCTGCTTAAGACCCATTGAGTCAGAAAAAGGCTCAGATAAGCGAGAGCCGAGCTTCGATCTGTAATCGTCTTCCCTGTACAGACATCACACGGCATTTATTAAAACATCGCTAATGCCCACACTCCTAAGGGATTCCCACATCTTATAGCTTGGCACACTGTCATAAGCATGTTCTAGGTCAGCTATATGGGCAGTTCTTTATTTTTCCATTCGCTTTTCTATGAGCTGCCTTAAGAGAAATATGCTGTCTGTACAGGACCTGCCTGCAGTGAAACCAAACTGTTCCTCTGGGGTGACAAACTGCTCGACTAATTTTCGCTTCAGAGTTCTACCTACCATTCTTGATACCGAACTCTGGACACAAATACCTCTATAATTTCGGGATGAATTCCTGTCTCCTTTCTTATGTATAGGTGTAAGAAATCCTGTCTTAAGGTCCTTTGGTAACTCATGCCCTTGTAGTATATGAGCTTTGCAAGGGCCTTTAACAATCCAGGCCTTCCTGTCTTTAACAGCTCTACTGAAATACCTCCAGGTCCTGGAGTTTTCCCACATTTTGCATTTCTGAGTGCAACAAGAACTTTATCTTAATACAATAATATTTCCTTGTGCATGATTCTCAGTTGGATATGAACCGGACCATTCTGGCCTTGTTTCAGTTAGCAGTTTCTCGTAATGGTCCATCCAGGTCTTATCAGAGGAATCAAATTTCCCTTCCCTTGTGTCCTGAGCGCCTTCAGTACTCTCCATGATTCGCGTAGCTTATTGTAGCCCAGAGTATTATCTATCCTCCTACAGCAGGCTCCCCATCTTGGTTCTTGCTTTCTGCGACAGTGAGCTTTACCTGTGTGTAAGGGCTTCGGTATTCTCTCCAATCTTCTTGGATTCCGCAACATTACCATTTATTGAAGATCCATTTTTTTCTTTACTACCATTTTATCTATTTCCATGTTCCAACATTATTTTGGAGGGTTAGTTTTTATCTCCCCTAAGGCTTCACTAGCTGTTTCATGGATATATTTCTTAATGTGCTCATATAGTTCTACAGCATTACTCTCCTAATTAAACAATTATTATTATTATTATAATTATAAACGAATTTTAATTTTAATTTCATAATTAAAACGGATTTTAGTTATGAAATTAGAGCAAAAAATTATTATCAATTATAACAAGGGGAAATACCTATTGAAATTATAAAATATTCAATTTCACCCTAAGAGTTATTATTATTGAGACTATAATTTATTCTCTATTCCATCACTATTAAGGTATATCTATACACGAGATTTCCTTTTAACAGGAGTGAAATGAAATCAACAGCATTAGAAAGTGCCTTAGAAAAGAAATGTAAAAACCATATTTGGTTAGGATGGATATTGTTTCTAGCAGCTAGTCCGATTGTTTTTGTTTCGGCGCATATCGCTTCATATGTATTTCTTGGGGGAAATCCTTCTTTCTTCTGCAATATTCCAGAACTTGTCGATGCTAATTGGACAAAAGAACAAATAAGACAAATTAGCACTCCTGGGTAAGAAATAATAACTCAAACATATGATCTCAAGTACATTATAATTTTAACAAACTCGACACTTCTTGATGTTTGTTATATTTTTTACGTAGATCGGAAAAACATAGTTGCGTTTATTATGCTTGGAATTATAGTTTACTCAAGGAAAAGAACTTTGAAGAAGTTCTTGCTGACTACAATAGCAAACCGAAACCAGATGTAGAAAAATGTAAAAGTTACATTTATGAAGAAGATACAGTTCATCAGACAATAGTCAGTAAGGTTAGTATAAAATATGTTGTAATTTACCAATTCATATTTTATATTACTTGGAGGTATGCATTAATTAATTAATTTTTTATCCATAGTGGGATCTTGTTTGTGATGACTTACCTCTCAGATCAGCAGCTCAAAGCACTGTTGCACTAGGGAAATTCTTTGGAGCTTTGATCTTTGGTCTTCTTAGTGACAGGTTAGAAATAACATGATTATTTTAAATAATTATATTATTTTAGCAGCTGTTTGAGTATATATTAATGGATTAATTAATCCATTACATTGTTCTTAAAAATAGTCCCAAAGGCAACCAAGGCATTAAACCTTTTACCACTAATTTCAAAAATATTTGAAAAATTATTGTTAAAGTGACTATCCAATTCTAATATTGGATGAAAACGTAAATAACTTAGTTCATATACACCCATTCGGGTTAAGGCCTGCACATTCTACACCACACCAATGTCATAAAGCGGTTGATAGCATTGCCGTGGCACTAGAAAAGAAGGAATATTGCACAGCAGCTTTATAGAACTTTTCATGAGCTTTCGATGGACTCATGTCCAAACTGAAATTAGTCCTACCGCAGGCATATTATTTAGTCATAAAATATTATCTTGAGGACAGTTTTTTATTGTTAATCAGGATGGTTAACATTCCGACTATTGTCGAATTAATCCAGGAGTACCGCAGGGTAGTTTTCCAGGTCTAGTTCTATACTCTATATACACGTACGACATCCCACAGAAGAGACATTATTTGCAACATATGCGGACTATACTATCATACTTTCGACCACTTGTAATCTGAACATAACTTTTCAGAACCTGCAGACACATTAAAATTCTGCCCATATTGACTGCCGGGCAGAGAAGAAAGCTATGGAGGTTAAAACCACAGACAATAGACCCAGAGGAAGACCGACAGTGACCTGGAAGAATAACCAAAATATCCTTAAATAAAAAGGGATTGGATGGGCGGAAGCAAGGAGATCAGCCCTTGACAGAGGCAGGTGGCGCTCCTGAATGCAAAATCTCTACACAGCAACATAGAAGAGATGTATGAATAAGAATGAAACCATTACCCAGACAAACACATCATTCAAATCTTTCAATCGAAATTTCTTCGTTATATTACACCCATTTTATATTTTTATTACACCCATTTTATATTTATATTACACCCATTCGTTATATATGTCCATTTTACATTACTAATAAATCATAACACAAAGATCTCAACTTACCAATCGTGACTGTCACAATCATGAACATCTACAAAAAATGTAATGACTCACTTGCTGGGCACACAAACTTAATAATAATTACTGACAGACACATTACCATGTTCATGACATACATATAGAGATCAACCATGTTCGGAGTGCGTTCAATGAGAGGTTTCTCCATAGGTTCTTCCACGTGAATCCCTTAGAGGAGGTTTTTAACGAAGATCGCGTATGCTATAAGTGCCAAATGGAATTTGTATAATTTAAGTTTTTTTATTATTATCCATTACATTTTTAATAGTAGGTTACCTCACTGTAAATCTTCGATATATACAGAACGTATTTACAGCGAGTATCATTTCCTAGATATTTTTTTATTGAATAATTTAGGTTTATTTGACTAAAAGGCTTTGTGAAAGCCTATTTTTTTTTATTAAAGTGACAAATTCTATAGCCGCATTTATTGACTTTTGTCAGGGGAAAAAATTATAAGTTCGCCTCACCAACCTGCTCGCCATCCTCATCAACTCCTCAAATTTAGGGCTAGAGTCAATCTACTATTTCCTTTCATAAAATTGTCACGGATTAACAATTATTTGAAGTTTATCACATTATTATATTCTCAGCTATTAATTTAATTATAGTCTTAATTAAAAAATTTAAATGAATGTGTATTGACATCCATACCGATTTTGGACTAATGGCATAAATTTGTTTCATTTATTTTAATTTATTTCTAAAACTTAATTATTCCTATTTAAACCAAATTTGCTACCTGGTACAAAAAAAATTCTAACACATTATTCCCGAAATAGCTAGCATGTTATAAACCTATTACATACAAGAGAATAGAATAACCAGTGATAAACCTATTACATACAAGAGAATAGAATAACCAGTGATATTGAAATACTGTTTCTATCTCTTATTTTTTCAACAATTATGTAAAAATAAATGTCTGAATGTATATTACAATCACTAAAATAGTTACTTACTGTTTAGGTTTGGAAGAAAGAAAACTTTTGTATTTTGTTGTATACTGTTTATGATAGCAGGCCCATCTGTTGCGTACGTCGAAAGCTATGGATTGTTTATATTATTTAGACTGCTAATAGGATTGGCTAGTGCTGGAGTCTATGACACCAGTTATACAATCTGTAAGTACCTACTAAATTAAAGAATAGTCCGATAAGATTCTTACCATTAGTTAATAATTTGTACCAACGGTACAAACGACGGTTCCTACAGTACAAACCACGAATATACTACAAACCCTTTCAATAAACACTACACGGGCACCCATTAATATAATATATAATACAACAAATGGCTTCTAGGAGAAGACTTAAAAGACGTTGATGAGGGATTGTTATCATATGAAATTGAATCAAGCCAAGAGAGAGGTGCCGCTGGGTACTGTTCTTCTCTATCTCTTTCATGTCATCGTATTTTATTTTAGTTTCAGCCAATCTGCTGATTGTCATTGTTTTTATTTGACAGGTCTCGATGAAAATATAAATATAAATATATTTTAGTATATTTATATTTTAGTTAAACTATTTTATAATATGTTATTATTATCATATATTGTTATATCACAATACCTCAGTGTTTCTCAGTATATTTTAATAGATCGTAAGCATTTAAACTGAAATCTCCATATCCATCCAAATCCACCTTCCATGAAAGTAACAATTTTCTCAACCTTATACTTATTTCTGCCTTCTACAGTTCATGAAGAACCATCAGCTTGGCTAATGTCTTCCTCCACTTGTCTGCTGCTTCTCGGCTATCTCTCAACATCTTTATAATTACATATCCATCACTCTAACAACCAAGCGAGGATTTTCCAATCAAAAGAGGGGTTCGTCAGGGCGATTCTTTATCACCTGATCTATTCAACGCGGTTTTGGAAGATGTTTTCAGAAACCTTCACCGGGAGAATTTTGGGAATGACATTAATGGTAACAAACTGTAAAATCTGAGACTTCTCATTTCACACATCTGAACTGAAGAAAATGGTAGCAGAGGTGGTAGGAAATGAAGCTGGGCTTTTGACATTTTAACAAAAATTTTAACAAATCAGTCTTGATGACAAATGCCGAAGAAGAAGAAATCTTTCTGGGTACCAACAAACTCCAATGGGTTAAAGAAACAATCTATTTTGGGCAACTCATATTATTTGCAGATAGATCCAAGAGAGAGGTGAATAGAAGGATTAAAATATGATGGTCCAAATTTTGGTCACACAATATTTTCAAAAGTGACATGGCCATACATCACAAGAGAAAAGTTTTTGATGGTTGCATCATTCCTTTTTTAACTTATGGATGCCAAACTTGGATTCTAAATAATGATATATCTAAATCCCTAGCAATCACTCAGAGTGCAATGGAGCGAAGTATGTAAAGGAAAAGTTGAAGGGAGAAAAGAAAGAAGATAGAACTACAGAAGCTGACTGGTACGCGCGATATTCTCAAGACCGCATCTGATCTTAAATGGCAGTGGGCTGGACACATTGGAAGAATGAGACCAACTCATTGGGCTAAGGCAATAACAGATTTGTATCCAATTTACCGCCCCAGGAGAAGAGGGAGACCAGCAACTAGACGGCGGAACAACATACAAAACTTCATCGGAGTACTATGGCACCGTTCTACTTGGAACAGACGTAACTGAGACAAATTGGGAGAGGCTAATGCCCAAAGAAGGGCCATTTTATTCTTTTCATTAAAGGAATTTTTGAATTTATTTATTGTATTCTGTACTAGTTTGGAACTTATTATTTTGTAAATATACATAGAAGAAAGAGGAAAAAATAAATAAATAAAGCTTATTATTATTATCCATCACTCTAACATTTTTTTTTAGTTGACTTGAAGGGTGCCACTCTTATTTACAATGGAATTTTGCTTTCAAGATGGATTGATTTTTTATTTACGTCACTTTATGAAGCTATGGCTAATCAGGCGATGCTACAAGAAGAGTCCTAAATTTTGCATATCCAGCATAATAGAGAAAGAGATCATTAATGAGTACTGCCTAACTGCCATCCCTGTTCCTGTATAACCAAGGAATTTTTATTCCATTTAACATTATATATGCTTGGGAATATAAAAACAAATATATCTAAGATGTTTTTAGTGTTTAAATAAATAATAATTATTAAATTTTAATCACTATAGTTTTATCTTGTTTTCACTAACTAATTGTGTTGTAGTAATGGAACTAACAGTGAAGAACTATAGGTCATATGTGGGAAATATATATAATATAGCATTTTCAATTGGACTAGTCTTTCTTCCACTTGCTGCTTATTTCACCAATAATTGGAGACAACTACAATTAGCGATCTCTCTTCCGGTGTTTGTAACTCTCATCCATTGCTGGTAACATTTTATTTTATTTATTTATCTATAATTTAACTCACAGCTTCTTAGATATTAATATTTTTTTCAAATTTTGTAGGAAGTTACTCGAATGTAACAATGAAGTGTACCAATCAAATATTTACAAAGATAATATAGCATTTCAAAAATTAAATTAGCCAATACCTAAGGGCATTGATTTCCATCTCTTATTTTTTAAATTTATAATTGCATTTATTTAATTAATTTAATTATATATATATATATATATTTTTTTTTTTTTGATGATGATTATTTTTAAATATGTTTATCTTGAAGAGAAAATATTTTCCCTGGCCGGGATACAAACCCGGGTCTTCCGCATCTCTAGCGCGGTCCTCTGACCAACTGAGCGAGCTACCAGGCTCGTAACAAGGCCAGACAAATCCATTCTCTTCACCGATCTTATATCCTTGTGTTCTCTTCAAAATAAAAATATTTAAATATATATATATGTGTGTGTATATATATATATATATATACATAATATGGTTAAATTATTTTATATAAATATAATTTAATTAGAAAAAAACAAATACTTTAATTCAAATTAGGAAAAAATACGAAGCCAGAAAAAGAAACCTCAAATTTTATTATATTCTTTAAAAGTTATTAAAATATGCTGATCATTCGAAGGCCCACTGAAGATCTGTTAGGCTGCTAGGACTAGTACGTCTTTACTTAGCGGTGGCTATAGGAAGATTGGCATAGACTGGTCTGTTCCTATGGGTCATAATATGATTTTACACAGGCTACAGTGCCCATTGATTAGTATGCATTAGTACCCCTATAAATGATATATATTCATTTTTTTTTCTTTGATCGCCTCCAGATACCATGAAGAACTTTGGCCGCATATGTTGTTTTTAACAAATGTATAGTTCTAGCGGGAAGTACAAAACAGAGATGGGGGACAAGTCCAACCATCTGCAGCTATTAGTTTTTGTCTTCAAACGTTCAGGAATTTTCTAACGATCCTGGCTGATTTTAGGAGAATTGCCTGTTGAGCCTCCCCTAAAACATCAACAGGAATTCCTAGACTCTCATTTCTTCCACTGTGGATTTAGGAACCAATCCATTTGTGGAAATTATTGTAGGTGTTACCACCGCGCTTTCCATTCGGTTGAGCTCTTTTAGCTCAGGCGCTAGTTCTCTCTCACAGCAGAATTGACATTATTGTCATTAGGAATTCCAATACCAATAATAGTTGCTTTTCTATCTCTCAATTTTATAAGGAGGATGTCAGGGTTATTATGACGCACAGTATGGTCTGTTATTATGGATTCATCCCAATAGAACTTAAGGGGACCTTTTTGGTGAAGTCTATTTGGATGGTACATATCATATGGCGTCTTATCATTGAGAAGGTTGTATTCCACCGCCAGGGGTTGATGAAAAATATTTGCCACATTGTTATGCCTCTGGAAATACTAGGTTCCAGCCAACACTCCACATCCACTAGTGATATGATGGATTGACGCCAGCGTTGCCGAGCCTTGTCTACATTTATCCGGAGTTGATGCGTCGTATGCATCAACATATAGAACATGCATTCTATATGGTGGTGATAACTTGGTCTTGAATGGCGACCACAAACCCTCTGTTTCGTAGAATATCTTGCCAGCCTTTAACCAATCAACTGACATTTCCTTGTGGAGCTATCATTTAATTTGTGATAGAACCTCTCATACAAAGATTTGATTTTCCATTCCGCCAACCGTTCATTTTCTGAAATAACTGTTGGTTCAGTATTTTTACTTAGATTTAGTGGGAAAAGTTAACAAGTTCACTACCGATGGAGGGAAGAACATGAAAGAACATAAGCAGTCAAAACAAAGATGTTGGGAGAATCATCACCAAAGTCAAAGAATCTGGATTTACTGTGCCATAGATATTTGACACTGTGGATTAGAGGTATTATGCTCTAAGGTTATATCCTGGAAAGTAATAATGGATACTGTAACATCGACTATAAATTTTATAAGAATAAATGGACTCACACACCGTCAGTTCCAAAAGTTTTTGAATGATCTGGAAGCTGATCATGGCGACGTGGTTTACTACTGTGAAGTGAGGTGGGTCGGTCAAGGTACCGTTTTGGAACGGTTATTTGATTTGAAGAAAGAAATTGGCAACTTCATAGAAAGCCAGTCGAAGAGCTTACTAGCAAGCATTGTATTATCGATCTTGGGTTTTTGACTGATTTGACTACGGAACTGCATCAGCTCAACAAAAGCTTGCAGAGAAAATGCAAATTGATTCTGCGATATGTATTCAGATGTAAAGTCATTTGAGAGGAAACTGAAACTTTTTATCAAGCATAATGATGAAAGAAAGCTTCACAATTTTCCTAATTGCAAGAAAGCCGTGGAAAAAGCTGGAGATAATTTTATGTGGCAAAATATTACAATGAGAATCGTGTTAACACAACAAACTGAGTTTGTAAATCTGTTCACCGACTTTAAAAAGATCTCCCTCAACATGGAAATTTTCCATAACCCTTTTGCAATTGATATTAATGATGTACCAAGCAATTTGGAAATGAGAATAGTAGATTCGCAAAGCAATAGCACACCTAAGACGGCATTTAAGGAAAGCACTGACTTGGTACAGTTCTACGGAGGTTTGAGTACTGAAAACTTCAAAGAGTTGAAAAAGTATGCTCAGCAGATAATCAATATGTTTGGTAGTACGTATTTGTGTGAGCAGACTTTTTCAATTCTCAACTACCGCAAAAATAAGAATTGTTCGTGGTTAACAGATGAACATTTAGACGCGATACTGCGCTTGTCAACGACTAAAATGAAAGCAGACGTTAAAAAACTTCCAAGTCAATTGCAGCCGCAAAAATCTCACTAGTTCTTACTTTTTTGCAAGTATAGTAATTTAATTTAAATAGACATGATTATATGAATATATATATATATATATATATATATATATATATATATATATATATATATATATATATATATATAGATATATGTGTGATTAAAAATGTAGATATGCGTATTATTTCAAATATTAAAATTACATGTCTGTACATATAAAAAACGTGCGGCCCGCACTGATACTTTGGGAACATTTTTGGCCCTCCTATAGCGAAAGGTTGGCGACCCCTGAGTTAGACTAGAATCCAGCCTTGAAATATTGAGATAAACCCCTTCTGTTTTAGTAAGGAAAAATTGGCGTAGGGCCACTCCCTGCTAGCAGCAAGCTTTTTCGATATTTATCAACCCACGTCCTCCTTCTTTTCTGGGTAAGTACAGGCGAGCATTCGATGATATTAGGTGGTGGGCCCGTTCTTGAGTGAGAGTTGATCTTACAAGAAGACCCATCTCCTGTAGGCTTGTGTTTGACTATTGCAATAACTGCAAAGCTATAACTGAGAGCAGGTATTGCCCAGGTGTTTATGGCCTTGATTTTTCTTTTTCCAATTAGCTGGGTTTTAAGGACTTTTCGTAATCTAATTTTGAGGATTTATAGAAGCTCTTGTTGCATATCTTTTCGGGCAATATAAAGTTCTGACGCATGCCTACATACTTATATATAAGTAATATACATTTTGGCCTCAAGTTCCTTGATGTAATCTTCCTCATTAACCAACATATTCTCCTTGCTAACCAGTTTCCCCTGGATTACATGGAGTACTGCGCACTTATGGAGGCCGAATGACATTCTTTTGTCACTAGTATAAGATGATACGTCTTCAGCCATGCTTTGTAGCAGAACCACAATGGGCTAAGGCAATCCCAGTATATTGTCCTCCTTATTTTTATTTGGGTTGCCGTATAAGTAGCTCCGATTTTCTGCTTAATTTTCCATACTAACATCAGGTTAATTCTTATTGTTATTAGTTCTTTTTCTCGGTGTCTACAGGAGAATGTACCTACCCGGACATAAGTCAAGGGCGAGGGAAGAAAAATTAATTAGTAATATTCATAACTTTTCTAACAATACTCGCAGTTCTGAGTAGTACTACTTTCTACCTTTGATCCAGACTATTATAATTATGGTCTAATTATTTTATGCTATTCGACGTTATTTCTGGAATCAGTCCATCCTTGGATATGACCAATGGTAAACCTTTTGCTTTATGAAGCTTATGTAATTGCATCAATTCCTCTGCCAGGTACTGATGTTTCCTAATTTTTTTGGCGACCACCTTTGGAGGTTAACATCTGCCGGTACTCCTATTTCAACGATCATTACGCATTTTTCTTATTAATAATAATTAATATTAGTTAATATATTTTATTAATTATATTATTAATTATATATTTATTAATTATTATTAATAAATATATAATGAATAATTTTTATTAATTATATATAATTAATAATTTTTATTAATTATATTATTAATAATTTTTTTACTAATTATATTATCTATAAAGATATACGGTTTTTGTCACTTTTAACGTATCTTTGCCATACGGGGCATGAAATAATGTAGCAGTATGCCTTCATATTTTATATGTGCTCTTTAATCATAATTTCTTTTAATTCTATTCTTAGCTGATCAGCAGTTTCATGCTGAATGTCAGTTTGCTATTCAACATCATAAGATTCTTGAGCAGTATCAGGCAAAATATTTAACGTTTTTGCGACTTCCTCCTTGACATAATTAATTTCCACAGCAGAGAGAAATTTCCGCTTCATTATTTGTTTAACTTGGTCAGCAAACCATTGAGATGTGACTCCTATATCTATGAACTATGAATGTCAATACTCCGTTATTCTACTGCGATATCCATTTCTTTCTTTTCCAATTTTATAGCCAAGAAATATGCTCGTATTACAGAAATATTCATATTGTAGGGACACTTCATCCTCGACTGCACATTTCGTTAGGAGGTTGTTGCCCTTCTTCGCGCGTGATACTCAATGGGAACCTCCAACCATGATTCGGGGTTTGAAGTTGAAGGTCCTGTTACAGCCAGTTGTATGGTTCGGTAACGGCATCGGGGCACCGCTCGCACTGGCTGCCGATGTCGAAGGCTGGTGGTCTATTCCCTACAGAGCAGCCCTCAACCTGGATTCCTCCGAGGCTATTTGTCTTCTAGTTCGCACCATTTTGATGGGTGAATGCATTTTATACCTGCTGCCAGGTCGTCCTAGGGAAATTAACCCAAGGGTGAGTACTGTAGATGTTTGTGTCAGTGTATTTTATTTTGAGGACTGTGGTGTGTGTATTTTTGGGTGGTGTACTGTACTCAGAAACCCAGGGGATCGTTAAACTCCAGTAACTGCACCCACCAGTTGTCACTTGCGGTATTATTATTGTGGTATTAGTCA
This sequence comes from Troilus luridus, assembly GCA_964056705.1. NCBI lineage: Eukaryota > Metazoa > Arthropoda > Insecta > Hemiptera > Pentatomidae > Troilus > Troilus luridus. The sequence goes on from OZ057412.1 coordinate 177,573,779, forward strand.
AATCTTCGATGAGACAGGGCAAATTCTATACATTCTTCCATCTCTCAAATATTTTACTAAATTAATCTTATTAATGTCATGCTGATATAAGACGTAATAACTAGAAATTAAAAATAAATAAAGAAAAGTTGATTATTTTTTTAAAACTGTTAACCACATTTTTCTTGGTAATTTAAAAAATAACCCAATAATTCTTTTCTCTGACAGGTTTTTACCAGAATCGCCAAGATGGTTGATAACATCAGGAAAATTAAAAAAAGCCTCATACATTGTAGGAAGTGTGGCGTATTTAGCATCTAATGAGCCTGGTCAAACTAACCGTTCAGAGATTGAGGTATTGTGTGGGTTTTTTTTTTCGTTTATTTATATTTCTATCCACTATTAACAATGGTTTGTCATTTTATTTATATTTAGGAAAAATCTTATTCATGCAGGAAAAAAATGTTTTTTATTTTCGAGGACTACCTAAAACTTTTTGCAACACTTGAACTTACCAAAAGAACATTGATATGCTACTATATATGGTTTATTGGAAATTTATACTACTTTACAATAGGTAATACTCTGCTCTTTTAATCCTTATTCATAATTAATTATATTTTTATTTGTGTATCAATTATAATTATTTTAATTAATCATAATAAGGTGTTTAATGTAATAAATAAATATTAAAATTAATTTAAAAAATGTGTTTATTATTATATACATTATTCATAATTACTAAAATACCTGCTATAAGAATGTATTAAAAACATTTAATTTAAAATTTTTATTTCTGAAAAATCAGATTTCTGTCATGAAATGGAAGAACATCATCAATCTTAACATCTTAACCCACTTATCTATTATAACCCTCTAATTTGAGTATTTAATTTTAGATTCTAATGCATTTCAAATACAAATCGAGATGACGTACTTATGTATTTCACTGTTGACCAACATTTGTTACTTTTTTATTATTTAGGGTTTCTCATTAACCCTATTATTTTTTTTATTAATAACTGTGCTATAATATTAATATTGGTGAGTTATTATTTATTGTGGTTTATTAGTAATAATCACAATTTATTTTTTTTTTAAATGTGTTTTTTTTGTTGAGAATTTCATTCCCAATATTGCCCAAATATTAGGCATATTTAATCAAAAAGGTTTATGATGTTAGACATCGTACTTCCACAGCATATGTTAAATCGCAGTAAGGCATCAAACTTATAAGATTCTGTTGAAATTATTATATCTCTTTAGTGAATAGTAAACTAAAGCTTTGTTTTTTTTATAATAATCATATTAATAATAAAATTAATAAGTAGGTATTTTAGCAGTAGTTTGTAAATAAAATTTATTTTTAACATTAAATGCAACATAAATTTCCATTAATGTTCTTCCAGTATTCTGTAATAAGTATCCTGGTCATCAATGAAATACTCGTGCACCAAAATTACTCATTGCTTTGCGAAGCCCTCCATACAAAGTCTTGTATAAAATATTTGTCTCTCAAATATTACAAAAGAAGTTTACTGAAACTTTTGAAATTCTGTTATGTCTCAGCATTGGGTTTTCTCTGGTTTATATTATAATTTACACTCTATGCATGAGAATTTCTCTGAACAATGAAACCTTAACAAAAAATTAAAAATTGTCTGACTTATTTGTAAAGCATCATCATAAGTAACATTTTATTTTAATGGGTTTTCCGTTTTTAACAGTCAATCACAAGAAATTCTTTCATTAACACAACACTGTTTCTGTGTTTAATACTTTTCTAGTAAGGTAGAAGATCAAGATTAACATCAGTTGCATTCTCTATTATAAATCAAACATCATAAAAAAGCAAACAATGATAATAACCCCAAAGCAAGTATAGGACCTTAAAAACAATTTAAGAATGAATACCTTATGAAACTCATTTCTAAAAATATGTAAGGAGCGGGGAAAAAAATAAATAAAAATTATTGACAATATATTATAAATATTTTTCTAGTTTCATGAAGCAAAGCAAACTATGTATAATGAGAGTATAATCGTTCTGTTCTCAGCACTAAGTGGACATAACTTTGAAGTCAACCCGTACCTTTATATGGCACTAAATGGACTTAGTGAGTTGCCAGGATTCTTACTTCCTCTCTTTTTATTTTCATATTTTGGTCGGAAGAGTTCTGGAATAGGATTATGGACTGTTTCTGCAATTGCAATGTTAGCAATTGTAGTAGCGCCACAGGGTAATATATTTATATTTATTTATTATCATTATATTTATTTAATTATTCATGCCTCCCGTCAAATCACCTTTACCCTTCGTCGGAAACCAATGTCTTCCTGTCCTCCAGTATCCTTTAAAAATTTCCTACAGACTCATGTAGAACAAATCTAATGCTTAGGATTACATCTTGACAAATGTTTAACTTGGAATCCTCATACTGAACTGAAAAGATAAGAAACTGCTCGCCGTTTCAGGCTACTACTACACTAACTAGACAAACGCTCTAAGCTCCCAATTAATGACAAAAGACTCATATAGATGTAGTCATAGTTTACAATTCTTGTAATAGTTTACAAGACCTATTTGGACTTATGGAGTAGAGCTTGGGGGCTCCACAAAGCCATTAAATTCCACTTGTATCCAATCCTTGCAATCCAAAATCAGCTACTTCTTTAATTCGCAATAATCCTCCAAGGCGACTGAAAAGAAGATGGCCCCATAGCCTTCAAAGTTGAATTTGTTATTTGAGTATTCCACGGGTTAGTTTCTCTACTTGCCTTTAGCCATGCCATTACGTATCATTTCTGCCATTATATTTACTTCTTGTTATTGTTATAATACAGTTGTAAATTTCAATAACTAAATTTTTTTTAAACATTCATGCTATTAATGAAGTTTTAATTATCATTCATAGGTTTTATTAATCAAAGCTTTTATTAATCAGGTTGGCCAATTATCTGTGTGACTCTAGGTGCGCGACTTGCTGGAGCAGCAGCATATGGTTGTTGTATGTTTTATTCTTTAGAGCTATTCCCTACTGAAAGTCGGAACACCGCCATGGGTAGTTGTGTTACTATGTCACAATTGGGACCACTGCTAGCACCATTTGTAGTGGACATATTGGTTAGTATCTGAATATATTTTATTAATTATTTATTATAAACAAATACATGTACGTTTTTATCTTAACTGTTGAAAATAAGCTAAATGATAGTTATTGACTGAATCTTAAGAACCTGAAACCGACGAACTTTTTTTTTGTCAATAACTGTTATTTATAAATACAAATAATGTTTTTCAAAAAGGTATAGTTCATATTGCTCTATTTTTGAGTTAGTTTCAGTAGAACCATTATATATGTATGATATAAACTTAGATGTATTATATTTTAATTCCATAATGGATTTCATATCTTTCATATCTTCCTTTTTTTGTTTAAATATTTCTTCCATGTTGTTGAAATTTACTTGGACATTTGGAAATAGGCTTATAACTTTATGTTAAAAATAAACAGAAATAGTGAAAGGAGTATTATAAATTCAAGTTTTTTGTAAACACAGAGCCTTCTTTTACAAAAATCTGCTTATCCATTACCTCCATATCCATTCTAAATTCATCTGTTTCTAATTATGTCTAAAGTAAAATTATAAAACTAGGATATGTAACCTGTAATCGTTAGCCTTCATTTGAGAGATTATTATTATTCATATTCATACAAACCCAATATTTTCTAAATCAATATAAGAATATTAATGGAAGCAACTATCATTTTGTGAAGGAAAAATCTTAATAATGACGAAAGCTTAATGTAGTTTTGACTACCATGTAGTTTGCATCTGTACCACTACAACCCATGAATGGTCTTTGGTTCAGTACATGGTATAGACTGTACTGTTTCTGGAAATAAATTTGTGCAGGGAGGTGATTTGTCAGAAATCATGCTCAATCACCAGATGATTTCCCCAATTAAGGGTACACACTTCGTAGAGGATTAGTGGTTTTACTTTTCCAGCAAATCCCACAGAGTCCATTAAATAATTTATCTACCACAGCTGGATTTGAACCTGAGACCTTTGACACAGTTACTCAGCACTCTACACAGCTCTACTGAGATACCCCGTTTCCATCTATTCTACTCTCACTCAATCACAGACAGTCCCTGTAGGACCAGGGCTTCCTCCAACAGCCTACTCCAATGTTCCCAATCTACATCCTTCTGTCTCCATCGCCGCTCTCCAAACCTTCACAGGTTGCCCTCCACATCATTCAGCCATCTTAAGCGTGGCTACCCTCGTTTTCTCACGCCACCTAGATGGCCACACATCAGTTACGTGGGGAGTTTAAAATGGTTCATTCTTTCTACATGACCAAGCCAAGTCAGCATTCTCTTCTTTACAAAGGCAATACTGTCGGGCTCTGCAAACAACTCTGTTAGATCAACATTTTTCCTTATTCTTATCCGTTCACCATCATTGACTAGTCCATAAAGTTTTCTTTCTTCTCTCAAACTCTGAGGGTTTTCTCCAGTGACTTGATAAGGACCAAGGTTTTACTGCAGTGATTTTTTGACAGATAATATTATTATAAATGATTTCTTTGGCTCTTCTTGAGAGGTTCTTATAATTTAAAACTTTATGTAGGGCAAACATGCATTTATCGCCGCCCACCTGCATAGCTTTCATCTCGATGGTAATGTCATTATTACTCATTATCATCCCTCCTAGGTACTTGAAGGAATCACATCCTGAGAAGCTGTAGTTTCCAAATTGGATTGGTCCTTCATATACATGATGTTTTCTTTGTTTATTTTTAGACCTAATACCATCTGCTAGTGCTGCCTTTGTTCTGGCTTATATAAGAACACCGTCTGCGTATTCTAGATGTTGTGCCAACCTGTAGTAAATGTTATCATTAGTGTTGGTCCTTACCTTCCTTATGGCTACCTCCAACATAAGGTTGACCATAACTGTCTGAGGCCTCTATTCACCTCAAACTCCTCTGAGAGACTTCCATTCAATCTTACCCTGCCCTTTGTAACTTTTAGGGTCATGTGTACCAATTTTATCAGTTTTCCAATGATTCCCAGCTCTTTTAGCCCTTTCATCAACTTTCCTCTGTCAATGCTGTCATAAGCTTGGTGGAAATCGGAATAGGTGATGTAAATAAACATTATATTCATATGTTTTCTCTAGTATCTGGAGGACTGTAAATATGTGGTCAACAACGGATCTTTTTGGTCTGAAACCTCTTTGGTACTCTTTTATTACATTTTCTGCCCATGTGTTTATTCTTTGACACATTGGTTATAGATAAAACTTTATAAACTGTGATCAAGAGAGATATAGGTCTGTAATTGGCACATTCCATCTGGTCTCCTTTCTTGTGTATTGGTCAAATAATAGCTTCTGACCATTCTTTTGGCACCTCTTCTTTCATCCAGCAGTCCCAGATTATCTGGTATATATTTTCCTACAAGTCTGCTCCATCATACTTTATGAGCTCTGAATTTAGCTGGCCCACTTCTGGGGCCTTATTAATTTTTAGATTCATTATAACAGCCATAATGTCTTCTCTATCCGGAGGTATTAGTTCCTCATCCAGTTTTTCACTCTCTCATAGCTCTTGGTAGTTACCTTGGGATCTCTCGGCTCACTTCTACTCTACATATCAGATATTTTTGAACTTGGTAAAATGATGAATAAAATGATAGGTAAAAATGGTAGTTAATTAATAATTAATATATACATATTTACATAAAGCGGAATTACATTACATTAAACTACAAAATTAAAGTTTATTTAGCACCTTAGAATTATAGTTAGGATCATCAACCATTAAATAGAGTTTTGGCTGAATGGGAATGTTATTTATAACAAATTTTCAACCCAATATTTCAGACGGGGTAATGTAATAGAAAACATTTGTGGCTTAAAAGAGTAACTAATGTTCAGAATGAAGGTGTTCAGAGAGATATATCCCCTGTCCTGAAATTCAAGAACAAACACAGGGTTTCAATTTTAAGGAACACATTTGCAATTAATAAAAAGTTACAGGAATAGAAAGTGGTTGAATCAAATTTAAAAAAAACACATTAAAATGTACTAAGTGAATATAAATGATAAAATGCATTTTTCTTATCAAGTACTTTACAAAAAAAAAAAATTGCATACATTGCTGAAGGTGTTTTAATCTGCTAATGTTTGTCTTGTAAAATGAACAATTTAAGATCTAATTTCATGATTTTGCTATTGATTGAATTGTAAATGCCTTGTAAAAAAATGTCTGTATTTGTCATTTTATCAAAACTTTAAATTTATTGTATTGTATTAACAAACACCTTTATCCATTAATATCTTTAAATAAATATATACATCTAATAATTCCTTCTCCCAGTGAAAACCTTTTTCCAGTCATTTATGATATATAATTTTATTATATGAAACGTTTCGACAACTACATGTCATTTTCAATCCACCTAACAACTTTTTGTATCATTTCATCTTAATCATCATCTTGAAATATGAAATATGAAATATAAATATATACAAATAAGTGTCCCAGCACGGTATCTCAGGAATCATCCCTTCCCAAAATGTAATTATAACATTTAGATGTGTTTTTTAAAAATTTATTATTATTATTATCTAACATATTTCTCCTATATTGCTAAAAAATATATTTTTCACCAAATCATTGAATATTAACTTATTATTTTTACATACCCATAAAACCAACCAAAATTACAGTACCAATTGTCGTGATATTGTTTAAAATTATTCTTTCACTTTTACAATTCTCTTCAAAATATTCAGATATAGAAATAACATTTTATCCAGAATTTTATGTAATTATTGAAGGATAAAACCTTTTTTTTTTTAAATTTATTTATTGATATTTACAACTGTATTACAATAATACATCAAGTAAATAGGCTATGTGATTTATAATGACATGAGTTAACGGCAAGTAGAGAAACTACCCACTGGTAGTACTCAAATCACTAGTTCAACTAAGAAGGTCACGTGGCCATCTTCTTTTCAGACGCCTCGGAGGATTATCGGGAATTGAAGAGGAAGCTAGGTTTGAAACTAGAGGGTTTGAGTGGGAATGAAGTTTTTTATGAAAGGATAGATACCGGGTTCGGGCCAAATCAGCAACAAATGGGACATTAAGGTCGTTATGGATGACTTTATTCTTGACAAAATAAGGAGCGTTGAGGATTTTACGAAGAACTTTGGATTGTATGGATTGAATACGAGAGGAATTCGATGGCTTAGTGGAGCCCCAAAAGCTCTACTCTTTAAGCCCAAATAGGTCGTATGATGGTCATGTAGATAAGTCTTTTGTAGTTAATTGGGAGGTTAGAGCGTTTGTCTAGTAAGTGATGAAGTAGCCTGAAACGTCGAGCGGTTTCTTGTCTTTTCAGTCTAGTATGCAACCTTAAATATCGGATCTCTTCTACAGGCACCAGTGGGATATTATTAAAGGATACTGAAGGGCAGGAAGTCATTGGCTTACGACGTACGTTAAAAGTGATTTGATACGATTTTTATTTATTTTAATTCTCCAGTTTTGACATTCTTCAAGATCAGTGATATGGGATTGGAGGCTTGGGGATGCAATGACTTGATTGGTGTTGACTGATAATACACAAGTGTCATCAGCATACGTGGTAAGGATAGTATTAGGATGAGTTGGGATGTCAGCTGTATAAAATGTATAAAGGATTGGGTCAAGGATACTACCTTGAGGAAGGATAAAAACAAAATCATAATCTGATGTGAAGGTGAGATTCTGATTTGAAAGTTCAAATAAAACTTCTAGTCTAACAGTATTCAATAAAGAATTTCAATGTGTTACTATTATTATAGTCATTAGTTTCTTAAGATAAGCTGAATATTTTATTTTATTTTATGATTTGCAGTATCTTAAGAAATATATTTAATAAATGTCCATATTTAACAGGGAAAAAAAGCTTGGTGGATTCCTACAACACTTTGTAGCTTTCTTGCACTCACTTCTGCATTCTTGTTGATGTTCCTTCCCGAAACCAGGGATTCTCCAATGTTGGACACAATTGAGGAAATGAAGAAACTTGAAAACGAATCTATTTTTAAAGATTCAGAGCTAGCACATTGAAATATTCTCTTATTCAAATTTATGTATATCTAACTGTATTTGTGTTTGTAGTTTATGAATACCATTTACATAGTATCTACGAATTTATAAGCCAAGATTTGTAATTCAATTTCATAATAAATTTCTATCTAAAATATAAAATTATCGTGTCACAGTGTTTGTAACAAAACTCCTCCGAAACGACTTGACCGATTCTTATGAAATTTCGTGTGTATATTCAGTAGGTCTGAGAATAGGACGTAAACTATTTTTCATTCCCCCAAGCGATATGTGTCGGCCATTATTATTGATTATGCGTCGATCGTAGCAGTGATGCTTATACTTATCATTTTACTTTCTCAGTGCAGCTCTCATGTTAAGTATATTCTCATAGTAAATGGATCGTTAATTTGCAGTGTTATAATTATTTATTCCGATTTTGCTCAAGATAATTCTCACGTTCAGTTAATTAAGTGATCTCATATAAATCAATTGGCCAACAACCATTTTCGCACTGAAAGTAATTATTAAAAATTACGTAATGAAAGTATGAAAAATAATTTATTTTATTTCGATTAATGACCACGACATTTTTATTACAAAATTATATTTTTTCCTAACCATGATGCTAAATTTATTTTACACGTGTTCATTTATTTACGTTTATTCACGAATGTTATATGTATATTCGTTATAGAAGCTTTTATTTACGTTTTGAAAATTTAATATTAATTAATTTATTGGTATTGTGATTAATAATAATATAACTATGAAAGCATTGAACAACAACGACAAGCTATTCGGTGATTTCCGACAGACATAGCCAGTCATTCCTCACTCTACTTCTGCCGATGAGATTAACGCATGTTTAAATCAATCGATTTTGTTTATGTTCAATCGAAACACTTCGATTGAACATAAACATGCGAGTACAATTACAAAATCATCCATCAGCACAAATATTTTCAAAACTACTGCTGGATATTGGAATCGGTGAAATAGAACTGCATCCAAATACACAATCCATAAATTTCCAGAAAATTTCATCACTGTTGTTCAGACAAAAAACGAATTAATTAGGAGTGTCTTCCCGGATGTACTAAATAATTACATTGACCATAATTGTCTTTCTAATCGTGCTATTATCGCTCAATTAAATTGATATAAATAGTTTTAATTTAAAATAATATTACCAGCCATAATTAAAAATCAACTATGATATGCCACATTCATTAAACTAATGTTTATATTTTATCAGTTAAGAATTTTGTATATTTATTTATTACATACTATACATAGATAGATATAAGATGAATAAATTGTAAAATTAAATTATTAATAAAGTAAAAACTTATTAAAATCTTTTTAATTCATTTTTTTCTATTCATTCATTGTTTTTTAAATTCAAATTTTAACATAATATTTTTTAAAACTCGTATAACAGCCACATCAATGCGTGGTCGAGTCAGCTAGTATATATATATGTATTTTATTTTTTGGAGCAATAAGAAAAATGGATAAATATGAAATAAGAAGCGTAACATAGTTAAGAGTTGTGTAGATAAAATTTTGTAGCATTTTCTAAAAATTTGAAAAATTTACTTTTCATTTTTCATAATCTTGCTACAAACCCATCAATTTAAACAAGAAAAAATCTCAAATTCGAAATACAATTGTTGTGATGAAATGTACTTCTAATCAAAATAGATTTTTGGTATGAATGTATCGATCTTTTCCATTCGATACATTAATGGTACTAACTTTCAATAACATCGGGATTATTTATATTCAATAAAAAGTAAAACTTTAATATTCATATTTCATAATGCACAACTGAACTCAACCCTGTTAATGATCAATCGATTTTCATAGTGAAAATTTAAATAAAAACAAAATCATTAATATTAATTTTTCACTTATATTAATTACATACCAAGGTAACATATAAACATTATATTTTTCAGTAATATTTTAAGGATAAAAGTTGTGTATCATTCTTTCATAGTTAAGTAATACTCATTCTTTAAAAATTTTGAAATTATGTAGTTTGGTTTATGAGAAAGACAGTAAAATATTGGTATTTTATTACTTTAGTTGAACTGAAGTTATAAGTTATCAGTCGAACACGCGACCTCGGGCATAGAAGGTTGTTATGCTAGCCAATACACCTCCAGGGCCTTCGCTGACTAATTTTTACTATTTATCGCTACTAATTTCAATCGATTTTTATTGACTAAGTAAGCAGTCTTCTGAAATATTTATGAATTTAAAGTTTCATTTTGAATTTTAGTCCTTTTCTTAGCACTTCTATTTTTAAGCAATTTTCGAAATGGCCAAGGTTGCAGTCAAACAATTTTACACAAAAAATTAGAAATTATTTATTTTGTACCATTACTTAGGCCTAATTGTTTGTCATTAACGGGACAGAATATAAATGTTAGTTTGTTCATTGAACGTCACTTTATGCTGTTATGGGTAATCGGACAATACTACAGTTGGAGCTCTAAATTTCGCCTATCCATGTTTACTTAGGTTAGGGATTTTTAACAAGTACCTGATATCATACAGGCTCGGGACCCCCGTTTAACGTCCCTTCCGAAGGACAGCATAACCAATGATATTTTACTCCTGTAAGAAAGAAATTAGTTGACTGTAGGTACTATAATAGGATGTAATTAGTTGGGGGTGCAGTCAAGAAAACACGCAAAAATAGGTGAAACTATTGTATTTTTTATGTGCCGACGTTTTACCTTCTGCCCGAGCAGCCACTCCTATTGGCCCTGAAGATGACCTACACGGTAGGTCGAAACGTCGGCACATAAAAAATACAATAGTTTCACCTATTTTTGCGTGTTTTCTTGACTGCACCCCCAACTAATTACATCCTATGATATTTTACTCCCTTTAAGAAATCCTAGGGCCACGTACCGTGCTACAAACCCTCGATCTTGGGCTCAGTAGTTTGTTATGCTAACCCCTAGACCATATATTTCTTATGCTAAACCCATGTGCTTCCGAAGTCGTTCATTTTTGAGAATAACAAGGTTCTAAGTGGAACATAAGACTATGTGACTTCGATACGACATACACCTTTGTATTTTTTGTCTATGGATGATACTCTGTTACGATTTTTTGACGTTTTGGAGATCTATGTATAGTGTTCAACATATAGAACCATTTGATATCAAAATCTCTGATTTTTCAATTTTGTAACATACAACCTTGTAATACTAAGGTAGCGATTTGTCGTGGCGATATACCTCAAGAATAAGACAAACATGAGGTAGTCATAGAAACAACTATCATACGAAAAGGCAGAAAAACACAACAATAATACTTCAAACTGCATGATTTCCTCATATAATTAGCAATAAATTGTCATTTAATGAGAACTTATTAAACATAAATGTAAAATATTCAATGGATAATTATTATACAAGGAAAAAATCCAACAACACGGAAAAAACATAAGGAAAATTACCATCCATTACGTTTTTGACTCAGAATTAAAGTTCATATTTAAAACTGAAGTTATAGAGTGAGGTTCTAGGGGCAAAAGGGGTTTGAGACATCTGTTGATTCTTCGAAGATCAGGATATCAAGTATATCAAAAAGAGGTATAAGAAATATGTTAATAATAATAATAGCGTATACTTTATTTCTACTGCAGATATATTGTGTCAAAGACAGTTTTTTCCTATAGAATAAACCATTATGGGATTTGTTTCAGGGCATAATAATGAAGTAATGTTATCAAGAGGCAATGAGGTTTCCAAAGCTTCATAATTCATAATATTTTATTTTACATTTTCGTTTCGTGAATAAATTCTGAAGTATTATAGACTAAACTCGATTTTGTTTTTTCTCATAATAAAGATATTAATTTTAGAATATTGCATGATAAGGAGTTTATGACATTTATACAGCCTAGATTACAGCACTAGAATACAGCCTAGAATACAGCCTATACAGCACAGATTCTTATGGTTGTTTTTCATGTTCACTTCTCGTCACCAATATAAATTTTTATTTTATGGGATATTAACTATTTTTGAGACAATATAAAGGTACCAACTGTAGGCCTAACGGCCCCCGTATTATAAATTGTATAACTGTTTATTTAATTATGCTAGTGTAGCTACTTAACGTTTTAGAAGACGCACGCCGATATGATTCTATAAATTGAAGTTAGTAATACTTTTTTTCTTTTTTTTAAGAAAAAAGAAAAGTTTCTTTATCTTATTTCACTTCATTTTAAAAATTGAAATAACATTCATCAAATCGAACTATTAGAATAAGAAGTAGCTTTTCTAATCAATGCATTACATAATTAATAAAAATAAATTTAGTTAATAAATAATTAAAAACAGTATTATATATATTATAATGGCTAAGAAGATGTAAGAGCAGTCAGAATCAGTGGTTTTGAGCACGACTGAAGAAAAAGTATTTCCTTGATCATTGCTAGACATATTACTCTATTAAAATATTACACAACTAAAAAGTTTTTTATATAATACAGAGATTTACTTTCTAGAATGTTTGATAAAAAATAATTTTGCACAACAAAGATGGACAATGGTAGAGATGTTTAATATAATCTTAAATGTAGGAAAAAGGGAAATCAGTATTTAGAATGCTAAGTTCTTCAGCTGTAAATCGACAGATACAGATAAATTATGTATTTTATTAGCTGTAGTAAATCCATCCTATGAGATCTGGTTATCCAGGAATCCACCCAGCCTCAAAATGGGTATCCATTAAAAGGTAAAAAGGCTGGTGGCTGAGTGAGGATTTGGAACAATAAATAGGTCCCTGACTTGTACTGAATAGTACAATAATACCATTACTTTTCATGGTCTGTAGGAGTTCTTTGTCATTATTCACATGCCCCTTCCTCTAGGTTTTTATGAAAGCTGTTTAGAGATAGATATCATAGAATTGAATAAAAAAATAATTTAATTCTGGGACCAGGTCCCTTAAGAATAACAAAAGTGAACAGAAATTAATAAAAATATATCTGGCCAAACGGCTACATCATTAGAATACTAAAATATTTACATATTAACATGAAATTAAATATGAACTAAAGCGTATGTTCTGATAGAGAATAAAAAAAATAGCATACAAATTTACAATAAAAAGAAATTGGCTAATGGAAAAATAAATAAGTAGATAAGCACATCTAATAATATAAAAAATAATATGATTATTAGTGAGGAATATTTACAGTAATTCATCAATCAATTGTTTTGAATATAGCTATTATTTTTTATTGATTAGAGAGCATCTGTAATCCAGACTTTGGAGATGTAGGAATATTGTGGATTTGTAAGTGGATAAAGAAGATGCATAACGGGTGTCGGGTGGGAGTGAGTCCCAAAGAGAGGTAGAACGAGCTAGAAAGGAGCGCTCAAAAGTTTTGGTTCTGTGAGAACGGATATAAAGGTCGGAAAGGCGAGATGTTGAGCCCTGGGATTGGATAGAGGAATTGAATTGTAATAAGCTGCATATTTACTAAATGATGTCTTCAGTATCATCTCAAATTAAAATATGCTGTATCAGCAATTCCCGCCCGTATCGAACCGGCGATCAAGCCGTCTATTGCATTATACTCGTAAAAGTCATACTGAATGAGATATGTCGCCGCGAACTGGTCTTTTCGAAGCGAACATTGGTCGGTTTCGACAAAATACAACATATAGTGAAAAGTTCAGTGCCACGGGAGAATGAATACAATAACTTATAAAATAAGTAAAAAATAACTCCATTTAAAATTATTCAAAGGAAATATGTACGAGTAAATTGAATGAAGAACAGCAGACGCACATAAGAGTATTCCTAGCAAAAACCCGGACAAAATTATTTATTGTATTATATTCCTTTTTTGTAATAAAATACAATCATTTATCAAAATTAGGTATACATTATAACAAATAAAAAATAAAATATATAATTATAACATATAAAGGTCTGCATATCCAGAAAATTAATTAATGTTGATACGACTCTAGTTATTTGGTGTCGGATCAATCGGAATTGATACTTTCTTGGTCAGTGACTGATATTCACCATCTTCGTCGTCAGTGCGCTCATAATTAGGTGTTGTTGGCACTAAAATATTCATATCTCCCTCCAAAATAGGGTTTCTTTTCTTCTTTAACTGCATCCTATTAAAGCTGATAAAAGGATCAGATGTTAATAGTAATCTATTTAATATGTCTCTGTTGCAGTCTGTTCTGCAAAATTTTCTCCCAAAATCTAAACGATATTTACGAAAATGTTTATTTCGTGATTCAGCAGCTTCCTCTGAGAGCTGTCCGGTAGGTAATATAGCCTCCGATATAACTTGTGGGTCATGCATCAGAATCTTGAGAACTGTAGGTGACATGGGGTCGCATAACCATACATTTCAATATAAAGTTGTGCAGTTGTATGTGGATATTTGTCAATTTTAACACTGTCAAAATATCGTGTCCACTTGATATAACTTCAAGAATAACTTGAAATCTTTATATCAGGTCTATGTTAATGCCGGAGATTCGAGAAGAGCACTCCGGATTATTAAAACACCTTTTTGATGTTTTCCCGTAGTTACTATTCCCATATCCAGCTTTAGGAATATCGACAAGAAGACCCATCTCTTCTCTAAACCTCTCTTCTCGCTGGGCACCCTGGTTTGTAGAACCACGTAGGTAGTTCAATTAATGGTTCCAGCCATTCTTTGTTATTTTTAAAAAATCTTTCATCAGTGCTTTCCGCGGCCGTCCATTTTTCAATTTAAGTTTTTCTTCTAACATCAAAAATTTTTCTACCTTTAAATTCTTTAAGAATGGTATTTAATTCCATCCTGGTGATTTTTTTCACTCTTTCCAAGATATCTGTAACAAAAGAAACAAATTATAACTCACTTTGAGAATTTTGACTCGTTTCCTTTGTTGCAAGGGTTGGGGATCGATTTTTTTCTTGGATCCACTTAATGGGACTCTAAATTTAATGCACATATAAACTCTGGCAGGACCATGCGCGACACTTCAACAAAAACACTAATATACCTTAACTTTTTTTTTTTAAATTGGGTTGTAAAAAGTGTCTTTTACTAATGACCATAAAAGATAAAAATACAGAGTAAAATAAATGAAACTAATATGTTTTACTAACCTTCCATTTCCTTTATCATGTCGTTTTCCTTCAGTTGTTTGCCCCAAAGGGACGTTTTGACTTATAAACTGAGTAACACACACGAGATTGGCGAGAACAGAGACGTGTAGTTAATACAACGGCTGGATTCCGACTGGCACTGTAGTCCAGTAAAATTAGGGGTTTCACCTCGGAGTGAGAAATAGTCGGCTATAAAGTTGTATAAACCTCTATTTTGGCACCCTAAAACTTGTCTCAAAACCTACTTATCGTAGGGTGCCGCGATTACAGATATTACAAAGTCAAAGGACAAAAAATCGATTTTGTACATATTTATTGCAAATATCTCGTTTCCTATGGGATTAATGCTATTTCTATGTATTATAAATATTGTAGAAAGTTAAATTATCAACAACTTTTGTTTTAACATTTTTTTTATATCTTGAACCATTTTCGAGATAGAGGGCAGAGCGAGCGCATTGTTTAACTATTTAGAGAATCATTCGAGGTCAACCTATAGTCCCGATTAAAACACGCCGCATAAATTATTAATAATTATTTAATTCTAAATAATTTGCATTTTTTATTAACTATTACGTTATAATTAATAATTATAGCTATTAATGAATCTACACGAAAAAAAAAAACTGCTGTTATAATAGGAGAAAATATAGATTTACTTGTAATTTTAATTGGGCCTACCCTATTTCATCAACAAGAAATTTTCTTTAAATAAGTTGGCAAAGGAAATGTAAAAACTGAAATATCTTCCAAAAGTTTTGATAAATACCCTCGTTCTAAAAACCACATATTGTTTCTTCACGCAATAAGTGGCTGTGACACGACTTCTGCGCTCTTTAGAAAAGGAAAAAACACTTTTGTAAAAACGCTCGAGAAACTTCCGAATTTGGATCAAATTGCTGCAGCATTTGAAGAAGAAATGCCGGTTCAATCATTATTTGAGAATGGAGTGCGAACCTTGTTGGCAATCTTTAATGCTCCAAAATCTGAGGACTGTATCGATCGTCTTCCCTATGCACAGTTCATCAAGTTAACAAAACTGAATAAACCTGTCCAGTTATCAAATCGTCCACCAAGGGAGTGCAGCAGCTCACCAACATTTTAACCGTGTCTATTATCAAGTTCAAACTTGGTTAGGGCATGATTTAGAACCCCAGAATTGGGGTTGGATAATGCGTGATGAATTCCTGGAACCTGTTATGACAACGAATCCTCCAACTCCTGAGGAATTGATTAACACAATATCAATGGTTTTAACTGCAAGAATGGTTGTGGTTCGCGATGTGGATGCAGGAAAGCAGGGTTGCAGTGCTCTGTAGCTTGCGGCCAGTGTAATGGGCTAGCTTGTCTTAATGCTTCACCATATCAGATTGCTTTCAATGAAGACGGTACTTTTGACCCCGAAATCCTGGAAGAACTGGAGACAAATATCGTTGAAGACGAGATCACAAAGGAATTTGAAATTTTACAGCGACTGGAAGACGAAGAAGAAAATTGAAATTAGAACTTGTAGTTCTTATTATTATTCAACTTTTTAAATTTCAACGTTCATAAATGTATGAAATGGTATTTTTCAATAAAAACATGAATTAAAAATTTAATTATTTTCATTTTATTTAGTTAGGAAGTAATTAGTATAAATAAGATTAGAATTAAAAAATAATTAAAGTATTTTCCTTAGTAACTTTATAATTACACGAGTAATTGGATAACATTGTCCGGTTTTAACCTGAAATACTCCTATGTGAGACGCCTGGAATGAAGTTAGGGAATCACCTATTACAAGTAAATATCATTTACGATTATCAATATTTGATTATAGTTATATATTACAGTACAATTTAAAAAAATATAAGTTCAAAGTATAATTAATATTTTTAAGGACTTGACAAATTTAAATGAATTAAATTAGAAATATATTTAAAGATTTATTTTAAATAAAACTAAAGAATGGCTATTTACTAACCAACATTAATTAAATAATAAGAATTCAAAGCTGGTTTATGTTTATTTAATACGTACATTGGGTAGTGTTACTACTAACACACAATAAACTCACACAATTCATTAATTAACATATTTATTTACTCATAAAATTAGTTAATCTTTAATTTAAAAAAAATTAAAATATATAGGTATATACATTTAATATTGTATTTTTAATCTTTGTCTAATTATTATGCATAGGGATAATATTATATTCCGACTAGAGTGTAATTTAATGTAATTCACTTTTTTTTTAAACTGTTTTTTTTTTCACTTTCTCGAGTGTCACAAATTTAATACAATGCATTACTTTGGTGACCTTTTCAGAATTCATTTTCCTTAAATTCATGTCCTAACAATGAAAAAAACAAGCTTTTAGTAAATTACATAAAATATCACTCTAGTCTGAATATAAAATTAGCACTTAATCATTATAATTATACAAAGATTAAAAATACAATAATAAATATACATACCATAAATGACCTAAATACCATAAATGGCCTTTATGATCTTCTTGTATCAGTGTTCATGTACAAAGTAATATTTCATGGGTAAATAGAACGTTTTTATATGATCTATTTTGAATCCAAATAAAATAATTTATTTATTATTTTCTAAATTAATAATAGTAAAATCATCAAAAAAATAATTTCAATCGATATTTTACATATCGGTAATAAATTAGGTATTAAAGATGGCTTGTTGAGTATATTTTATAATTATTTAAAGCTAATAATTGTATTATTATTAACTATTCCTACAAAAAAAAAAGTTTAAAAACTTATATCTGAAATATGTATGATATCACATTTTAGATTGGTTTTGGTTAGAAAACCTGTCTAGTTATCTAGAATTTATATTTTTACATATCTATGAACCAGCAAAGAAAAAAGCCGACGTAGCAAAATCATGCAGACCTGAACAAGCAGTTTTGTCACCTTTGTTAAAACTTTACTGTATTTCCTTATTCTTTAACTGATAGTCCTTATTCCTTGGGATGATAGTAAAACTGATCCTACACCATCGATATTTTGACTGCGTTTAAAGCCATTTAATAAACTGAAATCAATGGTTCATTAGAAAATGGCTATTAAACCGATTATACATCTTCTTTTTCATAAAAATGCAGTTTTTGTGTAAGAATTTGAATAATTCATATAATTACACTTCTTATTATTCACTTATACTACTTATATTATTATTCACTAATACTACTTAATAGCCGAGCGCAAATGTTTGGTCCCATGTGTTCTATTCTCTGAGTGAATTCAAAGCAAACCACGTTGAAGATTTTCTTCAGTCTTAGTTTTGGTTAAAAAATGATGAAAATTTGCGATTTATCTAGAACTGAAAAAAATGCAGTCTCTTATTTTCAAGCGAGAAACTGCATCTTTTTCAGTTCTAGATAAATCGCAAATTTTCATCATTTTTTAACCAAAACTAAGACTGAAGAAAAACAGGAAAACGTGGTTTGCTTTGAATTCACTCAGAGAATAGAACACATGGCTCCAAACATTTGCGCGCTGATAACGAAAAAGTACCCGTGTTTTATTACCGGAATCGCTATTATAATTATTTTGATATTACACAGCAAATTTTAGTGCACTCATCACCGATTAAACTTAACATAGTATAGTTAAATTGCATTAGCAATCTACATGATATTTTCTAAATTTGTACTAAAATTGAATATATATATATATATATATATATATATTGGTTTCTACTTATCTTGAATGTAATGGAAAGTATATACTCTGATTCATGAGATCCAGTCAGTTCTTAAATTTCTTATGGCGACATTTCGCGACCTGGTTAGTTTCATACTCATGCCCTAACAGTGAAAAAATGAGCTTTTAGTAAAAACATTAAATAGGACATTAAACTAAATACAAATTGACAGGTGTAAGATGTTAATTGGAAAAGATCTGGTGTGCTATTTAATGTTTTTCATTGTTGGGGCATGAGTATGAGACTAACCTAGTCTCAATCGGAACGTCGTCATAAGAAATTTAAGAACTGACTGGAATTCTTTAATTTAAGAACTTGTATATATATATATATGCTCGTATACAGGATAGTTCAATGAAATGTACTTACTCTTTGTAACTCAATCATAATCATTGTAAATCAATAAGAATACCTTGATATCCTAAATAACATTAATTTTACCTGTCATCCAAGCCCTGAATGGTAATGAAATATTTTACTTCTAACAAGATGGAGCCCCACATAACAAAAATCGGGACGTCAGGTTGTTTTGTACGAAACTGTATCAGGAGGCCGTCAAGAATGAAGTGAACAGACAGAAAACAGTTACAGTCAATGAGTAACGTAACAAAATCGTAGTGTCATGTTCTTCCATTAAGACAAGATACACTGGCAGTTGTTGTTCAGAGTGCAGTTCGCCGATTTCTTCGTTGTATACAAGTTGCTGGTGGTCATTTCGAGCATTCTATGATATAATTATGTGAGTAATAACTTAAAATATATAGGCTATACAACACTGAGTACATTTTATTGAGTTACCATGTATTTATTAAGATTATCATATGTTTTTTTTTTTTGCTATGTTGGTATTATTCAGGATACGAGTGCTGAAGGAAATTGTATGTTTTTGCTAGTTCCTGTTTTATTATCAATATATTATACTGAATATCTCTGTCATCTCTTCATCTATTTCCTCATCAGCATGTCAAAAACTTTAAGTTAACTGGTTTCACATTTCTGTAGCCTAAGTAAAAGATTCTCATTTCCTCACATCACTGAGAAAGAATCGATGTCGCAAAAATCCAGCTGATTAGCACGTGGAGGATGATCTGAATAAAAAGTACACAACCGTATGCTAACAATAAAAAGTACACAAGCTGTGACTAAAACAATATTAAGACCATAAATATGTTTTAAGTAGTTAGTAGCTGCAAAAATAATTAATAGTGCTTCCCGATCTAACTAGTTTACAGTCTGTATAAACCAGTAAGTTTAAGCGGCTCGTGTAAGCCCTCTAAAACCGTAAGTGATATGATTTTCCGATGATCTTCCTGACAAATGATTTTGTGGCTTAGGATTGTCACTATTCCAGTAGGACTAAGATCTGTTTTGAGTATTAATGGTTCTTCATTATCGTGGTAAATAATTGGAACAACCACAATTGAGACTTTATAGGAGTAGACTTATCTCACTAATTTTGAAGATTAAAAAAAAACAACAGAAAAATCTCTTATCAAGAAGATATAATATGAATGAATCATATTATAGCTTATAACAACAAAAAAGAGCTAAATGAAAAACAGATCGTGTTACCGTAGGTCGGGTTACACCTCTACTGAAAATCAGTTTAGATATTTATCTGGTCATTATTGTTCACATTTAAAATGTCACCTCGATATTTTATAATATGAGAATTTCGTAATTATTTTTAGTTTCATCATTGATTGGATTGAAATACAGACATATACTTTATCAGTCCGATGGATCCACTGACGTTAGAAATCGCTCTGGAAAAGAAATGCAGAAATCTGGCTTGGTTAGCATGGATGTTGTTTCTGACTGCAACACCATTGATTTTCGTTGCTTCAAATTTATCTTCGTACGTATTTCTTGGAGGAAACCCGTCCTTCTTCTGCGATATCCCGGAATTAGTTGAAGCTAACTGGACGAAGGAGCAAATAAGGAATATTAGTAGTCCAGGGTAAGTGATTTTTTTTTAAATTTTCCTTAATGTTTTTATTGGAAGTCGTTCTTAATTTTTATTCCCCAAATTCGTTCACGATTATTATTTATAAATATGCAGATTAGAAAAACAAAGTTGCGTTCGTTATGCTTGGAACTACTCAGTATTGAAGGAGTTGGATTTCGATGAAGCTCTTGATTATTGCAATAAAATAAAAAAACCTAATGTGGAGAAATGTAAAAGTTATATTTATGATGAAACAGTTTTTCACGAGACGATCATCAGTGAGGTTTGTATTAAAGAGACTATATTTTATTAACCAAATTATTTCTTCTGTTCAAGATTTTTTTTAATTTAATAGTGGGATCTCGTATGTGACGATTTGCCCCTCAGATCCACAGCTCAAGGCACAGTTTCGATCGGAAAATTGTTTGGTGCCACCATATTTGGCATGATTAGTGACAGGTTATAAATTTGTCTTATTTATAATGTATATATTTTTTTCTTAATTAAACTTCTAAATTTAAATTGGCATTGCTAAGTAATTTACACAATTCGTTGTATGATCAAGAATGTGAGCTAACTAGACATTGATTTCAAATCAAATAACCCTCTAAATAAAGAATAATGTCAGTAATCATAGGATGAAGTACTGTTTCTTGGACAAGGGTTGTGCAGGGATTTGATTTGTCCTGTATCATGCTCAACCGCCAGATTTTCCCTTAATTTGGGTACCCACTTTATAGAGGCTGAGCTCCAGGAGGGTTCTAGATCCCATAAGATCTATCTCCAGCCCACGATTTAAACCCACGACCTTCGGCATGGCAACTCAGAGCTTTACCACTGAGCCACTCCGCTCCTACGCGGGTAGAAAAGGAGATTGAATATAGAAACACTACATGTCTAAATAGCATTCAAGCTCACACAAATGGGAAATAATATGAAGATGAACTTTGCTCCTTCAACATGAATCGTGTTCGATAGCCCCATGTTCATCCTGAAAAGAATCCACAAAGGGCCAAGGCAAGTCAATTGGGGATTTCATTCGGGCTGAGCACAAATAACTAAATTGACTAAAGTGCGAAGAAACAAATAAAACTGGTGTTTCTGTGCTTGGTAGATTATACTGTGTTTCAAGAAAAATATGACAAATAAAGTCAAACTAGAAAAACATTAGTGAAGGAAAATGGTCCGGGTGCAGGACCTCCACCCGGACCATTTTCCGTCACTCATATTTACAAGGTCAACTACGAGTATTATCATTCAAGTAGAACAACATTACTTTGTGAATTAGTGCTAAAGCGGAGAGAAGAGTAATGCACACTCAGAAAAAAACTAATGAATGATAAATGATCCGGGATATCTACAACAAATTGAAATCCCCGGAAACAGTAATTAGGTAGTAATTATACTAAAATTAGAATGAGAACACAATATTTTTAACTGAAAACTGTCGAGAAGTCGGGAAAAATCTCAACACCAACTAAATGGATGTTCTTGTATAAGTGCAGAATTATATCGATGACCATCTAAATGTCGATAGCGGAAGAATATCTATGACCCATGATCAGGTAACAAACATTTAAGCAACAGGACGTTCTTGGAAGTTACCTCCCCAATAATGTATCAATACTAATGGGCAATGGTCAGACTGAAACAAAAAGATATATGGCCTTCATGGTTTGATCAAGAAGTTCGAATGGCACCAACACCAAGAATAAGATTGATCGGAAAATGATGGGAAGGCACACTAGACAGTCATTCGAGTTATATCCAGAAAGAAGAAGAAGGAATAAAAAGATTCACTCCCGGAAGAAGAAGAGTCGGTGATTGAAGAATTTCGGGAATTATTTCCTTTTGTGAAATAACTGTGATGCCCTAATGATCCCAGACTCTTCTTCCAAAAAATTAGTAAATACGCGTAAATCGATGTTGTTGTGAAAAAACCTGGCTAATAACTAAAGGCTGCAGAATATTAGTTTCAAAATATGGAGAGCTTTCTGTATCAAACTAAAAAAAGAGAACTTGGCAAATATATGTTATTTCAGGCTATCCAAGCATATGAGAAGCTTATATTGTTGTATCAGATCAACACTCTCACCCTGTCCTGTCAGAAACTTCATCCAAAACTAAATCAGAGCTTAGTATTTAAGGTCCAATCTAAGAGGGGGATGAAAAGGGAAGACATACCTACAAGGAGCTATATAATAAGCATATGGGATGCTTCGTTAAGCCAGTCAAGTAATAAGGATTAATGTCCTTGAGATCTCTAAGAAACTTAGGACAGAGGTCCTACATCATACCTGCAGAGATGGAAAGACAAAATAGAATAGCTTAATATGCAAAAGCGTATGCTAGACTGCTTCTAGACTCACAGAACTGGACAGGGACTACCAGATGAGACCAAGATCCAGCAATGAATTGTTGCACCATTTAGAAGAGGAAGGTACCTCCCCAATTTACAATATGAGGAATTGCTTTACTGTTCTAACCATTGTGATATATTCCTCATGTCTTATGCTTATAAAATCTTCTTCTCTCAAATAATTTATAAAAAATGCTGAAATTTCATGACAAATATTATCCCACTGAAGATAATTACAGGCTAGATTACCTATCAGAAACATCCTCGAGTGCTGAAAAAAATTATAATATCCACATCCATCGTCTGTTCACAAACATTCAGAAAACTTGAGATTACATAAACATGAGTCTACTTCTGCAGTAAGATGAAGATCACATAATGTATTATAGGTGGTTATTGCTTTTAATATGTAATTAACACCCCGAAGTTCCTTTAGTAAATACAAATAACTCAAAATAATGTTTAAGATGACAAAATACAGTACTCAACTGTGTTAATTTCGTAAACTTGGTGTTAATTTTGTAAACTGGGCTTAAAAAAGGATATCTTTTGGTGTTTTTAGGGTGCTGATTTAGAACTCTTTGTTACAAGTATAAGTTAAATTAATTTAAAAGGTTTATTATAATTATTACTGACTAGTATCATATTATTTAATATTCATATTAATTTTTATAGGTATGGAAGAAAGAGGACATTTATATTTGCCTGCATACTGCTCACAGTAGCAGGTCCTTCTGTTGCTGTTGTAAATAGCTATGTCACATTTATAATACTTAGATTATTGATTGGTGCTGCTAACGCTGGGATCTTTGGAACTGGCTATACACTCTGTAAGTTAAAAAAACCTAATAATAGTGATGAAAAATAAAATAATTAGGTTTTACAATTAAACTTGAAAGTCTTGAATATTCAATGTCATGAGAGATATTAAAATGCCTACTAAATTTGCTAGAAGCAAATGTAAAAATAGATATATGCAATATATATTCTCTCTTTCACAAATAAAGCAAAATTTAAATAATATGTAAAGTTTGTCAGCTTTTGTAATGATTGAATCTCTAAAAAGTTAATAAACATTGAGTCGACTGTTACACGTTCAGAGTTGTGAGTAGGTGGAGAAATAGTGTTATGAGTGATCTTGCGGTTTTGATGGTAATCTAAGGATGGAAAATTTGTAAAAGGGAAATTTTTGGAAGTCGAATATTTGTGTTAACTTATTCTCTGTTATAAGGAATACCCTCCTATTTGCTTAATCACATTTTATTTTAATAGTTTAAAAAAAAATCTGTAAATCTGAAAATTTGTAGGATTTAGACCATTGGGTTTTTATTATATTTTCAGTAATTAGATAGCTGATTCCTTAATTATAATGGTCACAATTTTATTAGTTACATAACATATTCAGTGAAAAGTAAGAGGATGTTTTGGAAAGGAACCGTCTCAGGATGGAACTAGATAGGCCTGTGGGTTTTCAAGATCAAAACCAAAGCTAAAGACGGGAAAGAAATAAACAGAAGAAAAAAGGAAGCAGCACCGGCGACATATGAGGGAGTACTGGACCAATGTCAAGAAGAAAAAAAACAGTTGAAATGACATGGATGAGCCTTAGTAGGCCTATACAAGTAAAAGAAAAAAGAATGGAAATTTAATTCATAAAACTTTTTTCACCATTAACCATTAATTTTTCAGTACTGGAATTCACAGTTAAGAGGTATAGAACTTACGTAGCGAATATCTTCAACCTAGGTTTTGCATTTGGACTGATATATCTTCCACTTGCTGCATATTTGACTGCTAACTGGAGGCAACTTCAATTAGTTATCTCTCTCCCTATGATTGCTTTCACCATTCTTGGCTGGTAAGTAATATTATTTATATTTTTAATAATCATTTATCTGATAAATTTATTATTAATATGCATTGTCACATGTTCAAATTCCCTCCTTACATCCATCCACACCCTCTCAACTTTACTCCTACATGATCATCCCATCACTTTCACCTTCCCTCTCAAAAACTTAGCCATTACTATTGACCAAAACATTTCCTGGAAACCCCACATCACCCAAATATCCTGACGGTCAATAAGTTCCCTGAAGTTATTCCATCGTTCTCAACATCTCTTTACACAACTTACCCCTAAGCTCCTCCTTTCATCTCTCATCTTCTTTGTAAAATAATATATTTTGTTTAAGAACCAATGTTAAATAATTTAATGTCTTGTACAAATCTTTGGATATTTCAATTTTTTTCCATGCACAACATGAAACCAGAGGTGCCAGGGATTCTATGCCCTGCACTAGCAACGCCTCTGTCTGAAGTGTAAATGTTTAGGATTAATTTTGAAATTAATTATAGCTACTTAATCCTGGATTCAATTTATTTAAATGTATTTCTTATATAAATATAAGATATCTAAACTTTTTAATTTGTATTAATTTTAGCCCTTAGACTAACTAAGAAGAAATAATATATAATATTTTTTTATATCTTATCATTCATTATTAATGATTTATAATATTTATTCTGTATTTGTTTTAATCAGATCATTCTTTTCTTCCCAGTTTCTTACCAGAATCACCAAGATGGCTGATAACTTCTGGAAAGCTAGACAAGGCCTCCAATATCTTAGGAAGCATGGCAGCCTTAGGTCTTAAAGAGTCTGATAATTCTTCTCCCCAAAATTTTGAGGTTTTCAGAATTTATTTTATAATACTTTACATTTTACCCTTTATATTTCTTTGATTTATTTATTTATTTTTTTTAAGGCCCAATCTGATTCATACTGCAAAAAATTCTTTTGGATTTTTAAAGATTACTTCAAACTATTCTCAACATTCGAGCTTGCGAAGAGAATAATTATATGTAACTATTTGTGGTTTATGGGAAGTTTTTATTATTTTGTAATAGGTAAGACACAGTTGGTTTAATTTTCTTAGTTGTATTATAGTTAAAATTACTAATAATTATTTCTATTATTGATATGTTATGTAATGTGGCATATAACTCAATAATTCGAGAAACTAAAGTGTTACTCCTCTTGATTACAAATAGGTTAAAATCATGATAAAAAATGAACAAAATCTTTCATGCCTTCTCAATACACGAATGAAAATTATGTTGAAAATGACAGAGGAAGTAAAAAGTGAGCACAGAGGAATACAAAAAGTAAAGTTTGGTTGACAAGTGTTATTTTGACAAGCCACCACACCTGCTGTTTGCCCTGAAGATAGCCTACATCGTAAGCCGAAACGTTGGCATAATTAAAAAATAAGTTCTGCTTATTTTGTGTTCTCTTTGACTGCACCCCCTGACCAATTCTATCCATAAAAAAAGTACAAGTTATTACGGTGCGGGCACAGACTTATTAGATATACATAAATATATACACATATAGACAGACAGACCCACGCTACACAAAACAGGGTCCTAACTCATAGACAGAAGCCAACTGTACAATGGCTGGGAACAACAACACAACAAAGAGCACATGCCAACATAATCTCAACAATTGTTTTACAGTGTTGTCTATTTATAATGCAATACTTAGTATACAAAATTACTTCAACAAATGTAACTGGTGAACTTGATCCAGGGTATAGAAACATTTAGTAATGTTATATATGCATGGCTTAAGAGAATAGAAATGTAAGCAGGTATCCAAGTAAAAACATAAGGCATCATGATTCAAACAGAAGTGGGATTCATTAATAACACTGTGATTATGATTATCTAATTATTTAGGTTTTGGCTGACATTTAAATATGAATTTATTAAAATTTATTAAATTACCACCTGGCATATTTTGGTCATTCAAAATTAGGTAGTTTCCACAAAAACTTGTTGAAGAAACATGTCTAGAATATAACCCAAAGACTGATGTCAGATATGTACAAATGCAATTGAGTCACCATTCATTATATTAAAGCCATATGTTGGCAATAAAAAAATACCTTATTTACCTTATTTAAAAAAAAATAGGATAAAAGCAGAAAACAGCTATTATCTTGTGTTAACAGAAAGATTTTAAGTATTGTTTAAAATTGTTACCAGCTCACATTCCAGGCCAAAATTCCTGGGTTCAAACTCCGCTGACTTGCCATGCCGAAAGTCCTGGGTTCAAATCCCGCTTGCTGCCAAACTTTTATTTAATCTATTAACCCGGAGATGGATCCAATGGGATCTAGGACTTGTCTGTTGCTCACCCAGCCTCTATGAAGTGCTTACCCAACATAAAGGGGAAAAATCTGACGGTCGAGCGTGATCTAGGACAAATCATCTCCCTGCACAACCGTTGTCTGAGAAACAGTACGATCTCTACCACGTACTGAACCCTAGACCCTTCATAGGTTGTATTGGTACAGGTTTATTTTTTTTTTAAATTGTTTCTAACACTCAACCTATTCCTGTTGGGTAAATGTTTCTGAAATTATAAAAGGACTATAAGGAAGGAGATGAAAATAAAAAATATTTGTTCACTAGGAAATCACTAACAATTATATTTCGGCGTGCAATCACTTTCGTTTTTTTGTGTTATTTTAATTGATTGAGAATAAAAATGTTTTATTTATTACATTTTCAGCTCTAAGTGGAACAAACTTTGATTTCAACCAGTACCTCTATGTTATGCTGAATGGAATAGTTGAGGTTCCAGGTTTCTTACTGCCTCTGCTTTTTCTTATATACTTTGGCAGGAAAAGTTCTGCCATAGGATTGTGGTTTGTTTCTGCCATCGCAATGTTGGTAACAATAGTTTTACCACCAGGTAACAATATTTCCTTTGAAAAATATTAGTTTAAGGCATCACAATAACTTAAATATATAATAAAAAATACAAACTGCAGTATAAGATTATTTTAAGGTTACATGGTAATTAATTTAAGTTAATAGATTTAAAAAATGACTGAGGCATATCATATATATTCTATTATGATCATATGAAACTTCGCTACTCACTATTATGAAATAAATATGCATATTGGAAGTAATTAAACTTTCATGATATAAATTTTCACATTTAAATTAAATCTTATTTCATTTCATTATAGATTTTAAAGCATTGCCTCAATGAGTTATCAACAATGGCCCTTAATCTTTTCAGTCCTCGAACCTGTTTCATGTTTCTATCTCTGGTTGTAACCAGACAAAAAAAAAGATTTATTAGGTATATTAATTTTTATAATGATCAATGGAAGATAATATCATCCTCAAAACCTAAAACACAAATGTAGTCAATAATGAATTGTCATAAAATCCAGTGATTTCAAGAAGTTTTGACTAATTTCAAATCAATAAAGATAAAAATTTATTTTGATTTAATTTTTGAAGTCAAGTTGAATCAATTTTAATTATAATAAGTAAGATTTTTAAATTATTAAATGTTTATTGAAGTGATAGTTGTGAAGTCAAAAAACGTAGGGTACATATTTACCATAATTTTAATGTTGAATAGTATTAGTTGACCTTTTGACATACCCTGACGATTTTCTTCCTCATAATTTTAATGGTTAACTTCTATATTGAGTACTACCAGTGGGTAGTTTCTCTACTTGTCATTTTCACATGGCATTATGTATCGCTTAGCCTATTTACTTGATGTATTATTGTAATACAGTTGTAAATATCAATAAATGAATAACTTCTATATTATATAAAAACTATTGGAAGTTGAAAGAAGAAATAAGGTGTCTGGTATGAGCCTGAAAAATGACTAACCCATGGTTTTGAAATCACCAATTGATAAGGAATATCAGTAAACTATCATGAAAATCATAAATGTCAAGCTATATTTCAAAAAATAGATAGTCACAGTTATTAAAAGAAGAATTTTAAAGGAAATTTTTATTATTATTTGTTATATAATAATATATCATTACAAAGTACAAGTCAATACAAATATCTTTTACCAGTCCATGAGATCATATGTGCTCGCCTTACCATTTTATTTAAAATAAATTATTTCTTCCAATTATTTTAAATAAATAAATTTTTAAATTTATTGCTATGCTATAAGAGAATAGATTCAATCATGACCTATATTCATTCCTAAATTTTCATCAATACATTATATTATATGAATAGGCTCTTGTGAGTAATGAATTCATATATGAGGCGTTTAGTATCAAAACCAGTTCGATCCAATTTTTATCAAAACAATTTTTTTAATGTGTTTTGAAAGTTTATTAGGTATTCTAAAGGTGCGTTTAACCGTATGGATCTAAAGCAGTTCCGCCCCATACAAAATTGGCCACAAAGTAGGTGTTGTGCAACAAAATCAGTTCGATCCAAGCTTACTCAGTTTGCCGCTGTGAGCGCTAGTAGGGTCTGTTATCTTATATATATAGCTTATTAGAAATAATCTTCAAACAGATGCTGTTGTGATAGGAGAGGCTCGTTATTTTAATTAATTGATTAATTTTATAAGAGTTTCGAAATCAGGGAAGAGTATTAAAAACATCATCCCAGAAAAGGCTGCTATGGGAGTGAAGGTTACTCCTAAAAAACCCGAGGATGTCAATAAACTGTTGGTAAAACACTATGGTCAAAATTGGTCAGCTCTGCATCAGCTCGGTTATTATAAAAACGTGTTAATCAAAAACGGACTACAACCCACTATTGAAGATTCTGATGAAAGCGAAAATGAAGACATTTTAACTGAAAATTTTTTTATTTAATAATTTTATTTTTCTTGCTATTATATAATTTAATAAAATAGCAATGCAATTGATTTTTATTTTAATAATAAATACCTACTACTTTTTCATCCTTGTCTTATAATTATTTTTTTTATAATAATTAATAATTACTTTAATAATAATTAATTATAATAATTTTTAAAAAGATGAATTTTTACATTAAAGCACGTGTTATTATTTTTACAGTCACCTTACTTCGGGAAACTGATTTAAATTCGCAGTTTAAAAAAAAAGTCTGTTATTTCAATCTATAGTAATTAATGTGATTAGCATTAATTATTATTTTTAAATGCGGTTTTAAATATTGCATATTGGAGAATCCCCAATATTTATTTTTCATCTTACTAAATAATTTCATCAAAAATACTGCAAATTTATGTCATTAGTTGACTAAGCTTTCAATTTGGTTATTAGTTAATTAAAAATTGTAATACATTATGAACCCCGCAAATCAACTAAAATAGTTCTACTGATCTAATAACAACCTACTTTTGACAGGTCTGAAGCAAAAATTAGTATAAAATGTTCCAAAAGATGGTTATGAATTTTTAAAACGTTTTTTGGCTCTCCTGAATAATTTTATGAAATGGATCGAACTGGTTTTGATACTAAACGCCTCATAAAATACATAATTTTTCTGTGCATAGACCAATATTTTTAAGATTCAATAAATTAATCTTTATATAACACTACTAATTCATTTTCTCTCAGGTTGGCCGATTATCGTTGCTTCCCTGGTTGGGAGATTCATGGGAACGGCTGCATATGGAGTTGTCATGTTTCAAACCGTTGAACTATTTCCAACAGAGAAACGAAATACTGCTTTAGGCAGTTGCCTTACTATATCACAACTGGGCGCACTACTTGCACCTTATATAGTGGACATAATGGTAAACTTTCCTTATTTTATTTTAGAGAAACAACTCTTAAAACTCCTTTTTTTCTTACTTCCTGCCTTTTTCAATTATTTATCAGGCCTGTTCAATCATTAATATCAGTTAAGAACTATTTAGATGTTGTTCTTCCTAAACTAATTGTTCTAACAAAGATTGATGTGGCACTTGAATTGTCAAGTAAGAGTGAGTAAAGAGATTTTTATGTCCATGGAAATAAAAAAACTGAAGAAGATCCCATGGATCGCTCGCTGTTCAACCTAATCCTTCATAAATTAGTAAAAACTATAATGATAGAGAGATACAGCACAATTATAAATAAATTATTAATATTAATGGCATTTGAAGATGATATGAAGAAGAAGTAAGCAGGAAATCTAGGAGGCTTTCATTATCTTGAAATGGGATGCATGAAGAAGTGGCCTTGAAATAAATGTCGAAAAGAACTAAACTGATAAAGAGATTGAGGAGACAATTTAGATGAAAAAAATATGGAATTAGTGACAGCATTTCCCTACCTTAGGATCTTTTTTGACAATATCTAATGTGATTAATGAAAAGAAGTCAGAAGAAACATCTAGGACCTCTAATGTGACTAATAAATTAGAAAAAGTTCAAATAAATAAAACAGGAAATAGAGTGTGAGTTAGTCTTCGTTGTTTTATTAAGGAGTAGTCTGAGGATGCTAGGAGGATAATCCTGTAGGAGGATGCTGCTAAGAATAATTGGTGATGCATGTGAGAATGGTAGAAGGAAATAGTCATGCAACAACTGGGCATCCTTAAGGGACGGAATGACTCCTGTGGAAATTAAAGCCATCAAGGACCAATTCTTGTGCTAGCTCTAAGTTCTCAGAAGAATATAATTGGTAATGTTAGAAGCCAGGAGTATTAGGGACAATTTATTAATCTTGTAATAACGGATTTTAAAGTTTTCATAATATTTTTACAAAGAGTAAAACATTTTAAATGCATTAATTATTCATAACCACACTTAAATGAAGCTTTGAAAAAAATCCACTTTTACTCCTTGGCTTCAAGCTCATTCAAATATATTTTACATTCTTCTGGCTTTTAGATGTTCTAATATATGATTTATTAAAGGAAACCAAAAACTTCACTTTATCTCTATTATTCGACAATATCCAAACATATTTAAAAATTGATTAAAACTTAAATATTATGTTTTACAGGGAATGAAGTTTTGGTGGATTCCTACTACTCTATGCGGTTTACTAGCACTCCTTGGTGCATTCTTTTTACTCTTCGTTCCAGAGACAAGAGATGTTCCGATGCTGGATACTATCAAAGATATGACAAAAGATAATAATGGGGATATCCATTATGATTCTGTACCAACCATTTAGTTGATAAAATCTTCAGCTTGCATTTCAAATCTCATACATTGTGTAATAATTGCTAAACTATAATTAATAAATATTTCATTTTATATTTAAATATGAATTAGTGATTACAGTCTACCTTTTTACAATGAATACTCAGCCTGAAGCTCAAAGATCATGGCTTCTTCTTATTCTGGCTCTACAGAATAAAGTGGTACTTGGGCTGCCTCAACATAGTCTGTCTCAGGCTCTTGTTCTTCACCAAATGGATTATTGCACATCCTTCAACAATTTCCCCTACCATCTAGTCTTTGCCTGCCCCTTTTTTATTGTGACTAGTATATTTTCTTGGTTTTTTTTTTTTTTTTACCTCCTCATTCTCTTAAGCTCGCTAACATGCCTATATCACCTATATTCAGTGTTTTATGTTGAATAAGCTCAAGTTGTTAAATAAATTAAATAACTATCTTTTTCTCTTCTCATCTCCATACAGATTATTTGTAGATTCACAGGCAGAATTATGTTAATAATTTATGGCCTTCACAAATCTAATAACTCTCCATAAATGTTTAATCTCTCAACTTGTGATTGTCACTCTTTGACTGTTACCATCATTTATACTTATTTTTATCAAAATGTTTAACAATAAGTACCAACTGAGGGCTTATTGGCATTCATTGCTATAATTATCATCATAAATCATAAAAGCAAAAAAGTTGGTTTAAAATAATAAATTTGTATTCTATTTTGGCTTAAAAAAAAAACTAATTTAATCTTTAAAAGCCTGTTGAAGATGGAATAAAATTTAATGTTTATTGAATATTTTGTGTTGAATTGGCTAATTTATTTTGTTAGGTTGGCAAGCATGCCCTTGACAGTTATTGTCAATTTAGGTTAGGTTATGACTGTTCACATAGTGTGTGGGGAATTGGAAGAATCAGTAACACTTAATAATTCTCCACTGTCTACCAACCTGTAAAAATAAATAAACAAATGAACCGCAAATGCTTTATTATTACTAATTATTGCTTGATATTTATATTGAAGTGACATACACAACAGCCAGCTTTCAATATTTTGGAGACAAGGAAGGTGTGGCAACTAAACAATTATTAATCCAAACAGGAATTCAAAAAATTGCTTTTTGTTGTTGCCAACTTACTACTTTATTCATATTATTCCCAAGCCAATGTGAAATATGCTGAAATTTGTTTATTTACTGGTAAATAATATTCTAAACCCAATACTACTTTTTGAATTTATTCCTTATTAAATCGTTTGTTGTAAAGATTTCCATGTGTTTTGGATGGTACAGTTAAATTAAAACCAGGATTACTTGTGAATATCATGTTACTAAAATTTATACAACTAACTCGCATTGTAGAAAGGTAATCGGAGGTTACAAAGCAATGATACCAAACACCCTAGACATCACTTAATTGTTGACCCTATTTGCTATTAAATATTTTCTGTTTCATTCGGTTAATTGTCAATTAACTTTTCATAAGCTATGTCTTGTTTTTAGTATAGTCCGATTAGTCATGGTAGCATAATGTGACGTTAAATGATTAAACAAATAAGCTATATCTTAATAGAGGATATAGTTTCGGAGATTTCGGTTGACACATTTCCTAAATCCGGACGATGGAAGAATCCACCTTCAATCTTGTATGTGGATGTGCTAACTAAACTTGAAGTCCAATCAGAGCATCCATAACTTATCTGGGATCGTTATTGTTTTATAACAATGTTACCTTGAAAACATGTAATATAGGAGGTTGAGCATGAGATGACCTGTCCTTCGTTGCATCGTATAGATAAGAGTAAAGCTTTATTATTCAGTGCATCCCTAATTGTATTTATTTTGTTTTTAAAAAATAACGAGTTATTTATCTCAAGACATTCTTTATTTCTTATTCATTCAAAGTTAGAATAAAGTGGCAACAAGAGTAAAAAGAACTTTTATTAAATTCGACTTAGTACTGTGAGTATCTTTTATGATGTACAATAGATTATATAGTCAATCTGCAACCTCGCTGAATAGTTGGTTAAGTCGATTTTGTTAGTTAAATTAGTTTCGTGTACTCAGGGAAGCGGAATTGTGTAAAAATCGTGACTAGGCACTTATTCACTTGGATAACAACACTGTTCCGCTTCCCTAAGTAAAAGAAACTCACTTTGGACAAAATTCGAATCAACTTCTTATTCACCGGAGCGGTAAATATCTTCTCCTTGCATGTTAAATAATGTATAAATATTCATGTTTTCATTTCATTTCATTCTGATTGGTCCAAGGAAATACACATTAAGAGAAGAATTTTATATATCAAGATTGCCGTGCTAAGGTCTGATTACCCTACACCGTGTATTTATATTGCGAATTGCGGTATGGCTTTCCAGGATGTCAATATCCGCCCAGATATATGATCCAGGGACAGTCTGCTTTGGGGAAAGATATATAGGTCCTCCTGTGCCTGCTGACCTCATCTGCCATCTTTCTTGGATCTAGAGCAATTTGTCACTGTACTTGAACCCAAGTGTTCGTTGGCGGGAAGGACACTAGTGAATCAGCCACAATAGGACTGGTTACGGAGCTATGGGCAGCATATGGGCCCCTTGCACTCTGTAAGCATGGTTCACAGCAACCATTGGGTGTCCCCCTCCAGGCTCTGCATGTTGACATAGCTCCCGCAAGCACCGTATGTTTGCAAGATGACCACATCTCTCGGCCAAAAACCTGTATAGTCTATAGCAGGGGTCGGCAACCGGCGGCCCGTGGACCATCTCTGTGCGGCTCGCAAGCCTGAGGTCCGCAAGAAATAATGGATACTGTAACATCCACTGTCAATTTTATAAGAAGAAAGGGGCTCACACACCGTCAGTTCCAAAAGTTTTTGGAAGATCTGGAAGCTGATCATGTCGACGTGGTTTACTCCTGTGAAATGAGGTGGCTCAGTCGAGGTGCCGTTTTGGAACTTTTTTTGATTTAGGGAAGGAATGGGGAACTTCATGGAGATGGAAGGAAAGCCAGTCAAAGAGCTTACTAACAAACAGTGGAATATCGATCTTGGTTTTTTGACTGATTTGACTATGGAACTGAATCAGCTCAACAAACGCATTCAGGTAATATGCAAATTGATTTGCGATATGTATTCAGATGTAAAGTCATTTGAGATGGAACTGAAACTGTTTATCAAGCATATTGGTGAAAGAAGATAATTT
Source organism: Troilus luridus (assembly GCA_964056705.1). Taxonomy (NCBI): domain Eukaryota; kingdom Metazoa; phylum Arthropoda; class Insecta; order Hemiptera; family Pentatomidae; genus Troilus; species Troilus luridus. Next base: position 177,609,217 of record OZ057412.1, read on the forward strand.
TGAGTGGAAAAATATTACAATGAGAAACGTGTTGACACAGCTACAAACTGAGTTTGTAAATAGATTCACCGACTTTAAAAAGATCTCCCTTAACATGGAAATTTTCCAAAACCCTTTTGCAATTGATATAAATGATGTATCAAGCATTTTGCAAATGAATATAGTAGATTTGCAAAGTAATAGAACACTTAAGACGGCATTTAAGGAAAGCACTGACTTAGTACAGTTCTACAAAGGTTTGAGTTCTGAAAACTTCAAAGAATTGAAAACATTTTGTCAAGAGATAATCACTATGTTTGGTAGTACGTATTTGTGTGGGCAGAATTTTTCAATTCTCAACTACCGCAAAAATAATAATTATTCGCGGTTAAGAGATGAACATTTAGACGCGATACTACGCTTGTCGACGACTATAATGAAAGCAGACGTTAAAAAACTTGCAAGTCAAATGCAGCCACAAAAATCTTACTAGTTCTTACTTTTATGTTAGTATAGTAATTAAATTTACATAGACATGATTATATGAATATATATATGATCAACAATGTTAATATGCGTTTTATTTCAAATACTAAAATTACATGTACGTACATATAAAAAACGTTCGGCCCGCACTGATACTCTGGCAACATTTGTGGCCCTCCAACAGAAAAAGGTTGCCGACCCCTGGTCTATAGTATCAACCGAAAAAAAATATATATGATGATTATTTATATATTCATTACTTAATTATAATGTTTGTAGACTAAAATCATCTATGTAATCTTGCAGATATATAAAATAGAAAGTAGTTATAACAATGATTTATAGCTCAATTAACCATTATATTCCTCAATTGAGAGTAGAAAGTAGATTTTTTATATTAAAAACATTAAAATATTCTAATGAATAAACAAATTTTAAAATATTTATTACAAAAATTTCGTACCTGAAGCCAAAATTAATCAATAGTAGAAGATTAAATGCAGTTAAATCTATATTTAATATCTAATATTAAGATTCCGCCACCCTGAGCCTACGCACTTTATCTATTTGATAATGATAAATAAAATTCAGTAGGTTGTTAGTAAAATAAAGTTACACTTTATATGAAATTCCAATATTTGCCATTAGATATATATGTGTGTGTATATATGTGTATATATATATATATATATATATATATATATATATATATATATATATATATAGGGTATTAATAACCACCAGGGAAGCAATACTCCATGCCTACAAGATTAGTTATTTGAAGATCTGACACACTCTGAGACTCATGAGATATTCTCAGTACGAGCAAGGCGGTCCACTAACCTCAAGGTGGTGTCTTAAAGAACAGTCGAGGGTTATGAAGTCTTAGGGATTTAATTTTCTGCATTAAAGACCTACTTTAGACTATCCCAGAATCTCTTCGACTAGAAGACTTTATTTTATATCTATTTCATATTAACTTAAATATTTCATATTAAGTTGAGGGAGTGTGCTTATGAAATGTTCCCAGATCATTGACAATTGGTTGGGCTGAATCAGTTGGATTTTCCTATTGGTTCCTAAATTTCCTTATTACTAAAAATAAATCTCAAATCACTCTTCGTTTAAGACTCGATGACTACGTGGGCTTATGCCTAACTGAGGCGATAATACTTATTTCATTTTAGAAGAACTTTTCAAATGTCATTGGACCCATTATTTGAGAGACTCATAACAATGGTATTCATTCAGTCCCAAAAAGTCAATAATATTGTTTATATATTACTGTTTACACCAACCAGACGTGAAGCAATATCCCACGTCCAAAATTAATTATATGAAGGTAGGCGAGACAGTTTCAGTACCTGCAAGCCGGTACTCCTCCAGCGTCAAGGAGGTGTCTCTAATATTTGTCGACAATTTAAATTTTACGGGGTAAGATGAGCCCGGTCAGAGGTCAAAGTAATATCTCAAATAGTAAAGAACCCCTTTCTTACTAACCGACGTTTCGATCTAAGATGTAGGTTACCTTCAAGCTTGAATAGAAAGGATATACAGTGGCGGCAAAAAGTATTTCCACAACCAGTTTTAATAAAACTATCGGTCATAAGGGAAATAATAATCCACTGAACTTGACATTAATAAAAAGTATATTTTAAACTAAAACAATTCTATATGTGTACAATAATTAACGTTTTAGATTAATGGGGAAAAATAATGAAATCCTCTGGCAAAAAGTATTTGCACACTTTGTGTACTATCACTACTATCCTTTGTTTACTAATTATTAATTCTTACACCAGTATTACCTACTCTATCTAAGGTTTTCCTACAATACAAGCATTAAGAATTAAATTCTTTAGTCACTGGTTAACTTTTATGCCGAAAAAAGTGAATTTAGTTTGGTAACTCGCGAAAAAATTGTTTTGTAGCGGGGTCAACAAAAAGCATATAGTGAGATTGCAGATTTATTGAGTATACTTTTTTCGGCATGAAAGTTAACCAGTGACTAAAGAATTTAATTCTGATTGCTTGTATTGTAGGAAAACCTTAGATAGAGTAGATAATACTGGTGTAAGAATTAACAATTAGTAAACAAAGGATATTAGTGATAGTACACAAAGTGTTAATAATAACAATAATTAATCTAAAAAGTTAATTATTGTACACATATAGAATTGTTTTAGTTTTAAATATACTTTTTATTAATGTGAAGTTAATAAAATCTTAATAGAAGTTAATTAAAATAGAAGTGGATTATTATTTAACTTATGACTGATAGTTTTATAAAACTGGGGGTGCAAATACTTTTTGCCGCCACTGTATAAAAAAAAAAAGTAACTAGATAAACAACTAAATTAAAAAAAAAAAATTAATATATAAAAAAAAGTTGGAGAAAGTAAGTAAAATAAGTACATAATTAAAATTAAATGGAATTTATAACAATAAAAATACAATAAAACAGAAATAAAAAATAAAAATACAATTAACATCATACTGTAATAGTCACAAGTGTGGAAGATACTAAAATCTATTCAGCAAAAATTATAAAACACTTATTTTTACTAACGGGTCTGCTACACTGGGGTACGTATGTACCCCAAATAAAAGCGTTTAAATTTTTCTAATTTAAACACTTTTAAGCAATACATTAAAAGTATGAAAAAAGTGCCTAATGAGAAAAAACTAATTACGGAAAATATGAAGCACACACTTTATCTTGCTGTTCCAAACTAATACATTTTTTACATAGAGGACATTTAGCCCTAGATTTTCGGTCTCGAGACCTAGGACAGAAATTACATCGTCCTGATGTGGATTCTCGACTTCCTCTGGCTTCTTCTACCACTGACACATCTAAAATACGGGTGTTGGTTTGACGGAGTTATCGTCTTAAAGTTGGGTTTTCCAATCGCCTTGACATCTGAGGTCTAAACAGATCTAGGGCCATTTTTTTTTAGAAAAGATCTTCGGTTTGTAAATATTTCTTTGTCAGCTGCAGCATTACCTCTTAACATTAACAAAGAATTGTATCCTGTAATGCCATTTTTTGAGATGTCATTGTATTACACTGAAAACAAATTCAATTTACTGAAAGTCACAGCCACAAATTCTAAATATCCACTGCATTGATTAAAAAAAATAAGTAATTTCATGTTTATAAAAAAATATATTTATAATTTCCTGTTTAAAATAAGTATTAATAAATTTAACGTTGTACTTACCCAAATAAAGAATCTTAGTCCTGAAAACTTTTACATGGATTGTGCTACACTAGGGTACACCTGTACCCCAAAGGTTATATAACTTGGTGAAAAACAACACTATCAACGCTTCGAATGCCACACCCATACTGTCTTGTCAAGACATGAAACTACTGTGAATCAGAGAACTGCAGCAAAATCTGTCGACCGGAAGCAACAATTAATAGAGGCACTGGCACAATGTTCCCCAAGTAGCATTCCAGGGTTAAAAAAATGAGGACTATTTAGGAATCAGTGAAGGGATGTTCATTGTACAGAAGTCATTTATACATGAATATACATCATAGTAGAAAAAATAGGACTATACTTACAGTATTTTATAAAATGGGTTACATAAAATAATATGATAATATTTAAAATAGAGATAAACAAACAAATGTAAAACCATGTTGTGTGGTTTTATGGAACCACGATGAAAGGAAACTTTTTTTCTGTTTGTAGGCATTTAACTAAAAAAATTTTGAAAATTAGTCGATTTAAGGTATTAAAATTGCGTTTTTAATCTTAACTTAATCATTGAAAAATGGCAATAATGATGGGAAATATTCAGTTATAAAATTTAATTTCAATTTGCGTATTAGAGTACGGAATACATAATTAATACAATCATTAAGATGATTAACGCATATTAAAAAGTAAGAGCAATATTTATTTAAATCATTGAATCTTTGTCGATTTCTATTATTCTGTCAATTACTTCATCTTTGCCTCGAGTCTCACAGTTTATAAATGTAATTAACATTTTATGACAACTAAAATAAGTAAATGCTTGTATCTCGACTCGTACTTGTGTCTCGACTCGTGCTCGTGTCACTGCCGCTCGTGCCTTGATTAGAACTGGCGCCCGATTTTAGCCGTTTGCAATTAAAATACTTCATCAAATATTCATATGAAATAAGTAATGCGAGAAGGTAATGTAATGCGACATGGGATAGATGAACGAAAAATATCGGGGCGATAGAAAAAAAGGTTCACTTTAACAATCAATTAAAACCGATTTAAATTTATTGCTATAAAAGCAATAAGATTGGATCGATTCATATGAATTGGCCTTTTTCAAATGAAAGGTTATTTAGTTTAACAACTGAATGAAATCAAAAACGTGTCGGCTAATTTTCAATCCAGGAACTGAAAAATTCAAGGTTTTTTCTATTTAAAAAATTCTGAAAATGCGTGTTTGACTAGGTAGTCATTTTCATAAATTTTACCATCAAGGAAGTTGCCTAAATTTCTTAACGAATGGAAATTTGTCGGAGATAAGTTTGGCCAATAAGGCGGGTGTGGGTAAACTTCGTAACCCAGCTCGTTTAGCGTCCTTCCTGTCTTGAATCATAATTTTTGGCGTTGTCGTAAAGAATACGGGTCCCATACGATTTACCAATTCAGGTTGTTTTTGATAATTTTTTATTGCATTCTGTCAATATACCTGCTGTACGATGTGGATGTGATGGGTTCACCTATGGATAGAAAAGAAAACTAAATTAATTTGTGTCAAAAGCTCAAAATTCCTCAAATCAACGGAAACTGGTCCGTTAATTACATCTCGAACGCAGTGATAATGTTTTTTGCAACTTTGGCTGCCGTGTATCCTAGTTTTAACTAAAAAAAAATATGTGAGTTTCAGCTTCGACGCACAACTGGAGTTTACTCCTTAAGAACTAGTATTGTATAGATTATCTAAAAAGAGGGTAAAGGAAACCATCTTAAAAAATAATCAAAGCGTATATAAATATTTACTCTTAATATTTACATCATTCTAATGAAATATATATCATCAACTATTTCACATACAAATAATTGTTAATATTTTTATAAAAATCATTCTTGGGAAGATTCGTTAGTTCTACCATGAACATTTAACATGATTTTGAACAGTATTTAGTCCGTGAATAGTATTATCATCATTATTAGATACTGTGACAATAGGTTTGTGGTAACTAAAATACAATACGTGTACGTCAGAAGTTATATTATTCATGGGTTACATGATTCATGGGTTATGAATCTTGAAACCATTGCATCAATAGTTGTACCATATCTAGTCGTCCCGAGTAATCTGCCAGAAATAAAGTCTAAATGTAGCCCCAAATTAAGTTCATTATTCAAGAATTGTACCAAGTGTAAACTTTTTCTTTACTTAGTGAAAATTAAATTTACTTTTCAGTATTAAAATTTTACTAAGTGACATTATGTGAATAAACAAATATCCACTGTGTCTTTATCTTTGAAAGAACCAACGATAAATGTTTTTATACTAATACTGGTTTCGCTGTAAGTAAGTATTTTTCAATTTTCCAATTTTACAACACAAATTGACGGTTAGGTTGCTGTTATACACATACATAACCTCGAAGTGAGTGGTGCGCAAAGGAACGTAACGTCTCTCAACATATTTATATTTTACTGTAAAGTTTATTGACTAAACCTTTTCCCTGACCATTTAAAACATTTGTAAATCTATTCTCATAATTACAAAACACAAAAAACATCTAAGCTCAAAGGTAACATTTAGGTTATATATTTACCTTCTTAACTAGTTCAAACAAAGCTATCCTTAATTTGAGGTTTTAAAAAATTATCGCATTTCAACACTTCGAGAATAAATCAATAGAATACATGGTTACCATAGATACCACACGTATCTCTTCCCGATTAGTCCCGGAATTTTACTTTTAATTTCTATCTATTATGTAAAACAAATAATACAATATTATCAAGTAAGGAACGTAACGCACTACATTTAACTAAAATTCGATTTTACTCCTCATAAAATTTTCATACCGCGGGCTAAATATGATAATCGTTTCTTAAGGAGTAAACTCCAAAAATTATACGAAAATCGTGTATTTCCATGGTCAACAAAAGAGAGTGGATTAACAAGTGCTCATTACAATCAGTAAAAATAAACAACAGAAGTCTTCTAATTCTAATTTGAATCTTATAAATAATGTAAACGATTATTCTCATCATGATCATATAAAACGAATCAATATTATAAACCAACTATTCGAGCCACATTGCAGGACTTCAAAAGGCCTTAATAGTCACTAGTACGGAATTGTAGGAGAAATTATAGGTTTTTAATAAAATTTAACCTAATTAATAAATAAATTAGATAATTTTGGATTCAATTAATATGCTCTGTACTGTTTCTATAATCATATTCATTTTTCTTTCTTTTTTTCTAATGTAGGATATACGTTATCTTTGTTATCCTACAGATAATCTGGGTTTGTTTGTACATGCATTTAAAACGAAATGTTTGACGTAAAAGGCTGTTTTTTCTGAGAATTTTATGGTTACTCATAAAATTTTTTTTTTGGTTTTACTCCCGCGATTGTATAAGATAGAGTCGTAATGCTACCTCTGTTGAAATTGCGACCTTCAAATGTGATTCGAAAAGGTTAGTAGCCTAGAGGTTAACTAGACCCGTCAGACCAATTTAGATACAATAATAAAATGTGGTATTCTGTCAAGATAAAATATTGTACGTAATTTATTTTATAGGTTTTAGAGCACGTTGAAGAAAAAATGATGGACAGAGTTGTCAAGCAAGGTGATAGTCTCAGATTTATTATAATCATGGATGAAATTATAAAGATTTGTAAACGTAGAACAGCAAGAGCAATAATAGACAAATGGGATATGAGAACAATACTCGGACAATCTCTTGTATATGCAGATGATATTGTCCTCATAACAGACTCAGCAGCAGCACTACAACAAGCCATCATAGAATGAGAAGTTGAGTTAGAAAGCAAGGGAATGGTCAAAAAAGCAAAGTTTAGCAAAGTCTTGTGATGAGGATTAATGAGGAGAGGGAACCCCGGACGTTTTTTGAAGCAAGGCCGACAGAGAAAAGACCAAGGCGTCGAGTTTGAAAAGCTTGGTTGGACGAGATCACCAAGCTAGGAGAAAGCATTGGCGAAGGACCGTGATAGCTGGCGTTAATGGATTGACTAGGCCTCTTTACGCTGAAAGGCACCAAGAAGGAAGAAGAAGAAGAAGAAGAAGGAAGAAGAAGAAGAAGAAGAAGAAGAAGAAGAAGAAGAAGAAGAAGAAGAAGAAGAAGAAGAAGAAGAAGAAGAAGAAGAAGAAGAAGAAGAAGAAGAAGAAGAAGAAGAAGAAGAAGAGTATGCTGATTTTTTTTTAAACTCTAGTCTGTCTTTTTCGATCACTAATTCTAAAAATCTGAGGTTCTCATAAGTTATTCAACCGGACGGAGGATTTATATCTTATGATGTTCTAGAAAAGTGTGGATTGGCTCAGTTGGTAGAGCGCTGAGTTGCCATGCCGAAGGTAATGGGTCCGATTCCGGAATCTATTAATAGGGGGATGTAACTTTGGGGATCTGGGATCCTTCTGGGGCTCATCCAGCCTCAATTAAGGGGGTGCTTCATTGTTAGTCCTCCAATCATCAGAAGCAAATCTTCAAAATCAGCAGGCATCAGCCTCCCCTCAATTTTTTTTTCTTTCTATTTCATGCACATATTTATTTTACTTCATTATAGCCGACAAAAATATTTTTAATTTGAATAATGCTTTGAACGTGAAATGGTGTCAATTTGAGTGATACAGACAAGATTGATCAAGATAAAGCGACCTTCCTGAAAATAACTTTTAAGTATAATTTGTCGTTTTTAAAATGTAATTTTTTTGTGAGATCCTTGAGTAGCTGTGATAAAAAAAAAATGTTGTAAATAACATAACATGTTTATTTTTAAATAACCTCTTATTGTATTTTTAATATATATATTTTTTGGGGGGAAATGCCAGAAAACTGTACTAATAAACATGTCGGCCTTTTTTAAGATGCATATAATATACATGGCAATTCAAAAGGAAGATATGTTTTAATACAAACAAGTGGTATCTGTGAGGTTTGAGCGACTGTCCTTGTTGGTCTATGATGTGCGCCTATCGGAAAGTTATTAACGTAATACCGAAAATGGGCCCTTCTGCGAGAAGTTGGCGACCACCAACGTTTAAGTTGCAGCGTTCTTTCTTTTTTAATTATAATCAAGCAAGAACTCATCGTACAAGGCAACGCTCTCCATGGTGTAATGCCGAAGATTAGACTAGAAATTCAAATAGTAGTGTGGACGCTAGACAAGACTAAGAAGGGTCTTTAGATCAGGTCCTTAGATGGTCTCAGGTTTGTCTCGTATAAAGACAAGCCAATGTCTCATAGTGTGGACTAGGCTTTAGTTTTTATGTATTATGATATCAAAGTTTTAATAATTAATTATTCATTTATCTCTCCACCTAGAATAGTGTTAGTGGTGCTAGTTAACTCATTTCACTATGTGAAAATTATTTTCAATAACATTGTAATATAATATTAGTATAATACCGGGTATCGATAGTTATTATTATTTGTTTTTAAATTCCAAACAAATGTTTTATAGTATTAATTAAAATCAGATATTTTTGTTTTTTATAATTCTTACGATAGTAAAATTTATTAAAAGTAATGCAATAATTCAAATATTAATTATTTGAATATTTGCATTGTATTAAAAACAATACAATTACAATATTAAGTTGTGTGATGTTTGAAAAACAAAACAATGCAGTATAAGTACAAAACATTACAGTCGTCGTGCGAGAAGGTTGCTACTCAACATTTGATTTTGTTGCTATTCTCACCATCTTCTTCACAGTCGAATCTCACCATAAAACCTCTTGTTTATTTTCACCTCACCTTGGACTTACCGGTAAAAGACATTCAGTTATTTCAAACTCATTAACATACCGAAGCATCAACTCATCACTATCAAGAACTCAACTCATCACTTTTCAAGAACTCAGTTCATTTTTCAGTTTCTTATTGATCAACACACCGTAAATATTTTTTGTTTTAAGACTCATCCTCTTTGGTAAATAAGTTAATTTCATTTTTATATAAATAATTAATTGTAGAAACTAGCTTAGTGCATTTTCTTTTTCACAATGTTTGCTTTAATTTTTAAATAATTTTTTGTATTTTACTAGGCCTAGTTTCGCACTTTGATATTTTTGTAATTGTTCTTTTTCTATTTATGCATTATACATTTATCATTTATTCATTTTGTTTTTTATTATTTGAATTTACTTGATGGCTAACTTAAATTTTATGTATTTGGGGAAACTGCCATCCAATCTAAACTATCTATTTTTTATCGAATTCTCATCTGGCAAATTCGCTTGGATAGAAGGTTAGCGAATTATGGTTACGAGTTCCTTCTTCCACAAATATAATTCACTAAGAGTCACGTGTTATTTTGTTTGTAACTGCTGCTGGAAAGAATCTTCTAAAATTATATATATATATTTTTTTTTTAAATTGGTATCAACTCAAGCCTCAGACTTCCCTTAATAGGACTCAGACCTCCCAACCCAAGCCTCGGGAATCCCAACCTCAATTCCAGACATCCCATCCTACAGCTGAACCTCCATGTCAGCAAATTCCTCCCTATCATCTACCCTTACGGGTCAAATTGCCGCCGCAACAAAAAAAACCGGTCCCATCCTCTCAGAACCCTCAAAAAAATTCCCTAAATCATAATATAACAAAAACAAATCCAGCTCCACAGACTCAACTCACAGCCAACCATCCTTTCCAAATAAATTATCCAACCCAACCTCCAGATGTATATCCAGTCCACCATCCAACAGACATTAACGTTATCTTATCTTCCTTCCTGCGAGACCTTCAGGAAACCATCAAACCACTGATCGTCCTACTCACAAGATTTCTTTCCGAAGTTCCACTTAACCTGCCACGATGAGCATAAAGCCCTTAACTATCCTTTTGTGGAATGCAAACGGACTACTCAATCACCGTGACGAACTAGACATTTTTCTCCATGACAAACAAATAGATATAGCTTTGCTGACTGAAACTCACCTCACTCAACGTACGAAATTCTATATACGGGACTATATTACTTATAGGTCAGACCACCCAGACAACACTTCACATGCTGGATCCAGCATTCTCATCCATAAAACTCTTTCTCATTCCCTTGTCCCTTCTACTCCAACTGATGCTATTCAATCAACATCAGTATCCATAACTTCACGACCTTTCCATATCACACTTTCAGCTGTATACTGTCCTCCCGGTAGTTCCATCTCTCATAACCTTTTAGATTCCCTATTCCAATCTTTTGGACCGCGTTTCATTGCTGGAGGAGACTACAATGCTAAACACCAACGATGGGGTTGTCGAACATCCAACTCCCGTGGAAATATTCCTCTCTCACATCCTCAAAGAGTTACTCAATCCTTGCCCCAAAAAATCCCACCTACTGGCCTACATCCCTCAAAAAACGTCCCGACATCCTTGACATATTTGTTACATCCCAGATTTCCCCCCGCACAAGCCAATATTGAATCCTTGGACGACCTTTCATCAGATCATAGTCCAGTCCTCCTTTTCTTGCACTCAAGTTTTGCTCCCAAGCCTTCCCCTCCCTCATTGATTACAGGACGTGTCAACTGGGACGATTTTTGTTACGACTTGGAGGACAAACTGGATTTAAAAATTTCACTTAAGACAAAACAAGACATTGATACAGCCATAGAAAAACTTACAACTTCAATCAGAAGCAGTTTATATGATAACATCACAAATCATACAATTAATAACTATCAACAGACTGATTTGCCACAGCATATTCGAATCTTATTAAGAGAAAAACGCAGAGCAAGATCGAAGTGGCATAGAACTCGATATCCAGCAGGTAAAACTATCTATACAAAATTAACTAACAAACTAAAAGCAGAAATCAAGAAGTTCAAAATTCAAAATTTAATTACCTGGACTGAAAATCTTACAACCACCGACAAATCATTATGGATGACCACCAAAAAACTTCTAAAGTTCAAGGAATTTAATCATCCACTCCTCACTGGATCAAATAACTGGACAAGATCTGACGGAGAAAAATCACAGTTATTTGGTCAATACCTTTCCAAAATTTTTCATCCACATCCTGAAATAATTAACCCAAATCACATTGAATGTATAAAAGAAGCTCCCCTCCAAATGTCCCTTCCACCCAAAGCATTCCATCCTACAGAAATATCCAACATTATTCACAGACTACCTTCCCGCAAAGCTCCTGGGTATGACCTCATCACAATTCATATCTTAAAACACCTTCCTAGAAAAGCCATTCTATTCCTTACCTATATATATAATGCTGTACTCCGCTCCACATATTTTCCTGACCCCTGGAAATTATCCATTGTAAAAATGATACCCAAACCTAAAAAAAAACCAGAATACCCTTCATCATACCGTCCTATCTCTCTTCTACCGTGCATGGATAAAATCCTAGAAAAACTCATCCTCAAACGATTGTACCCCATCCTTGATGCAAATCATGTAATACCAGATCACCAGTTTGGATTCCGAGCATCCCACTTCACTATTCAGCAATGTCATCGTGTGGTGGATGTGGTCTCCTCTGCATTAGAACGTGGATCATATTGCTCGGGCGTCTTTCTTGACGTGGAACAGGCTTTCGACCGAGTCTGGCATCCGGGCTTGCTCTACAAACTCCGTAAATTCCTACCTCATACCTACTTTCTCATCCTTCAATCCTATCTCACAAATAGAACTTTCCAGGTAAACCATAATAATGTCCTTTCATCCCTCTTCTCCCAATCTGCTGGTGTTCCTCAAGGTAGCATCCTTGGCCCAATCCTTTATACAGTTTATACAGCTGACATCCCAACTCATCCTAATACTATCCTTACCACGTATGCTGATGATACATGTGTATTATCAGTCAACACCAATCCAGTTATTGCATCCCAAAGGCTCCAATCCCATATCACTGATCTTGAAGAATGGTGTCAAAACTGGAGAATTAAAATAAATTCTCAAATATCCCATCAAATCACTTTTACCTTACGTCGTAAACCAATGACTTCCTGCCCTTCAGTATCCTTTAATAATACCCCACTGGTGCAGGTAGAACAGATCCGATACTTAGGGTTGCACCTCGACAAACGATTAACCTGGAATCCTCATACTAGACTGAAAAGACAAGAAACTGCTCGACGTTTCAGGCTACTTCAACACTTACTAGACAAACGCTCTAACCTCCCGATTAACTACAAAAGACTCATCTACATGACCATCATAAGACCTATTTGGACTTACGGAGTAGAGCTTTGGGGCTCCACTAAGCCATCGAATTCCTGTCGTATCCAATCCCTACAGTCCAAAATCCTTCGTAAAATCCTCAACGCTCCTTATTTTGTTAAAAATACCGTCATCCATAACAACCTTAATATCCCATTTGTTGCTGATTTGGCCCGAACCCGGTATCTTTCCTTTCATAACAAACTTCATTCCCACTCAAACCCTCTAGTTTCAAACCTAGCTTCCTCTTCGATTCCCGATAATCCCCCGAGGCGTCTGAAAAGAAGATGGCCACGTGACCTTCTTAGTTGAACTAGTGATTTGAGTACTACCAGTGGGTAGTTTCTCAACTTGCCATTACTCATGTCATTTTGTATCACATATCCTATTTACTGGATGTATTTTTTTTATTATACAGTTGTAAATATCAATAAATAAATTAAAAAAAAAAAAAAAAAAATTGGTATACGATACATAGTACATGGTAAACGGTCTTTCAAAATTTTCATTTCTCAGGAGTGCGTTGAACTTGTAACAGAAATTCAGGTAAAACTTAGCCGTGCGAACAACTTATTTACTTCAATATTGGTGTAGTCAATTAACCCTCAAGTACTGAGAAATGTTGCCTGGGACCTTTTGGTACCTATTTTCTGGAATTTCCTACCCTACCGATTATGGGAAATCCCCGTATGAATCATTACCTTCATATCGTGCTAGTTCCTTATTGTATATAAATGGAAGGTTGGTTCTAAAGTTTGTTCACAATATATAATAAGAAACGCCTGGTCCCACAGACCATACCTCAGTATGTGTGACTTCTTTGACTTATTCGAGGTAAACTTTCATTTAGTATTTTATATTTATTAAATAATATTTATCAGTGATACTTTATAAATCTTATCAAAATATTAACTGTTTTTCTTAAATAAATATTTAATGGCTAAATATTTTATTTTGTATCAATTAATGAGTTTTTGAATCAGATGGTCCGTGGGACCAGCTGTCAGTACTAAAGTAAGGAAAAACTATGTCAGTACTTGAGGGTTTATCTTGACCTGTTAACCGAGCGGGACGTATAAATACGTCAAAACGTCAAACGTAAACAATTCACGAATTTACTGGAGATAAGATTGCGGTCTATTTTCCCCCACCCTTTTCTTTTTTTATGCTATTGGCCTCCGAACTTGACAGTCGCCTTATTAGCTTTCATGTTCAAGGCTTTTTCCTTCCAAATTTTGTTCAAGGCAGTTGCCTTCCAGTTTTTTCATTTAAAAACATTTTTATTTGTCTTTAACTCGCAAATGAGTGAAATTCAGCCAGATGAATTTGGCTCACCACTCGAAAGGCGCCCCCTAATTTTCTCTGGTCAGACAAATGCATTAGGAGGCCCAGGGAGGTTTTGCCTGCTCAACTTCATGATCTACTGCCATGGCAAGTCAATTTTATTTAATTGGTTTAGATTTCTTCTGACTATTATTTTTATTTCTCTCTACAATTGCGAACCTTATTCAAATTCTATTATATACAGTCCTACTCAGAGCGTAATTGTTATTCAGACGAGACTACGCTTCGTTACGAATTACAAAGTTAACCTACGAGCTTTGACTCAACGTTTTTGGTCTATGCGGGCCGGATAAAATTCTAAAGCACGTTCAAACGTCATTTCGTTTCCGGTTCTTTCAAGTTACGGGGAGTTCTTGGTCTTACAAGACAAAATTTTCAATTTCACAGTCTTGGACAGGGTATTCGCAATTTTAGAGAGATTGAATTTTCGCCTTTTACAAGTAAAAGCTATTTATTTCGTTCTAAATTATTATTTCATTAATTTTGACGTTAAAATTTCCAAAGTTTTTTTTAAATTTTCCAAATTTTCGTCGAGTTTTTTATTTTCAATAATTTGCTTATTAACAACCCACGCTATAAGCAGACATTTTGTTGTCCTTTCAATACGTTATTGTTGCTGTGGTCTTACGGCACAAGGTATAACCATTAATTTTTACCTTGTAAACAATTTCATGTTTATTTTTCTTGACATCTGTTTCACATTAAATATTTATTACAATTGATTTACTTACATTTTATGTTCAACATTTTTTTGTTTTTGTTTTCCTGTATATCTTAAAACTTATTTCTTTATTTCTAAACACAGTACGTTAAAAAATTTTCAAAATGCCCACTGACGATAAAAATCTTGCATTCAAGCTCAACAGTAATCAAAAAGAGAAACAATTTTTGCCGATATTACGAGTAGGTGGGATCAGATAAAATCTTCCAATGTTTCGGACATTTTCACTGTACAAGCTTATTACGAGGACTTGTCTTCTCTTCAAACCAAATTTGAAGCAGCAAACGACAAAATTAATGACCTTAATGTTCTTCTAGCAAAACAAAATTTCATTGATACTCAAGCCCCTACAATTCCCTTTAACAACATTTTACTTAAAATTAAAGCAAAATATTTACAGTTAAAAAGGGAAGAACTCATTTCAACCCCTACGCCAGTCATTAATGCCACTCAGAGTTCTCAAGGTAATTTTTCGTTACCTCCAATTCAATTACTGAGTTTTTCAGGTGATATTGAAAAATGGCCTGAATTTTTTTCTCTATTTAAATCCCTTGTTCGCGACAACGCGTCTCTCACCGCCATTCAGCGTTTTCATTTCCTACGAACAAATTTAAGTGGAAGAGCCCTTTCCGTTATTGCTAATCTTCAACTCACTTATGAGAATTACGAGCTTGCTTTTACAGCTCTGGTAAATAGATATCAGGAACCACGCAGAATAGGTCAGGCGTATTTAAATAATACATAGTACATTTAAACATTTAGGCACTTTTCGTGCGCGTATTTTTTATTCACAAATAGGTGTCGTCCCAGTCCGATGAGGGGTCATTGACCCTGGATCGCAACTTTCGTTTATCTCAAAGCGCCTTTTTGACCAGTTGAGTCAAAAAATGCGTGATTTACCTGTCTCTCCTGGCACTGTTTTGTGTGACATTTTCTCAAGGCTTTCTCAGATCCACGTTATCGTCAACCCATACGTGGTTCATCATATAACAAATCATTTACCTTCTACAAGTCTTACTGTAGATGTTGCTCGCGCCTTCGAGCATTTGCGTTTGGCCGATCCCGACTTTCATCAATCGGACAAAATTGACGTCCTGCGAGGGGCCGATGTTTACCCGACATTATTGCCTCAACCTTTTATTCCTAGCTCTATCGCTCCAATCGCTATTAATACTATTTTTGGTTGGACAATCATTGGTCCTATCCAAACCTTGTCTCGAAATCAACCAACCACTTCGAAAATTTCCGCTTGTCAAATTTCCCAAAATCTCCACAAGTTTTGGAAAATTGAGAGTATTGTTACTCCCCACTCCTCAAGACCCCCTTGACGTTATTGCCGAGCAGCATTTCATCACCACTCACAAGCGAAAAGATGATGGCCATTATGTTGCTCTTCCTGTTAACTCCAGCTCAAGCAATTACTTTCTTCCGGTGGCTTTGAATTACACCAATGGTCCTCAAGCCACCCCCAGGTGCTTCATGATTTACTTCCCAACCAGTTAGAATCCACTGTACTTTTTAATGATGAGGGCAACACCCTTACAATTTTGGGCCTGAGCTGAGAACCATCCCACGACTGCTTTGATTTTAGAGTTCAGCCTTTTCAATCATCCTGCACCAAGCGCAATATGATCTCCGTTATCGCTAGGATTTTCGATCCGATTGGATTTCTGTCACCAATCACCATTTCCTTAAAAATCATAATTCAGAAAGTTTGGCTTGCCACTTCAGAAATTGAACTTCTTTGGATACAACTGATCGAACAACTTGATCACATTGCTTTGCTTCATTTTCCGCGCGGTGTACTTCCGTCGTCAACCTTTGACAAACTGTCCCTAGTAGGGTTTGCTGACGCTTCTTCCGTCGCTTATGCAGCTGTGTTGTACATATGTTTTGAAACCCCTAATTCACGTCATTCATTCCTTTAGAAGGCTAAAACGTGCGTAGAAAACCCTTTCCATTCCCAGACTCGAACTTTGCGCAGCCGTACTTCTAATCGACCTAGTCAATGCGGTTCAAACACTCCCCTATCCACAACCCTTGTCAAACATCCGACTTTTCTCGGTCAGATAGTATTCGCATGGTTGCACACTCCTCCTCATACGCTTAAAACATTTGTTTCACATAGAATTCCTCACATCACAAACAGTTCTCCGTCCAATTTAACCTGGTCTCATTGTCTCTCTCCGATATATCCTGCCGACATGGCCTCTCGTGGCCTTTCCCCTTTACTTTTCACATTGTTGTTTTTTATGTGATCGTTTATAATATTGTATTTTTTAATTGTTTGATTTTTTTTCTATTTATGTATTTTGCAAAAAAGTATATACCTGTTGAAGAATGATATCAGTATATATTGAAAATGACCATGCAGGTCGAAACGTCTAATAAATGGATGAAGAACAATATTTTTGGACTTAAGGTTTCCTACATCCCAAGAAAAATAATTAATTAAGTCCAATACCCTTGAACGTAATATTTTTTTAAACTATTACAACAGTGACAGAAATGCGTGGCAGGGTCAGCTAGTATTTACTATAAAAGGTGATTATTTAAATTAGAAACATTGTTTTTGCTTTTTTTAATTCTGGAATTTTCGGCTGGTGTTCTCCTAATCATTTACTCACTGAATCTTTTTTGATAAGATAACACACAAAATCAACATAGAAACGTCCCATAGTAGCTTATTGTATATGGCCTATGGGGTTAAGAACCTTATTTTTAAATTATTGTTATTTGGACCTGATAATCATATTTAACGATACTAAATCAAATAAGAGAATCTAAATAAAAGAAACTGATTGTTTACATTTCTAACTTATTCCAATGCGTTTAGCTTGGTCTCAGTCTATATTTATGAACCTATGAGGAACAGTTATAATTTTTTTGTGTTTAAATAAATCAACAAGGTATTATTATATTCAAAAACAGGTACGTAAATCTTGTTACTAAACTATCTATAGGTATTTATAAATACGTTTGGTATAGCCGAAATTTCCTTACAAAAACTGTAAACATATTTTATTTAATTGTATCCAAGTGTTTCGGAATATATTATATATTTTCAAAAAAGTCCCCAAATAATTCAACGCTGGTCATACGAGTTCATAAAAATCTATCCGAAAACGAAAAACAATCAATTGTTTTTCTTTGTATGGAGTAAAACATCTATTATGTTGTATAATATAATATAATGAAAATACAAATAATTAATATATAACACAATTGCGTGAAAATCTATCTAAAACTGATATATACTTTTTTTTCCAATGTTTTAGTTCACAGTAAAAGATTTCTTAAAATCGCGGTAATTTCTAGCTTTCGAAAGTCTTTGGAAATATCCAAAGTTAAGAAATAAACGGAAGTTTTATTCTAGTTATCTAATATAAACAAAATAATTATGAATTGATATATAGAAGAGATATTAGTTGGTCGATTTTTTAATTACAACATTAAAAAAACATCTTTACATATTACATAAAAAATTGTTTATTTCAAAAATCCAACGAGTACATCACTTTCTGCCAATCAATAATGAAAGTAGGTTGAAAGTACAATTGAAGTAACAACTTCCTGTTTCTTAAATTATTACCAAAAGGATAAATCCCTCGTATTGAATTTTTAAATAATACGGTAGCGTTTAAGCCTTTTTAATATATTTAAGTCTAATTTGGTTCTTATAATAAAGTAAACTCTCTTACCTACCGAAGTTTCTATTTGACATTTAAACACCTCGTGGTTGAGCGTGATCTTGGACAAATCATCTCCCTGCACAACCGTTGTCCTAGAAACAGTAGAGTCCTTACCTACTATTTAACCTAAGACCCTTCATGAGTTGTAGTGGTAAGGGGGAAAAATTACATTTAAAGTATCTCTTTCTGTTTACCAATTTTAACTTTTCATATAACAAACTCATATTATTTCATAATTCTTTAAATACCAATTTTTAAATGTTTTAATTTAATTTTAATATTATTTTTATGACAACCTATTATACTCCAACTACTTATAGTAATCATCTACTAGTAGTTACAAAAAAAAAAGGTACACAACTAGACATTGCAGCGATCCCGAATAGAAAACGTCAAGATTGCATGGCTAACTGTTGTTACATAGTAATTGACTTCGTAATGGTCACACTAAACGTCAAAGTCAAAACGGTTATTTCTGAAGAAAGTTGAAAACCTAATATTTTAGCGATTGTAAAACATTCTTTACTGTGTAAAAAAAAATAAAAAATCTTTTACCCCTAAAACCCATGAAGGGTCTGAGGTTCAGAACGTGATAGAGACTGTACTTAGTGTAGAGACTTTCTTGGACAACGGTTGTGCAGAGAGGTGATTCGTCCTATATCACGCTCATCCGCCAGATTTTCCCCCACTTACTTTGTGTATCCACATTATAGAGGCTGAATGAGCCCCAAGAGGATCCTAAATCCCATAGGAATCTGTTAGCCCCTAGGTCTACTAGCGAGGAGGATTTGAACCCAGGACCTTCGGCATAGCAGTTGAGCGCTCTACCACTGAGCCACTCCGCCCCCTTTGATGTATATAAGGAAATACAAATTGGAATATTTAAAATGTTGTAGATTTTCTCAGAACATTTTAAGAGTTCCTACTCCCGCCTCATCTTACACCTTATTGTATCTCTCTTTTATATAAATGTATTTTAATAATGTAATGATTTATCGTCGCAGCACAATACTCGTCTTAAATAGCAGTTAAACACTCGTCTTAAAACAATACCATGTGGGTTTTTCTATTTTAAGAGGCTCACTAGGGGTAAAAATATAAACACTAAACTGAACATCAATTTCTATAATAACATAAATTTCTATAAAATGAACAGTTTTATAATTTGTACAATGTTGGTTGGTCCGCCATTAGGCAGGCAAGGGGTACCTCCTAATAATACATAAATAAAATATATAATTACATGTAAGATTTACTTTGTTACGTGGGTTATTACTCCTGTTCCCGTTACGGAAAATTACTATTTTAAATAAGACCATAAGCTCTCAATTTCGTTTTATTTATAACTAATAGCATATTTATAATCACACAACTGTGCCAAGTATTGTGACCGTACATCTAATTTTAACCAGCGGAACCCCACAGACACGATCTACTCTCCCAATAGGTTATTAAGGTTTTAAAATTTAAATATAGCCCAAGTAAATAACTACTTAACAAAAAAAATTTACACCAAAAGTATCATATCCATTTTTCAAAACAATTAATTTCTTTATTATACTTACAGGAAATCTTATATTACAGATTTAATTCAATATCAGTTATATGGATCCAGTGACAATAGAAAATGCTTTAGAAAAAAAATGTAAAAGCATCTCTTGGTTGACATGGATATTATTTCTTACGGCCAGTCCAACAATTGTTATCGGCTCTCATCTCGTTTCCTACGTATTTCTTGGAGGGAATCCTTCATTCTTCTGCAACATTCCTGAACTAGTTGAGGCGAACTGGACCAAGGAACAAATAAGAACAATTAGCAGTCCAGGGTAAGAAATATATTTTTTTTTTCTTTAGATCTTTAAGTATTCGGTCTTTCTTTAATTTCACCATAACATAACAATGCCACTAAAGAAGTATTTGTCGTGGATTTTTAGATTGGAGAAACAAAGTTGCGTTTACTATGCTTGGAATTACTCTTTATTTAAGGATTCGAAATTTGATGACGCTTTAAAATATTTCAAAGAAAAAGACAAACCGGATGTTAAGAAATGTAAAAATTATATTTATGAGGAAGATGAATATCATCAGACTATTGTCAGCGAGGTAATTGCATTAAATATGTTATATTATATCCTTACGAATTTAAACCATTTGATTAATTTATTAATTTTCTTTCGATAGTGGGATTTAGTTTGTGAGGATTTGCCACTGAGATCAACGGCTCAGGGCAGTGTAGCGTTAGGAAAAGTAGCTGGAGCTCTGTTCTTTGGCCTGCTTAGTGACAGGTTTGTATTTATTACTTATAGTCTTGGATTGGGAAAACAAATTAGCATGTGGTTTTTATTATTAAAATTCATCTTTGACGTGATGACTATAGCATAAAAACTTTTATTAAATCAAGAAATAACCAATAATCAATAAGCTTGTGCAGGTGACTGCGAGGGAGTGGGAAAGGCAAATTGAATAAGTCATAGTCCGACAATTTACAAAACGACCTTCTGCGAAATCGGAGACTCTTTGGTGGGGGAAAAGAGGTGGCTTGTTTATGCTTGGCTGGTCTGAGGTTAGCTCCGCGCAAGTCGTTTCGCAAATCGTCGAGCTATAGGCACACAAACCCGCCAAGCTGTGAACGTCCTCTTGTGAATATTTTTGACTCATATGATAGATCGGGCTGGTTTGTAAGCAAGCTGACCTTTAAGAATAAGGAGGTTCTAAATGACGAAATCGAACTTCAAGTAGTACACCCTGTTGAATGGAGTTAGTGGAATGTGAACAGAGTCATTATGCAGTTTAATAAAGTTATCATAAATTCATTTGTTATTCATCATATAACTTGCCTGACTATAGTACTATAGATTGATGGCTCACACAGTGATTATAATTAAAATTAATATATCCATAATGCGGCTGAATAAATAAAAACTAATAACTAATCAGTTTCAACTGTTATCCTACGACAATAACCCTGAAGAAGACCTCTAATGTCGGCTTCCAAATAAACAGTTCTCTCTATATAAGAGAATTTTTTTTACCTATACCGGGACCAATTTCTTCCTCAAAAACTAATAATATTTACTAATGAAAAATACCATTAGGTGAGTTCAGCTTGATTCCTACACTTATCTCTCTGCAAATGGGAGAAAGATAAAAATAAGTTATTTAGAGCTTCAAATAAAATATAACTTCATTCATCAACTACTTATTTATGTTATTTCTATGCATTTTAAACAGTAAATTAGTTACTCACTGAGTGTGTTACGGACTTTTAAGAACCAGACCTTCCTCTATTATCCTGCTTCATTCTACACTATTGGTTTTCAGCTAATTTGGGGTTTATTATTATTTTATATTAAAGCTTGAATACCAAAAAAAATATATAACGAATATTTGAGGTTGTATATAACGAATATTCAGAATTTCGTGTCTGTTAGTATCATCCAAGTGAAGTGATAAAAACTAAGTTGGCTGTTTGACCAGTTTTTAAATATTTTCATCTTTTATGGGTGATTACTCAATTATTGAGAAGTTCAAACCCATTTTTAAAATAAAATTTAAACCTGCACCACTTATGGATGACAGCCACATTTATTTGTGAGAGCTTTTCAATCTGGTGACATTATAATTACTTTGAATGTCCGTACACTGAGTTATAACATTATTTGAAAACATAAAAAGTTACATTTTCATTGACATGATTGTTTTTGGAAAAGTCTCCTCTCCAACATTGCTTCTTACCCTAAATTCAAAAATAACCAGTCACAATGATTTCCAAAGTTTGGTATTGAAAACTTCGAAAATCAACTTTTTAGACCAAGAAATAAAATTCAAGGAGTGATTTATCTGGATGTATTTTTTTCTCTCTAGATAGGTATCATTAACTACCAGCCTTATATAGATCTATAACACTGACAAATGCTTCATTAATTTTTTTTTAATTTGAAAATCTTAATTTTTGTCTTTAGTATAGGGCTAGTTATGTATGGTGGGCCTGAATTTAATTATTTATTTACAACTATATGATAGAAAACCATTATACAATTGTTTACACTGATATTGGACTGTGAACAAAGATAGAACATTTGAAAACGAGGTAGTAATTCTCATTAGGCTAAAATTGATTTTATGGCTGTTGCTCAATTCATGTGTATTCATTGGTTAAATGAAATCTATTATTATGGATGTTAAGGCACTGAATTATATGCAAAAAATGAAGAAAAAAATTACAGAACTAAATATTTATATTATCTTGACAAATTTAAAAACATACATTAGAGATGTGGTGTTTCCTAATCTTAGAGATGATCAAGATAATACAAATGTATATATGCAGAATTATTAATTTATTTAGGTTTGGAAGAAAGAAGACATTTATACTTGCAAGTGTACTGTTCTTGATAGCAGGCCCTTCAGCTTCTTTTGCAAACAGCTACATGATGTTTATAGTTTTCAGACTTTTGATAGGAATCGCTGGGTCTGGAATTTATGAAACTGCTTATACAATCTGTAAGTAAATTCAAAAATGTACAAGAAATATATATCCTAAACGATGGAGATAAAATAGGGATGGTTTGTAAATCTTAATCATTTATTGATTACAAATTAATTTACAATTCATTAAAAACAACAATGTTACCTATTTCAGTTATTTTTAAAAGTATTCTTAAAAAACATTGTTGTTTTGTGTAATTTTTGTAATGAAATTTGAATTTTTCATGGTGTTGATCTATTGTGCTCTTGGTAACCTTTTGTTTTGCAGTACTGGAAATTACAGTTAAGAAGTATAGAGCATACTTAGCGAACATATTTAATCTAGCTTTTTCTTGTGGACTTCTGCAACTTTCCCTGTTAGCATATTTGACGAATAACTGGAGGCAACTACAATTAGCAATCTCTGTCCCGATGGTTGTGCTCTTTGTTCATTGCTGGTACAAATTTTTTTAAATTATTATTATCATATATACTTAAAGTAATAGTCAAATTGTAGTTGTTAGATAGGATATTTGTACTGACCACTCACCTTTTGCACAACTACTCAGTGTAGCCTAGTCACGGTGATAGTAGCAAAAAATTATAAACCAATTTTCATTATTTAAGTAATGAACATTTTTATTACCTTATGAAACTATAATGTAACAGCGATATATTACTGTAAAATATACAACTATAGTACTATACTAGTATTAATGATACAGCAGGTAATAAAAGTGGTACAAACAATTCCACTGTAAAATGTGATGAAGTTATAGTAAATTAACACAATATGTCATAGCATTAACATAATAATACTCTATTTAATTATAGAAGTACTTTATATCACTAAAAAAGGATTAATTTTAACATTATTTCCATGGATTCACATAATTTAATATGCTCAGGATATTTTCTTATTACAAAAACGATATGAAGTGTGAAAAATAGTACAAACAGCTAAAAAAAATTAGCAGAAGTATATTCCATTTGTTTACCACTTACAAAATAATTTTTTTTTTTTACTACACTGTTGTGGATTAATATATAAAGAGGAAAAATACATAGTAAATTTCACCTATTTAAATTATAGATAGTAGGAGAGTCAGGAGAGAGTGGTATTATCTTCAATGACTCATTCATCTTTAACAATTTTTTTTTTTAATAATCATTAATTTTATTGCTTAAAGGTTTTTGCCAGAATCCCCGAGATGGTTGATAACACATGGAAAACTAGAAAAAGCATCACATATCATAGGAAATGAGTGGCATCTAGATCCTGATTACTCTGAGCAATCTCCACGTTTAGTTCAGAAGGTTTGCTAACCTCTCTTTTGTTAACCATTATTTTTTAAACAATAAATATGATAGTCTCATTTTAATTTCTTCAATTTTTTTTTTTAGAGCCAATCTAATTCATGTTTCAAAAATGTGATTTTATTCTTCAAGGATTACTTTAAACTTTTCTCAACTTTTGAACTTACCAAAAGAACATTAATAAGCAATTATCTATGGTTTATGGGAAATTTATATTACTTTGTAATAAGTAAGTAATGGTAAATTTCATTGGTAAACTTCCGCTCTAATGTAACCATGTTTTTATAAGTTTTTTTTACAAATTCTTATTGGATTTTTAGTAATATTTATTTGAGCTTCACTTCATACGTATCGATCAGAATGTTTTTCATGCTTGATCTTTTCCATTAAAAAAAAAAACCAATTCTATTTTATGAATTAAAAACTCTGTAGTATTTAAAGATTATTGAGTGATGTAAATAATATGATTAACTATGAAAACAAGCATTAATAGGAAAAAATACTTTTTCGTGTATGGTTTACTTTGAAACCAATATGATTACAGTGATTTGATAGCATTATCAGATCCTTCAAAATCCTCTAAGTAATTTGGTTATTTGCCCTAAGGAAGGGTTTCCCTATTACCATATCATGGTCATTTGTCCTTAACTCATCTAGTATTCAAAGAATCAAAAGTAAAAAAAAATTATGATCAATCCGTTTTATAATCTTTCCTTTCAGATATTTATATTTGTTTATTAAACTACTGGGGTACCCCTGTTTCTCTGACAGCAGACCATCCCCCATTTTATAAATTATATAACTGTACTTAACATTTTGGTGGAGGTACACCGATATTAATTTTAAAATTAAAGTTCTGTTAAGTATTTAATTTGAATCCTCCCAATGAGCTTATGAAAATATGAGCACCCACTAAGTATTGGTTTGAAATTATGTGTATTTTTCATTAAATAAAATAATGAAATGCTTTTTTTTTTTTTTTTTTAACTTAGGTTTATTTTATATATAAAAATGTGTATAGTTTATAAGCTAAATATTGTGATCTTATATTACTGTATTCTCTGCATTGAAATAACTTAGTAATAAAATTAAAATATTTTATTAAGATGTATCTTGTTTTATTTTTTAAATTGATGCATTCCATTTTTAAAAAATTTAAATTTGAAACCTTTGCTATATTTTGTCTAATAACTTAAAGAATGGTGATTTTGTGATTTGGCAATTTTTAAAAGTATTTATAATATAACTGATCGAGCATGACATATCACTAAACAAAGAGTATTTCTTCAATCCATTGCTAGGTTTCGCCAATGTTGTTCATTCATTTAGGTTCCCAATAAATGCTGCATCACTAAAAATGTAGTTATATAATAGAGAGTCTTTATTAGCTTATTTTTTTATCCATAAAAATATAGATTTTATTAACTATAGTTATTCTAATATAGATATTGTCTTTGTTTTAGAAATTCTGAATTTATCAATCAAGTAAGAAAATATATTAAATTTTTTAATTTTCAAAATCTGTAGTATTGGTTAACCAGTAGGGAGAGAATCAGGTTGTTAAACATCCTTCTCCAAAATCAACTTACAAAATATGTTTTTTATATCAGCCAACAAAAAACTTGTATTTCGAGTAATACTTTTCTTATAAAATATATGAAAACTCAGAATAAAAAAAATAAAAAGCTATACTTGAGAGATGAAGATGTAAACCAATAGGATGATAAACCAGTGATAACATTTCTACTCCTTATCAAATCCTCTCACTGAAAAAAAATCTGGATTTCTCCCTGATATTGTGACATACAATAGAACAAATCATTGAAAGGGCTCTATTGGAATAAGTGAAAGATCATTTGCTTATTTCATTTATATAGTAAGGTAATTAATACTTTTTAATGATTAAGAATGTTTTCCATAATTGTGAGGGCTAAATAGAAAAGGAAATTCTACATTCTATGGTTATAGATAATTTTTATTTTCTTCTTGAACAAACCATGAGAATAAATGGAATTTTATATAGTAAACACTCTAGTATTAGCCTTAAATATGATTTTTCTATTAGTATATTGGAAAAAATAAGATTGATGATTGCTATGTATAATGTGTTATATATTAATGAATTCTATATAAAATCATCATCATCCTAAAATAATTGATCTATTAATGGTATTCTGATGGGATGGCATTTTATGAATTCTTCCAATATTTTTTTATCTTATTGTTAGCACTAAGTGGAACAAATTTTGATGTCAACCAGTATGTTTATGTGGCGCTAAATGGACTAGCAGAAGTGCCAGGCTACTTGCTTCCTATCCTCATCCTTACTTATTTTGGTAGGAAGAGTTCTTCTATAGTTCTGTGCACTATAGCTGGAATTGCAATGTTCGTGATAATATTCTTACCACAGGGTAATATTTCCTCATAACAATATTATTTTATATACCTGAATATAAATATTTTATATATTAAATTTTTTAAAATTAATGTTTCCTCAATTATCAGGTTGGCCAATTATATGTGTAACTATGATTGGTAGGCTTGTGGTAGCATCAGCATATGGTATAATTATGTTTAACACCATAGAACTCTTTCCAACAGAAAATCGCAACACTGCTATGGGCAGCTGTATTACTTCATCCCAATTTGGTCCTCTCCTAGCACCATATCTAGTAGACCTATTGGTAAGTATGTGCTATACTAATTTTATGGAATAAATATAAATAGTAAATATTATAGTAGTAGTATAGTATAATAGTAGGATGGATTTTGTTATTATTACCACATAGTTTTAATAGTGTTACAATGTTTACTATGTTACTATGTTTACAATGTTTAAATATATATATCAACGATATTATATTATAGATTTTAAAGATAAATGGGGTAATGGGTCAGAAATAGAAACTTCTTTCCTAAGTGACGTTTAATCTGGCTTAATAAAAATTTTGATTCTCAGCTAAATGCATGGGATCTACTTCAGCTTTTAAAAAACAAATTTACATTTTACTATCTATTCTTTAAACCTCAAAAATAAATAAAATTCTCTTACCTAATTAACTTTCTCCATCCTCTCATGCATTGATGTTTGAAGATGAGCCAAAACAAAATACATATTCAGGAAGTAGTCAAATCAAGTCATAAATAAAATTATCTAAAAATTTAAAAATAATCACTATCAAAATAATAATTAATAAAAATAAATTAAAAATTATCTAAATATTTTTATTTGAAAAGAAAAGATATGTCCAGGGCCGGGATTCGAACCCGGGTCTCCCATGTTTCCCTCATGGTGCTCTACCACCTGGGCTATCCAGGTTCGTACCTCGGTCAGACACATCCTTTCTCTTCACTGATCCCATATCCCTGTGTTCTCGCAATTTGGGATGAATAGAAGGGGAAGAATGTTCATTAACCGAGTTACGAACCAGGATAGCTCAGGTGGTAGAGCACCATGACGGAAACATGGGAGACCCGGAGTCGAATCCCGGCCCTGGACATATCTTTTTTTTAAAAATAAAAATATTTAAAAATTATAACAATTTAATAAAAAAATAAAATAAATAAATTATAATAATATATAACGACTTAAGTCAACAAGATCCTAATTAAAGTAATGTTCAATGAACATTCTTCCCCTTGTGCACATCGCAAATTGCGAGAACAGGGGGATATGGGACCAGTGAAGAGAAAGGATGTGTCTGACCGAGGTATGAACCAGGATAGCTCAGGTGGTAGACCACAATGACGGAAACATGGGTGACCGGGTTCGTATCCCGGCCCTGAGCATATCTTTTCTTTTCAAATAAAAATATTTAAAAACTCTGACAATTAATAAAAAAATAAATTATAATAAAAATTATCTAAAGTTCTGAAATGGATCAACTGTAAATCTAAAAATAAATTTAACCATTAAAAGTACTAACAAACTACACTTGTATTGAATAATATTCATTGTCAATTGTTCAATAATATATAACAATTTTTTTTTATACTAGTCAAATACATGTTTAAACTTTAAAAGTGAAAGCAATAAATAAAAGTACCAAGAAGGTACCTATTTATAGCATTTTTTATTGTTTAAATAAAAGTAACAATAAAGCAACTATTCAACTATTCAAGTTTATTATGTTAATAGGTTTTGAATGCTTGAAAAAGAAATCAGAATGTCATTTTCTGTTCACTTTCAGATTTTAGTTATCTTCAGGTTCAGGTAGCATTCGTTCGTTGTTTATACTTACGTAGTGAATATTCAATGTTTATGAATTTTGAATTGTTTTTTCTAATCTAAAAATTTAAAAATAGATATACTTTTAGATAGTACAACTATGTACACTTAGTTGTTTTATTTTTTAGGGAAAAAAGGTTTGGTGGCTTCCCACTGCACTAAGTGGTTCTCTTGCACTCTTTGGCGCATTCTTGTTGATGTTTATACCAGAGACCAAAAATACTCCAATGCTGGACACTATCACAGAGATGAGGGAATTAGAAGAAGAGAAATTTTGCAAAAATTCTGAAGAAGTCAGCTAATCAAATTTCTCGGTTTTATATCAGGTCTTGTTTTGATGACCAATAATTCCGATGGAACCTTGCTAATTGGAAGTTTTTCTTGGGGGGGAAGAATAGGAGCATTATTGAGCAGTGCATTGGCTAAGTTAGCCTATAATTCATTAATTGTAGTGTAAAAAAAGTATCATTAAGTCTTAGATTCATAATATTTAAAAATTTATATTTGATTAGATTGTTTTTGATAAAATAATATAACAATAAATTAATATAAATAAAAAAGTAATAGTCATTTTACTATTGCCAATATGCCACAATTTCTACAATAAAGTAATTTATAAAATAAGTTAGATTAAATAGAACAAATTCTAAATCCCCAACACTCCATGGCCTACTAAAAATAAAAAATGATCACCACCATAGACCATAGAAAGGATATTATTCAATTGCCCTTTATCCCCCATTTTTGTACTGAAAGAACTAAACCTAGACAAAAACAACTCAAAACTAACCAATGAAACCCTTACCAAGGTACACTCCAAAATTAAATTCATGAAAGAACTTGGTGACCCTTTTGAGATTGATGGTCCTTTTTTTGGTCCAGCAGAATGGGGATTGACCCTCCCCACTGCCCTTGAAATGTCCCATAGAAAAATTAGACAGAGTTGGAACAAGAAGATCCTCACTGGAATCCATCTAGGAACAAAAACAAAGACATCTAAGTCAATCACTTAGCTTCAGCAAACAACAATGTCATATTACCCAAGTATGATGATATGGCTCCAGAAACAGACAAATGCCAGAATAATGAAAAATATAAAAAATCCACCAAAACCTTTTAAAATAGCTAATCAGCTTCAATGCCCTCAAGAAAAAAAAAGTAATGGAATCAAAAAAATAAAATTGTACTGGCCTCCAAACACACCAACAACAAACCGTCCTTCTCATGAAATACAAAAATAAGACATTACAGCAAAGTAATCAAACCAGCAGCTATGTATGCATCCAAAACACTGTCCAACACCAACATGGATCACTTGATAAGTTGTAGATCAAAAAAGTAAGTTATTAAGAAAAATCCTGGTCCACTAATTCCACAATAAACTATTCTGCACCAAAAAAGAAACCCTTTACTATAGATCCAAAAACCTCTCTGGCACAATGAGAGTAGAATTGAACTTTATGGATTCATACTTAGAACAAAACCTATTTGACTGTCAAGCCAAAGAATTTTCGATTTCTTCCGCTACAATAAAATCAAATAAAATTCGTTAAAAAAAAAAAAATGACTGAAATTGTAAATTAAGAAAGTATGTTCATGGATAAAACTGAAAAAAAAATCATGAAAGAGAGATCCCAGACGATACAAATCTCTGACAATGAAAAGTAAAGCAAAATGAAACAATATTGGGCTAAAAGAGAGGCGTATGTATAATGTCCAAAAGAAACTGAATTAACGTACTCTGGCGTCAAGTGAAATGAAAAAGTGTAATAAATAACTGAAGACCAGAAAAAAAGTAAGTTGAAGTATTTTGAGAATACATATTAAAAATCATCTATGGTCTATTTTGTTGGTACAAGGCAAAATTACTCTCCTCATTTCGGAAGGTTACTGTTTTTTTTTTAAAGACAGCTTATTAGAATAATAAGACAATCATTGCTGATAAAGAATCGCCAACTCAAAGAAAAATTGAGAAAGAGAAAACGGTATAGGATCGAGTTTTGAGGGACTACACTAATGAAATCTAGCAGAAATTGAGACAATGAACTGATTTATATTTGTTTGTAAAAGGTGTATACTATGGAATTGTTATTTTTTTATCTTTCAATCAGATGTTACTCAAAATTATTATTTCTGTCGCCTTCCGCTGGTTATGATCGCTCAAAAGATAAAACTCAAAGATGTACCTTTCTGCGGAGATTGGGTCCTAACCATTATTTAAATTATTATTACTCCAGTGAAGTTTATCCAAACAATCATTTTATATAATGTCAAATTGAAGCAGTGAATACGAATTGAATAGAAAACATTTAGTTATCTGGAATCAGCCAAGATAGGGCTAGTACGGCAGCCTCTACTGATAACGTGATATTATTCCCGATTTGCTGTATTTTATTTATATAATTATTTTTTCAATGATTTTTAGAAGGTCTCGGTTTTTTTTATTTTTCCAAGTACATTCTTCAACTGGGGTTCCCAACATGGTGGGAGGGGGATGTAAGACCAGTTAAAAAAAAAATTCACTTCCCTTACATTACATTCTCTTATTAGTACTTCTGTATCTTAAACTGGAGCTTATAATGTTGTATCTTGTAGCAGTAACCATATTTTTTTACTGTTACAAGTTATTTTTACTGTTACAAGTATTGCATTGTTTTCAATGCAATATTTGGTTTTTTTATTCATATGCCCATAAAATGTATAGTGTAATGGGGGGAGCGGGAGGCTTTCATTTCAACAGGGGAGCCTGGTACAAAAATTTTTTTGAACCCCTGCTCTACAAAGTAATTATATATTGTGACAAAAAAAAAATTGTCCGAATTATGATCTCAAAAATGAAAGGAATGATCCACATAAATGCATCAAATGTTGTAACTGATTGGTCTAAATTATTCATACCTTTGTACGTATACTAGCTTTAGCCCACGGCTTCGCTCGCGTGGAATTTGGTCTGTCACATAAAGTTTCGTGACAGATCATTTTAAATAAATAATTTAATTTATTTAACAACAAGTTACTCGTACATCCGATATTTCAGATGTCGAACTTCAAAACTGACGTATCCCATACAATCTTTGAACCCCAATTACATTAAGGGGGAAACCCTTGGGGGGTGGAATTGTCCAAATTCCTTTCTTAGTGCTCATTTAAGATATACAAAGAACCTATCTGCGAATTTCAAGATTCTAAGTTCAGTGGTTTCTTCTGTGCGTTGGCCGCTGGGTGTATTAGTCAATCACGTTACAATTTTATATAAACTTCGCCTGTTTGGTGTGTCGATAAAAAGTAGCCTATGTCCTTCCCCAGGCTTGAGATTATCCATATCAAATTTCATCACAGACGAATCAGCACACCCGTGAAAGATACATTGATACTGATAAACAAACGGGACGAACAGAAGTTTATTGTTGTTCGTGTCAGTAAAGGATTAGTATGTAATGTTATTGAATTTATTGAAAAGGATGACTTAGTATAACGGTTTCACTTGTCGTACGGCATCAGCGAGAAGTGAACTTTTTTTTTTCTTAGCCCCTTTGGGTTTGAAGGTTGCAAAGCAGGATTTAGGATAGGGATGGAGAGGATTTCCTGTACTGTACGATGTACATTGTAAGAGGAAGGTGAGAAAATGGGAGGTATTAATTTATAGAAGTGAACTTTTTCTGTTTTTTCATCCCCTTAGGGGTAGAATTTCGGAAAATTCCGTTCTTATCGGATGCCTACGTCATACAAAGAACACACCCTCCAAGTTTCAGGACTCAACGATCAGCGGTTTAGGCTGTGCGTTGATCCCTCAGTCAGTCATTCAGGATAAAGCATTTTATATTTTATAGATTAATAGTTATGAATTAATGTTACTTTACTCAAATGTAATAAACCATTACTGAAATTATTATTTTACCAAAATTCAGTTCCTCGGGTAGATATAGCACCTGCAGCAGAAATACAAGAGAAAAAACGAAGCATATCCTCCAAATGCGACTACAAACTGCGAAGAATGACAAAAATGTCTTGTAGGGTTTTGTGGCGAACATCAAGTGATGTGTAAAAATTATTTCGAAGAAAGGTAGTAAATGTGAATTGAAAAATGTATTGACTTTTATATAATTTTTATGTTCTCTAAGCCATTTTATTTTGAATTTTTTATGTAACAGTCTGTGTAAGCATTTATTTATATATTTACTTTTATAATATTCGGCACAAAATGTTCATGTTTTTAATATTCCATCAATAAAAATGTTAAATTGAAAATTATTTGTTCTTCTCGTTTTCTTTATAACCCTCGTAATTGATTTTTAGGTACTGTTAGTCACAATGATGAAGGTTTAGTAATAAGTTACCTAAATTGAGGTTTAGTAATCCAGGGTTAAATAGGAACTTATCCCCGCGCCGCCTCATGTAACAAACACTTCTCATTTACAGCTCATATCCGCCAAACCATTAAACACCATCCCAAGGATATTGATGCCTGGATCTTCCATAACGTGTTGGGACCAGCGTAACATCTTGTATAATCTAACAATGGTAACTCATGTTAAAGGATTATTTGGGTTACCAGAAATTGAGTGAACGCGTAAAAATATCGAACTCTTGAAGTCAAATTCTAAATTTCAAAAATTAACTAAAGGGTCCATTATGTTATTTCTGTTTAGTGAAAACCTAATATAAATGCCTAAAATAGGCTAAAAGGAATTGTATGAACGACAAAAGTAATAATTACTTTGATTCTAAAAGAGTGGTCCTAATTATGTTTCTCATTTTAATTCACGACTTCATAATGATTTGAAGTGCTTTTAAATTGGACTTCATTTTGGCTAAAGACTACACAACGTATAACATTATTAATGTTTCTTTAAATAATATGTTTAAACTAAAAATAGTATTTAATTTTGGTCAAATTGAGCAAGGTTCCTGAATAAATGCGCAACTCTGATCAATTACACTTTAAGTTAAGTCGAATTTAGTCCACAGTGCGTTAATTGTACTGAGGGAAGTGAAATCCTCCGAGGCTGCTGAAATTAAAGAAGTAAACTCTGGACCCCTTTACTTGCATTAAGCGTGCGATGTTTTTCGACATTACCGGTAATTATCTTTAATACCGAAAGTTTAAACTCACATCATATGCATGTATAGAATGAGGAATGCGTTGCAAACAAAATATAAATATGTTGTATTTTTTGTGTGCTTGTTTATTTGTTGAAGCTCCTAGATTCAAGTCCTGCTGCGGTAGATAAATTATTTAATCTATTAACAGCCATAGACGAACCCCGTGGGATCAGCCTTCATAAATCAACTAGCCTTTTTAAAGAGCCTTTATAAAATACCCTAAATCGTGGTAAAACTGGTGGTTAAGTAAGATCTTGATCAAATCACGCCACTTTTACATTACTAATAAATCATTACACAAAGATCTCAACATAGAATGACCCACTTGTTGGACACCCAAACATACTGGTAAAAACGTTGCTGACAGACACATTACCACAGAAGACAAGGATACTAAAACGTCTCTGGAGCAGGGATCTATGAGTACTACCAGAGATGAACCACGCCAAGAGTGCCTTCAATAGGAGGTTTCTCCATACACGCTTCCACGATAATCCCTTAGGGGATGTTTTCAAAAGAAGATCGAATATGCAATATGTACCAAATGGCATTTGTTTAATTTCTGAAATAACTTTTTTCTTTTTAATTTTTTTTTTTAGTTTTACGATCCAAACGCGACTTATGTGAACTTTACTTATGTGAATAATAATCATCTTGAATACTCTGGTTAGCAAAAATTATAACTGTGTGTAAACTATTTCTCTCATTATGATGTATATAGATTACTGTAAAGTTTCAATGACTACCATTAAAAAAACTTAATAAGGATAGCATCTTTGAAAGGTATGTACTAATCAGAGACATCATTCATAAAACTGTGGATTGTTCTACGTTCATCCCTATCACTTAAATTTTTTGTAACTCTTTATTAAAATATTTAATGACCAACTCGTTGATCTTTGCTTCTGCTCTTATTATTGAATAAAGTTCAAATATGTGGTAGATTTTTGGGACTGATTATGGAAAGAACCTAACACTTATAAACTAGAGTTTAACTAAAGGAAAATATAATTCACGTCATTATATAATGACGTAAGTCAACAAGATTTAAATTAAATAAATGTTCAAAGAACATTCTTCCCCTCGTATACCCAAATTTGCGAGAACGCGGGGACATGGGATCAGTGAAAAGAAAGTATATGGCCATGACCGGGGAGCGAGGCTGATTAAGCTAGGATAGCTCATTTGGTAGAGTTCCAGAATAGCGATCCGGACGACCCGGGTTCGAGTCCCGGTCCTGGACATATCTTTTCTTTTCAAATAAAAATATCTAAAGGAAAATACTTTAGATTTTACTATTATTGGAGAAAACAAACTTGTATCATTTTCACTGCAAGATTAGTAACAAAAAACAAATGTGTTTTATTTTAATTATTAGCTCCTTGATTATTTTTATATGTTTTTACACAAAGAACACATAAATAGGATTTTTAGATATTACAATATATTCTTGTTGTTAATATAAGTTAAAATTTTTATTTATTTGGAGATTCCTATTATTATCCTGGTGTAACATTTTTACTGCCACTTTTATGTATAAACGTGTGTGTGCATTTAATTTATTAAGTAAATAAACTAAAATGTATAAGTAACGAAACTGTACTCTTCGTTCATTAGCCTGACTGCTATAATTGTTTAATTGTTGCTTTCCCTTCTTTTTTATGCAAGAGGGGTCCTAATCATTTCAGTGATTCTGAAAGTAAGACCACTCATGTATATTCTACTCCAACTAAAAAGTAAACATTTCTAATTTCATATATATATATATATATATATATTTATATAAATCTCCTGTCACGATGTTTGTTCGGGCTAATCTCCGAAACTACAGGACCGATTTTAATGAAATTTCGCACAGATATGTAACATTGTCCAACTTAAAATATGGGCTATGTTTTATTTCGATTAATGACCGCAATATTTTTTTTTGCAAAATTATATTTTTTTCTAACCTGCTGCATTTTTTATATATTGTAAGTGCAAGTCCGAGTAGTGTATATCCAAATTTTTCCTGGCCGGGACAAATCTTTTCTCTTCAAAATAAAAATATTTAAGAATATTCAACATCAAAAGAACGATGTAAAAAATAAATTATAATTTTACTATACTTAAATATAAGACCAATAAAATGTAAAATCAAAAATCTATTTTACCTATTTTTTTATCCATTCATTGTTACTTTAAAATCCAAATTTTAACATAATATTTTTTAAAACTATTATTACAGCCACAGCAACGCGTGGCCGGATCAGCTAGTTTATATTTAAATTTGGCCTATTTTTTAAAAATTTTAATATAGTTTTCGTTTTATATGGACATTTCATATTCATAAAACTCAAACTGGAATTCGTAGACTTCCGTTGTTTACTACTTTTATCTTTATGTTTACAAATTGTAAAGACCTTTTATTAAACCTCTCTTTTTTTATAATATTTATTATCTCTATGTTTCAACGAACATATTTAGTATGCCATTAAACTTGACTGTGAAAACACGCGATTTGCATGTAATTTTTTATGAGTTTGAACTTCGACACTTGGCAGCCCAAACTATATGAAACATTACCATCGGGAGTTGAAACGAACAGACTATTCACCGTTGATTTGAGAAATTCCCATACAAAAACTGTATTGGTTTATGGGTGTTGGCCAATGGCGGATATAAGGATAATGGTTATTTGAGTGGATTTGTGGGACTTTGTTTTTATCCTCCTGTTTTGACACCATTCTCAAGGTCAGTGTTGTGGGATTGAACTTATGGGATACAATAACTGGATTATTGTTTTCTGATAACACACATGTATCATTAGTATACGTGGTAAGGATCCTATTAGGATAGGTTGGGATATCAGCTGTATAAACTGTGTAGAGGATTGAGTCGAGGATACTACCATTAGGTTGGCACCAGCAGATTGAGGAAAAAGGGATGAAAATACATAATTGTGGTATACATTGAATGACCTGCCAGTGAGATAGAATTGGATAATGAGAAAATATGTGGGGGGTAAGAATTGGGGGAGATATTAAAGCAATCCTGGGTGGCAGGCTAGGTCAATAGCCTGCTCCATGTCAAGAAATACCGCCGAAAAATGTAATATATATTCCAATGCAGAGGAAACAACGTCTACCAACCGATGACATTGCTGGATTGTAGAGTGGGATGATCGGAATCCAAACTGGTTATTTGGAATAATGTGGCTTGCATCCAGGATGGGGTACAATCTTTTCAGGATGAGCTTTTCCAGGATTTTATCCATGTACGGGAAAAGTGAGATAGGACGGTAAGAGTAAGGGCATTCCGGTTTTTTTTAGGTTTAGGTATCATTTTTATGAAGGATAATTTTGAGGGAATAATAATTGAGGGAAAATATGTAGTGCGGAGTACAGCGTTATATATGTAGGTGAGTAATAGAATGGCTTTTCTAGGAAGATGTTTTAAGATGTGGATCATGATGAGGTCTTGTCCAAGAGCTTTCCGAGAAGTTAATCTGTGAATAATATTAGATGTTTCTGAAGGAGATAATACCGTTAAAAATAAAAATAAAGTTATTAACATTAACATCTATATAAATTCAAATATAAGGTATAAATAATAAAACTTCTTGCTAATTATTATTTCATAATCATCAATACAAATTGATATTTTGTATTGAGCTTGTGTAGCTCATCAAATGTTTTGATTAGTGAGTAAACTACTTTAAAATTAATACAAATATTCTTTGGAGTGTCAGTTTATACAGGACAAATGTTAATACTTTAAATTTACAAATTTGGAATGTAAGTAATTCAGGCTATAATTCATTTAAAAATAATTTTTAAAATTGTCTTCAAAAGTTTCGAGTTTTTACTTCTGTCGGTGGTCCTCATGGCTGCCTACTTTTTTGCTTCTTTTTTTCGGCTAATTCCCTGATCAATACGTAAATCTCCAATTCACCTTTCACTAACTGCCCCTAGTACTGTGTAATTTGTGATTTTATGCCAAGACTATGGAAAATTATCCCGATTAGAGACCTTTCTTCATTATTAATGTTATGACATGACATTGCCACTCAGGACATTAGTCATGCTGAGCGACTTGTGGACAGCGGAAGTAGCCTTTACGCCAGCTTACTCCAGTCATCTACAATGGCAGGCGTTCGTCGGGTGCCACTCGCCTACCGGGGTATCCGCATGAAGAAAACAAAGGGCAGACGAGATTTTTTGATTCCATATTAGGGTTGTGGAGAACCTGATATTTACGGTTCTTTATCGTATAATTTTGGAACGGTTATATTTTATTTAAATGTAAATCTAAATAAAACTCCAAGGGAGCGGAGTGACTCAGTGGTAGAGTGATGAGTTGCCATGCCGGAAATCCTGGTTCAAATCCCTCTGCAGGGAGTTACTTTTATTTAGTCTGTTTGCAGCGGGAGATGGATCATATGGGATCTAGGGCCCTACTGGGGCTCACCCAGCCTCTATAAAATATTGTAAAAATAGGGTACCCAAAATAAGGGGGAAAAATCCCTAATTCGCTAATTCCCTGATCAATACGTAAATCTCCAATTCACCTTTCACTAACTGCCCCTAGTACTGTGTAATTTGTGATTTTATGCCAAGACTATGGAAAATTATCCCGATTAGAGACCTTTCTTCATTATTAATGTTATGACATGACATTGCCACTCAGGACATTAGTCATGCTGAGCGACTTGTGGACAGCGGAAGTAGCCTTTACGCCAGCTTACTCCAGTCATCTACAATGGCAGGCGTTCGTCGGGTGCCACTCGCCTACCGGGGTATCCGCATGAAGAAAACAAAGGGCAGACGAGATTTTTTGATTCCATATTAGGGTTGTGGAGAACCTGATATTTACGGTTCTTTATCGTATAATTTTGGAACGGTTATATTTTATTTAAATGTAAATCTAAATAAAACTCCAAGGGAGCGGAGTGACTCAGTGGTAGAGTGATGAGTTGCCATGCCGGAAATCCTGGTTCAAATCCCTCTGCAGGGAGTTACTTTTATTTAGTCTGTTTGCAGCGGGAGATGGATCATATGGGATCTAGGGCCCTACTGGGGCTCACCCAGCCTCTATAAAATATTGTAAAAATAGGGTACCCAAAATAAGGGGGAAAAATCCCTAATTCGCTAATTCCCTGATCAATACGTAAATCTCCAATTCACCTTTCACTAACTGCCCCTAGTACTGTGTAATTTGTGATTTTATGCCAAGACTATGGAAAATTATCCCGATTAGAGACCTTTCTTCATTATTAATGTTATGACATGACATTGCCACTCAGGACATTAGTCATGCTGAGCGACTTGTGGACAGCGGAAGTAGCCTTTACGCCAGCTTACTCCAGTCATCTACAATGGCAGGCGTTCGTCGGGTGCCACTCGCCTACCGGGGTATCCGCATGAAGAAAACAAAGGGCAGACGAGATTTTTTGATTCCATATTAGGGTTGTGGAGAACCTGATATTTACGGTTCTTTATCGTATAATTTTGGAACGGTTATATTTTATTTAAATGTAAATCTAAATAAAACTCCAAGGGAGCGGAGTGACTCAGTGGTAGAGTGATGAGTTGCCATGCCGGAAATCCTGGTTCAAATCCCTCTGCAGGGAGTTACTTTTATTTAGTCTGTTTGCAGCGGGAGATGGATCATATGGGATCTATGGCCCTACTGGGGCTCACCCAGCCTCTATAAAATATTGTAAAAATAGGGTACCCAAAATAAGGGGGAAAAATCCCTAATTCGCTAATTCCCTGATCAATACGTAAATCTCCAATTCACCTTTCACTAACTGCCCCTAGT
The DNA here is from genome assembly GCA_964056705.1 of Troilus luridus. NCBI lineage: Eukaryota > Metazoa > Arthropoda > Insecta > Hemiptera > Pentatomidae > Troilus > Troilus luridus. The sequence continues at coordinate 177,648,758 of OZ057412.1, forward strand.
ACTGTGTAATTTGTGATTTTATGCCAAGACTATGGAAAATTATCCCGATTAGAGACCTTTCTTCATTATTAATGTTATGACATGACATTGCCACTCAGGACATTAGTCATGCTGAGCGACTTGTGGACAGCGGAAGTAGCCTTTACGCCAGCTTACTCCAGTCATCTACAATGGCAGGCGTTCGTCGGGTGCCACTCGCCTACCGGGGTATCCGCATGAAGAAAACAAAGGGCAGACGAGATTTTTTGATTCCATATTAGGGTTGTGGAGAACCTGATATTTACGGTTCTTTATCGTATAATTTTGGAACGGTTATATTTTATTTAAATGTAAATCTAAATAAAACTCCAAGGGAGCGGAGTGACTCAGTGGTAGAGTGATGAGTTGCCATGCCGGAAATCCTGGTTCAAATCCCTCTGCAGGGAGTTACTTTTATTTAGTCTGTTTGCAGCGGGAGATGGATCATATGGGATCTAGGGCCCTACTGGGGCTCACCCAGCCTCTATAAAATATTGTAAAAATAGGGTACCCAAAATAAGGGGGAAAAATCCCTAATTCGCTAATTCCCTGATCAATACGTAAATCTCCAATTCACCTTTCACTAACTGCCCCTAGTACTGTGTAATTTGTGATTTTATGCCAAGACTATGGAAAATTATCCCGATTAGAGACCTTTCTTCATTATTAATGTTATGACATGACATTGCCACTCAGGACATTAGTCATGCTGAGCGACTTGTGGACAGCGGAAGTAGCCTTTACGCCAGCTTACTCCAGTCATCTACAATGGCAGGCGTTCGTCGGGTGCCACTCGCCTACCGGGGTATCCGCATGAAGAAAACAAAGGGCAGACGAGATTTTTTGATTCCATATTAGGGTTGTGGAGAACCTGATATTTACGGTTCTTTATCGTATAATTTTGGAACGGTTATATTTTATTTAAATGTAAATCTAAATAAAACTCCAAGGGAGCGGAGTGACTCAGTGGTAGAGTGATGAGTTGCCATGCCGGAAATCCTGGTTCAAATCCCTCTGCAGGGAGTTACTTTTATTTAGTCTGTTTGCAGCGGGAGATGGATCATATGGGATCTAGGGCCCTACTGGGGCTCACCCAGCCTCTATAAAATATTGTAAAAATAGGGTACCCAAAATAAGGGGGAAAAATCTGGCGGTTGAGCGTGACCTAGGACAAGTCACCTCCTTGCAGAACCGTTGTCCATGAAACAGTACAGTCTCTACCATATAGTGAACCCCAGACCCGTTCACGGGTCGTAGTGGTACAGGTTTTTTTTTATTTTATTCAAATTAGGTTCTTATGTGTACTTTATAAATAATATAGAGAGCCTAAAGTTTGAATAATCACTGATGATAATATTATATTTTCCCAAGAACCAATTTCAATATCCACACTATAATATTGCATTCAAGTAAAAAAATAATAAACAAATTTACCACTAAAACCCATTAAGGGTTTTTGTTTTAGCTTATTGGGAATATAGCTTCAGTCAGTACATGATATAATCTGTTAAGTTTAAGCCGTGCAAGGCAGAAATCTCCCTCAACCACCAGTTTTTTCAACTAATTAAAGGGACCCACTTCATACAGTCTTTGTGATCCCCAGGAGGGTCTAATACATAATAAATGGCTTACTTTTTACATGGTTACATGGTTTCATTGGAAAATCGTTTGTTTTCAGCTATTAAATACTTATTTCCATCAAAGTATATACTTAGTTTTGTATGTAATAAAACCCTAATTTGGCTTATTCATTTCAATGTATATATCTTAAAATTAATCGTTAATAAAAAAAAATTGTCTGGATTATGGATTAATCTAACATCCGAAATTCTATACGTTTCAGCTAAAGCTTGTCAGATTTTTCATTTAATTTAATTTTATAATGATGTTGAGGGATAGAAGGGGTCTTTCCTCCTTAAACATAGAGCGCCTTCACCTATTAAAACGTGTTTTTATTAAATATAATTATAAAGATCAATAATAAATTCGAAGAATTCTGTTTTCATTATTTTTTAAAATTTATTTTCTGGAATGAATCTACGATCCACCTACATTTCTAAAGGTATCTAACAAAACACACCAAGTTTTAAAATTCTTTAAGTTTCCAAATTGAATTGTTATCGCTCTGTCATTAATGAATTCACAACTAATTAATTTATAGAATGAAAGCAAGGTTAATATTAGCAACTGTGCAACTAATTTAACAAACATTTCAATTAATATATATCAAATTAAGATCTATCCTAGGTAATAAAACAATGCACTGAAATTGCAAACACTCATTATATGTGCTCAGCCAAGTCACACACTCAATGGGTTTCTCTTTTATGCTCTTCTTTAACGTCAATGGCCTTCTGGGATATTTTTTATGAAAGAAAAAGTTGTTTATATATTTCAGGTTAAATTACAAGTATATTTAACATAAATAGTTTAACTTTCAAATCGATATAAACACTAAAAATTCTCACTAGCATATTCAATAGTCTAGCATAATTAAAATAAGATAAAAAAATTTCGCCCAACGGCAGACCGACCCCTTTGTTCAAATTATACAAGTGCTTATTTAAATGTCCTACAATAGGTAGGTACTTAAAGTTTTAGCAGAAGTATCTCGATATTATTTTGTTCTTCACTAGTAGTAAATATCCACTTAGTAATGTTTTACGAAATGAATAAAAAGAAATACAAGAAAGATTATAAGAATAATAGATTATGAGAAAATTGTTAAATGCTTGTTTCACTGGATCCTATTTATTGAAATAACTTACATTTGAAGTATTGGAAAAAATGTAACTTGTTTTTAAGAAATAAAAATCGATGCATTATTTTTTCCATTGGAATTCAAAAACAGTGCTATATTTTGTATCGATATCTATACCTGGGATTGAATAAACTCTATATGTAATGAATAATTAACTATAAAATTCATCATCCCTCTCATTAAATGTACCTTGTACATTGATAGTTCCTCTCAAACATCGTCTCTGTAGTTTGGCGTTTGCAGGCATCATTGAAAACTTTTTATCTATTAGAGAGATATAATTACTATAGAACTTAAATTAAAATTACTGTTTCTTATTTATTCAATATTTTATCATACAGCTTTCTTTGATGCGTTTCTTCGATATCATCATGACTTTCTAATTAATACTTTCACATACTATAATTTTAAGAATAAAAATAGTAATTCAGTAATTATATTTGTTTAGTAATTAATTTCCTTAATTTACTCCATTACTCAATAATAAAAAGGCTAGTAATTAAAGGAATGCGGTAAAGTTCCGCTCTGTTAAGCGAAAAACCCGCGTGAAAAATTAATGAAAAAATAATTCACTGCGTGAAAATATCCTACTAATGTAAAAAGGGAAGGTTTCTTTGTCTTTAAAAATATAATGTCTCGGAACTTTTACTCCCTTTAAAAAATCCTAGGGCCACCATCCGGGCTAAGAACTCCTAATCTTGGGTTCAGTTGTTTGTTATGCTGTTTAAGTAATAAGTGTTTAAAAAGATAAAGTTGTTTTGGCCTATATAAATTTTATATATGAACCAACTGTGATGAAATTCATTTTGGAGGAAATTAAACTTAACCACTTATTCACCGGGCCTGTAGATATAAAAGCATTGAGAACTTATAAGTATTTGGGATTTATATTCAAGAATCCGGGAAACATCCAAGATGAAATTAAAGGAAACATTAATAAGTAAAAACCAGTCAAACGCTATCTAAACTCAATACTCTGGGACACCGTCATCGCCATAGAAACGAAGAAAAGATTATACAAGACCATATTTGGAACTCTAATAAAAACATGGGGCAGAAAATTAGAAAATCAATTTTAGAGACCGTAGTTAACCTCTATCAGTTGAAATGGATTTTCTAAGACGGAAATGCTGAAAGACAAGATTAGATAGAAGTAGAAGTGAAACAATCAGAAATATGAAGAAAAAACAAAACAAATTTAATGAGAAGAATTTAACAGAAACAGCTCTCACGGTTTAGACTCACAAACCAAGTAAATAAAGGAAAATAGAACGACCAAGAAGAAGCTGGAGGGACGAGACAGATGAAGCCATGGAATCGAGAGGTTTGGATGAAGACATGTGCTTCCACCAAAGGTAATTGAAAAGGTGGCCAAGACCGTAAAATAAATACATGTTATATATGACTGCTTCACATTAGAATCAAATCCACAACAGAAGCATTTTAATAAGATGAAATATTTGAATGAAAGCATTATTCGTTGATATAATGGCTGGCAAAGTAAAGAGAAAGAGTGAAAAAGTGAAACTTTATTGCCGCTATGGCAAATTAATTGTCGTTTTAACCTTTTAGAAAATGTCAAAACAAATAGAGCCTAGACAACATTTTCCCTATCACCTATCATTCTCAAGGTTATTTTTATTTAAAATGAAATAACCAATATAAAATAAATTACTCTACAGTGTGCATACAATAAGACATGTTTTGTCTTTGATTTTAATTAAGCTAGTGTAGCTATTGGATTCAGTTTCCCATGTTTTTTTAGGGAAACGCAATTAAATTAATATTAATAATAAATAATACAAACATATTTTCCCAAAATTTCAAATTATTAGAAGATACACTGTTTCGGCCACTTTAAGCAATTTTCAGGCACATTTAAAAATCATTATATACCAAAGAAAGCAAATATATTCATTTAGTTATAATATTAAATACATACGCTTTATATTATTTAGTTATAATATTAAATAATTACGCTTTACTTGAGACCAATGTTATGACTTTCTGGCAGTTAAAAAAAAATAACAGCAAATGAAAAAAACACAACTAAAATTACATTATATACAGTCATAAAGGTTTGGAACAAACTTCATATTATTCAAAACGCAAATAATTCTTATTAAGTAATTAATACTATGTCCCTTGCAAAAATTCTATATAAAATTATTTATTTTATCAAATCTGATGAAGAAGCTGTAATGTCATCATATCACTGTTAATACAATATAATCGCCCCGATGTAAGAACTAATACACAATTTTTTCCAAATTTATTTATTGAAATTTACAACTGTAATAGATACATTAATATTATGAATGATACATAATGCCAAGGAAGTAAATAGTAGTAGAGAAACTAACTACTGCTAGTACTCAAATTACATATTTATTAGAAGATCACGAGGCCATCTTCTTTTCAGATGTCTAGGAGGATTATTGGGAATTGCAGAGGAAGCTAGGTAAGTTTTAAAACTAGTGGGTTTGAGTGGAAATAAAGTTTTTCATGAAAAAATCTATATCAAGTTCTGCCCAAATCAGCAACAAAGTAGTCATTGAGGTCATTATTGATGATTTTATTTTTAACAAAGTAAGGTGCATTGAGGATTTTACGAAGCATTTTGGATAACTTTGTGGATCCCCTAAGTTCTGCTCCGTACGTCTAGATTAAAGGTCTATTATATTCACGTTTATGAGTCTTCAGTAATTAATTGCCTAGAAAGTGTTGAAATAGCCTCAAACAGAAAAAATAACTATGATTACGCGAGTACCAAAAAAATGTTCATCCCGAATTAAGAATGACGTATGTATCTGGATTTTTTTTTCAATCAAAGTGAACTATAGTATAAAAAAAACTGTTTAATACGCAGTCACGATCAAATGCATTCATTATCATGTTTTCATTTATTTTTATTTTTGTCGAATAAAGTACTGTTTCTTCAACTCTCTGTGCCTGTTCAATCCCCTCAGCTCCAAAATCTTCTTGATTCTTGCACAATGATTTTTTCCTCACTTTTGCGAAGCAGCTCATGTCTTCGATGGCTTAGGTGCTTCCTCAAAACCCAATTTCAGAATATTTGTACAATTTTACCTCAGAAATGATCCCTCTGTAACATCTCCAGAAGTAATCTTTAGCTCCCCCATGTATTTTTTCACGATTTTTATTTTGCAAATCATATATCCGGTAATATATTCCGATAATATTGGGAATATTTTCCTGTTTATCTTTATTTGTTTATGCTTTTTCTATATATATTTTTTTCGTATTTCCCTACTAAGGACAGCATATATACTTGATCTACATCCAGTTCTTCTACATAAGTTACCAGTGTTGCTCCTTTATCTCCTCCATCCACTTCTTTGTTATCGTCTGATGATTTTTCAAGAAAACCCTGGAGGGCGTTTAGTTTCAACCTGAGACGATTGAATTCTTGAAAATCTATCCCAGTAAGACTTTTTCGACCTTTTTGAACCAGGCTGCTTTTTTCTTCTTTTTTTCAAAATAGGTAAAGATCCAGTTCGTCAGTCTTAACTGTTTCTTTATTTGCAATAAAAATAAATAAAATAAAAAGTGAATAAATCTTAATTTTCTTTTTCCTTAAAATATTAGAAATATACAGTTTACTCCTGTATGCCTCACCTGTATTCACTTCTCTGATTGGGCCAAGAATTATCCTCAAGATCGTTTTTTCTTCGATATCCAATTTTTCTACCAGGCCTTTCTTATTCATAGTGAAACATTCCCCAGCATACAGGACCTCTATCTTTATTTTATATTTTTTAGTCAGATTTAAGAATTAGAATGATCATGGGGAGATTTAACTATTTTTTAACTGAAAAAGATTAGGTCAATGCCATAATAGGTTTTCTAATTCATGAATGTATTTGATATCCTGAATCTTGTAGAATCCCTGTACTGTTAACATTGAGAATTGCAATTATTTTAATGATATATTATATCACATGAGGCCTCTGTGAACTAAGGCAAAAGAAATTTATTAGTCAAATGAGCAATGCCCGGAGCAAAACTATAACACACCAGATTAATTTATCGCACAGTAACAACCTAAGATTTCTGAAACACAAAAGGATACCAGGAAAGTTTTCATTTACTTTTCATTTCATACAGCTAGTGGTGATGGCTATCCTTAGAAGTTTTCCGGGTAGCTAAGGAAAATGATATAAATGATCCTGGAGAAAGAAAGAAGGTGGAGAGGGTAAGGATAATTTAAAAGAGAAGCGAAAGTGAAGCAATCTGCTCTCCTGCGTTTTCATGAATGGTTCATTGTCCTTGAGATAAGGGAGAGAGGTGGTACGCGTCTTGTCTTCGTGTTGTCGGCTCTAGGAAGATTTTTATTTAATTACATCATTTATTTTTTCTTAGGCTAACATTTCATTTAAAAACATCGTTAAAAACAATGATAATTATTTATAGCCTGTTACCTACGGTGTAAGGGTTAGCATAAGAACCTGATATGCTCAAGGTCGTAGGTTCGCAGCTTGACTGACAGCCTTAGGATTTTTTAAAGCAAGTAAAAAGAAAAAATTTACATCGTCCTTTGGAACGGACATGTACTCCTTAAACAATACATGTCCTGAACGGTGTCAGGTACTCCTTAAAGATCCCATACCTAATTCCTCTTGAAGTGCGGGCAACTCTAGGCTGGAGTTGTACCCTGTGCCAGCTCTATTGCTTCATTAAATTCTAGGCGTAACTAATAAATTATTATAGTATTTCTTTTTCGCCAGATTGTAATAGGGTATTTTAAAAAAATTATCGTTTCTGCAAATTCAAGATTTCAAAGGACATAAAAATCATCAAGAAGGACTATGGATGCATGTATCGTTTTTCATTTTTTTTTTTGTGTTTAATATTTTAATTACATATAGGCAACTTAAATAACTTTATGTGGCACAGATACCTATAACTTTAGCAGCCTGGATAGGTAAAATTTAGGACTCCCACTGTAGCATCGTCCGATTAGCCATAGTCACATAAAGTAACATTAAATGAATATAAACATAACTATTTATATCAGCAACTAAATTCGGTTTCAATTAAAAATTAATTTAAATAGGTGCATAATAGAAAGCATTAAAATTCCTTGGCAGTTTTTGGCAGTTTTGAAACTTCCTATTATCGATGATTAAAAATGATTTCGTGGGACACGTTATCGATAAGAGTCAATCCATACCAAGTAGCTAAAAATTTTATTGTTTGTCCATTTTATCAATAAAAATTTTTTTAATTCATGACAAGGATGGTTTTTCATTCAGGATTCAAGATATAAAACCAGATCTATATTTTTTATTTTGTTTTTCTCTTTTGTTTATACTAGAACGTAGCTCCTGTCCACCTAACGGTAGACGAACGCCCATTTTACAAATTATACAACTGCTGATTTCAGGAGAGGTACCCTCATCTTATTCTAGGAATTGTAGTTCACTCTAGTATTTATTTTGTAAACCGCTAGTGAGCCTATTAAAATGCTTAATTAAAATATGAAAAACCATTTAGTATTGTATTAGTATTTATTTTTAAATCAATGCATTCCATATTTTCTTTTAAATTCAAAAACAGTGCTTCTTATATTATGTGTAACGAATTAAATTAATCAGGAATAGTGAGTTTGTGATTTGTCAATTAGATAAAATTTTTGAATATTTAATAAAATTTAAACAATTAGCACGGAGTTACTGGTCCTATAGGTACTGATATGCTATCTCTTATATTTATTATACCCGTTACTCTCCATAAACATAGCAACTAAAACTTGGTACGGGTTCTATAGTCACCTAAATCCTTAAAAAACATATGACCTTAATAAATATAAAAATACTTATATTTTAACAGGTCGAGCTAAACAAAAGGGTAAACAAAATGCAGTTGCTGGATCCGTTGCTAGGCAACACCGATAAAATATTGTATCATTAAAAACACGGTTATGTTATAGAGAGACCAGCCTATTTCATTTACGTTTTCATAGAAAGTACAAAGACTATATGGCGCAGAAACATCAAGAAGTATCATCATAATGGCCTTGCTTTCAACCAGAAAACAAAATTGCGGCACTTAATTTTTTTAAAGTTTATAATACGATAAAAATTGAGCTCTCGTTTAATCTGTACTACTGTAGAAATCTGCTTAATGTGGACAATAGTCTAAAATCTGGAACTAACAACTGTAAAAAACATTCAGAATAATCTTAGAATTCATAAAAACGGCACCTACGTGTTTTTTTTTTGTTTTTTTAGGAGGGGGGTTTGTTTAAAAATAGCTAAATGTTTGTTAAGAGAGAAAAATCCGAAATTCAAGCATTTATTGTATCGTTGAAAAACTATTTAACCTGGAGTGAATAAACAGAAGGCATTTTTAATATAAATAATAAAAAAACAAAAAATACTACGATCAATTTATTTCAAACCTCATACCATTGTTATCTGTGATTGATCTTCGACTTTTAGTTCTTTAAATTAAAAATTCAAGAATCAGTATTTTTGATAGAACTGATAGCGAAACTTTGGATTCCAACAAGGTTAGAAAGTTTTAGACGAAATGTTTTTGCCTTGAACATTTGAACACAAGTTGAAACATAGTTAAAAAAATTTTTGAGGAATACAATGAACGAAGCTGAAACTGAGGAAGTATCAACCCTAATAAATTTAAATATTCTTCTAAAATTATCCTTCTTAATTTGAAACTTTTCGATTTTTAAAACTTATGCTTTAATATGGACTAGAGTTAAAAGTAGGGGCAACAATAGGTAAAATTTTTTAGAATAGGTTTACGATTCATAAAAAGTTATGTTTTATTTTTTTGTTGTTTGAGGACATAGCAACCACTTGCAGTATATTGTTCATAGCTGAAAAAATATATAACCTGGAGTGTATAAACAGAAGCCAATTTAAAAATAAATTGATAAACAACAAAAATGAGGACGTTTAATTAATTTTTATTACTATTATGACTAAAATGTTTCTAATGAAATCAGTGATTAGTATACAGCATAGACTGTCTTTCAACTGGTGTTCAAATTTTCAACTTCAAATGTTCAAATTTTTCATAGGCCAATAATTTTGAAATATCATTTACCGAGACTGGATTTGACAGGGTTACAGAAAATAATATCCTGACTGTTTTTATCTCCTGAAATATGAAGATATAAAAAATTATTTAATGGTAAAGTCATCATTGGTTTATATGGATTGGCCTATAAATGTTATTTGCTTCGGTGTTGTACCATGATATTCAGTTATTTATAGTTTTTTATAATTTAATTTTACAATACATTTCAATAACAACTAAAACATGTACTGCTTTAATAAATCCTTAGGTTCGGTTTACTAGCTATCCCTCGATCTCCTGGTCCTCGTGAAGTTTTAATAATATCCTGCAGGATCCGGTTCACTTCTTTAGATACTACAGCTTGAATAGCATGAATAGAGACAATGTCCGTTGTTTTTTGGCGGATGTTACCAACACGATAGGCTTATTACCTTAAAGAGTAAAGTATATTTTTCAATAATTCCTCATATAAAATTCATTTAGGCCGCATTGCTTCAATAGCTTTGCTTTTTCAGCATTTTCATTCCTGATGCTTCGAAACAGGTTTTTGTTTAATTAAACCATTGATTGCAACAGTTTTGATAGCCACGCTTGATTTTATGACGAATTCCATCTTTATCAAAATTTTTTCTTCAAAATAGGCAAGATATAAAGGCACAACTGAACACTTTACCAATAACAACTGTTAGAGAAAACACTATTCTAGCTTGCGACCGGATGCCAACTTTAACGTGGTATTTATCAGGTATATGGATAAAGAACTGGAATAAGAGATATTAGCGTCGAACTATTGGCTCCTGCATTAATCAACCCATATAAGATTACCCCTTGTATTGTAGTTCAAGTGGTCTAGTGGAAAATTCTATCTTCTTTAACTTATGTATGTAAAAGACGTGTTTGCTAGATTAAGAAAGAATTTTATCTAGCACATTACAATCTACTTCAGGATTGGCTGAAGTTCTACCAACAGAGCTACAATAATTTTAATGTTGGAGCAATTTATAGTAAACCTCCCGTACCGAGATAGTGACAAAATATGGATTTTTGCTATTTTAGACACCCTTTAAACGTTTCCGGGTGCTATATTCAAGGTGCAACAGAATTCCAGAAAAAAATGATTTTTTTTGTTAGTGTTTCACTCCTTGGCGAATAATCAGATCAATTTAAATTCATCCAATTCATCTCAGAGAAAAAAATATAATAAATTTAAATTTCGATTGAATCTCAAAATTGTAAGATAACAGATAGTCCATCAACTTATAATCATTTTTAGTCATAGTCTTTTTTAAGGATTCTGAACAAATAGATTGCTTTAAACCATGGATATTAGAGACTTTCTACTCGTGTTTCCTAAAATCATTTTTCTCTCCTAAATCAAGAATGAACGATGCAGAACTAAGAATTTTTAGAATTAAATATTTTAATGATATCAAATTCATATCGTATTCAATCCTTACAATCCAAAGTCCTTCGTAAAATCTTCAATGCTCCTTACTTTGTTACGAACAAAGTAATCCATAATGACCTTAATGTACCGTTTGTTTCTGATTTGGCCCGAATCCGATATCAATCTTTTCATAACAAACTTCATTTACACTCAAACCAACTAGTTTCAAACCTCGCAACCTCTTCAATCCCTGATAATCCTCCGAGGCGTCTGAATAGAAGATGGCTTCGTGACCTTCTAAGTTGAACTTTCATTTGAGTACTACCACTGGGTAGAGTCTCTACTTGTTTTTATTCCGGGACATGATTTATCTTTGATTTTATTTACTTGATGTAATCGGTATACAGTTGTAAATTTCAATAAGTACATTAAAAAAAAAATTTAATATATGGGCTCACTCCAAAGAGGAGGTGCCCCCGAATAACAAACCAAACCTAGGGTCATCTATGGTTTAGTGGCTAGTATAAACTACCTTCTAGGCCAAGCGGATTCACACCTGGGCGATATGCGTATTCCCTTTTTAAGGAAATGTCCATATAATATTAAAAAATACCATAAAATGAAGCATTACCCTATTCATATTTGTACTTGCATTTTATTAGTAGCAATTTTCTGTTGTAAAGTAACAGTCATTAAGTTCAAAGATTTTTGTTGTATTACAAATAAAAATGCAGACAATTTTTAAATCAGTAATAAATATTTGAACTAGAAATTTAGTAACAGTTTACTGTCTTAAAGTTATAGCCAGGAAGTTCAAAGGTTTTTGTTATCTTACAAATAAAAATGCAATAAATGTTGTTGGCCAGTTATTTAAAAAGAATTATTTCAAATTTTTAGTTTCATGTTGCCCCTGTGGATGATCTGGAATACTAACGAATAATAAAAATACATTATGGATCTATGAAGTGTATGAGAATGCTAGCGATAAATCAATTATTAACTGACAGTGTTCAGGTTTGTTACACAGGGGTGATTGGTTATTAGAGAACTTTATGGGAGGTATTAGTTTCGTATGAATTCTCAGCTCTACCGGTACTAGCCAGTCATGAGAAATCACCCTTATCCCATTCAACTTAAATATAAATCAAATTTAAAATAACTTAACTAAATTTTAAAAACTAAATAAATGTTGGTTCTTTTAATTTAATTTATTATATCAAACATTTTTTATACATTATATTCCAGGCTATTAAATTTATTTGTATATAAAAATGATCAGTTTGATTTGAGATAGTTCATTTTCACTTTATTTTTTTACCTTACGATTTATAACATTAACTATATTTTAAGTTTCTTCTACTTTATTCAAAATAACCATCCTTTAACCTAGAAATGCGTGATATAATATCAATAAAATTACCTTTATTGTGTAGTTTAATTGCTTACCAAAAAAATTATGAATGAATCATTAAACAAAAAAATAGTAAGCTAAGGATTTTATTATTATTATTCGTTTTATTTTATTTTTTTTCGAATTAGCCACTTATGGACTAAGTTTCTACAACTATCTGCTTCTTTTATGTATCCTTAGCACCCAGATCTCCTTCATTCTTGCACTACGTTTTTCCTCGCCCTCTTTAGTCCAAGCGTCTTCTTCTTAAGTGCTTTCTGACCTGAGCACTCATATATTTGTACAATTTTCCCTTCAGAGTTGATTCTTCTGTAATATCTGCTGAATTAATCTTTAGTTCCTCTATGTCTGTTACCACTCCTGCAAATCATGTATTATTTAATTTTAGCCCTATATACATTTAATAGGTCTTCCAGTTAATAGCCTGGACTCCATCTTACATAGTTAACCACATCGACATTGTAATGTTGGTTGGTCTTTGTATACACAAATGCTTTGAAGATTTTCATACAACATTAAATTATTAAGCAATAAGTTTTAGTATTAAAAAAAAGTAACAGATGGTAGTAAAGGGGCGTAATGAAGGATAGAATGCAAGGAAAATTATGTAGCAGAGGCCGGTAGGCGGGTAGCTGGCCCACTTAGCGCTGTCATCGGTGTAAAGCTCTTCACTCGCAGCAGTTAAAGGGTTAATTGGTCAATATTTGTAAATAGTGGTCCAGGTGACACAAAAATTGGTAATAAGTAGGCGAGAGATCTTGTGAGTAGGGCGGGTTGACAGAGTCTCCTAGCCAAGCTGCATCGGTTTTCGGGAAATTGAACATGAGGTATCTGGCCGAGGATATTCATGTAGCAGAACGGGCCCCTTTCGATTGACCAAAGAAGGCTTCATACATGCCAATCTCTGATGCACTACTTCAGTTTGGATACAATATGATTCGAAATTGATGGTTTAACAAATATTCATACAACTGATCCTTTTAGAGATCCTTTAATGTGTGAGGAACCCAACATTCAAGCATTTCACCTTCCCAATCGCCATGAGAAGGTTAACGACGGTGGATTTTCTGACAGCAAGTTTCCCTGCAACAGTTGTTATTTTATATTTTTCCACCACTTTACTTTCATCAAAGCTCGGAGAATATGAGCAGAACTTCTTTCCAGGTCTTCTTTGTCTTCAAGGATCAAGTCTTCCTCTCGAAATCTCGAACCAGCTTTGAACAGAGCATTGACTTATACTGCCTTCACTCCTGATTTTATTGATATTTTAAACCGTTTGGGACCAGTTCCGGGCAAGTTTAAACTCGTAAAACAAAATCATGCGAAAATTACTGGTTTTGGCATTTTAATACAGACTGAATTATTTCCAAGTAGCAAAATGAGGTAAACAAACATTCATGTTTGACCTTTTGGAAAGTCAAAAATTCAACAAACATGAACAGTTTATTATTTAGAGGGATATTTTAAATAAAACATAAAATCCTAGATTATGTTCCGTACAATCCAATACAACATTATTTTATGTTATCAAAGGATAAAAATAATGTTGTATTACGACTTAAAAGTAACAGACGCTTTAGTGCTACCATTAATCTGTTACGGGCATTGAATAATTTTAATTAAGGTGCACAAAAAGGCATTGTTCTGAAGGAGATGCACCCTTATGACGCCCGGTTACATAAGGAACGTGGAGATAGAGCGACAGAGGGTTGAGGGAGAAGGGATGCGCTATATAAGGCTTCGAGGAGCCTCGCCGCCGCAGTGTTACCTGGCGAAATGTTCACGCTCCGTCGACTCACCCTCTTCACAGCAGCGGTATGTTTTATACTAGTTTAGTTAATATATATACAAAAAAATCTATAAGTACTAGAATTAGCATAATTATTGTTAAAAAATATTATTAATTACAATTAAAAATCTAGTATTTATAATAGCAATTTAAGGCTTGGGCTATAGGAAATAACTTTACATATAAAAATTAAATATTTCCATAAATAGTTGTGAAATGAGATTCCAAATAAACTATAACTATTCCCTGTCATCAGATATCTACATATTATTTTAAAAATAAAAATTGATGATTGCTGCTTTTACTGCTAATGGATATATTTTTCTTATAATTACTTTTTTCAGTTGTAAAGTTGGAGTAAAACCTTGTAGAGTAGTGTCTATTTCTTTAAAAGGTTCATGTTGCATTCACTTTTAGGAAAACTAGAATTAATGTAACCACTAATAAACCTACATTTATTTGTGTGTGTTTGGATATAAATTTTATTTTCATTTCTTGAGATTCAGTCGTACACTCGTTAAGCATTTTTTTGGTGACATTTCGAGGCAATATTGTTTTCATTATCATTCCCGAAGAGTGAAAAAACAGGCTTTTAGTGAATTATATTAAATAACACACTACTCTGGGCATAAAATTGACACTTGTACGATGTTAATACTTAAAGTTTCCTTACAAATAAATGACGAAATGTATTCTACCACATCACTCAACCAGAATACTCGTATCCATTCAATATTACCCATATATATTTTTAATATTTTTCAATTCGCTAAAATAATGTTTAAGTAGTATGAGACTCAAGAACTGGGAGTAAAACTACTGTATATATAAAGTTGTAACCTTGAGAAGAAATGGGCTACCGGTATACACCTTCTTTAAACTGGGGGGAGTTGGCTGTAGTCCTTGAAAAAACCTAGAAGCACTAAAAAATATATATATATATATATATATTTAATTGAATATTTAAATTGGAATATTCGCATATTTCAGTGTTACTCAAAAAAATGACTAAGAAAAAAATCGAAATTTGAAGTTTGTCAAGTCTGAAAAGTTTAGCTTGTTTTTATTAATGGTTATCTGGTATTTATAACGCAAAATTTTCACAAGACGTTTTTCGTTTCCATAAAATAGTGTGAATATAGAATATTTATTATAATTCCTCATCATTTTAATGGCGCCCGAACATATTGCACATAAGAATATAATACCCCAGGCAGAATACTGATCGTTAGGTTCATCAAAACTGTTGAATGAGGAAACAGTATTTTTCCGATCAATTTCAGAAACCTGATCGCTAAGCATCCCCAATAGTTCCATGGTTAATAATCTTGCTTTCTTTACAAGGTCTTGCCTTTTTACAACTAAAATCACTGATTCGGCATGAAAACTTTCGGGTTCTTCTCATCCATGATAAAAATAACTCATTTCATCTCATTATCTCATGATTTCTGCATTGGCCATGGGATTAATAATACAGATCTACAGAGGAATCTGAATATTTCGTTTCCAGTATAAAAAAAATTAAATTAAATCATAATTACCTGGCTCATATATTAGTCCAGGATCCATGGTCCATTTTTTCACCTGGTATCAAGCTGAATCTTCGTGAATAGCTTCGTTTCGATGAGACGCCCAACAATTTCCTCTGCGAAAATTCTCGATTGTGGTAGCTAAAAGAGGTAGCAAGGATAAAATATGTCGATTTGATGATTCTCAAAAATTTATTACTAACTGTTTTTTTTGTTGTTAAATCTCGAGATAATTATCTAAATAATTTGAAAAAAATATTTGTCCTACAAAATGTATGGTATGATCAAAAAAAGTAAAAAAAGAAGAAGTAAAAAAAAAACCAGCTGGGTAGTAATCATTTTTGATGACCTCGTTATTGATACACATTGGAAGGAGGGGACTCTTTGATCAAACCATTCATTTTGTAGGACAAATATTTTTTCAAATAATTTAGATAATTATCTTGAGATTTAACAAAAAAAAAAACCCAGTTAGTAATAAATTTTTGAGAATCACCATATCGACATATTTTATCCTTGTTACCTCTGTCACCAACTAGGTACTTAGCTACCACAATCGAGAATTTTCGCACAGGAAATTGTCGGGCATCTAATCGAAACGAAGCTATTCACGAAGATTCAGCTTGATACTAATCAAGTGAAAAAATGGACCATGGATCCTGGAATATAATTACTGGTACTATCAGAAATGTTAATAATATGAGCATACTAGAAAATCGACATCCTCATAGGACCAAAATATTTTTTTGAAGTGTGAGTTATGGTCGAATTAATGTCAATAATTTACTTACTTTTTTTGCTGAGAATGTGATTAATGTTAACCAAAGAAAATTTAAATACCTCATATAGAAATAATATGTTGTCGGCTTAGGGTTTTTTTTACGGAATTAATTTTGATGTTTAAAAAAGACAAATAAAGCTTAAGCACGTTAATCTGTTTTATGGATTAATTTGAAACAAATCAATCTTTACCCTCGGGTAATATTAGGCCCATGTACCACAGATTGTATATTTTAGTAAACATATTTTTAAATTGCTTTTCGTATATAAATTCTTGGAGATTGGGAAAAAAAAAATCCGGTTAATACTATCTAATAACAAAAGATAGTGAATTTAAATTATATCGTCTATTTTTGAGACTAAATCATACTTCATATTTAACGGAGACTAAAGTAACATTACTTATATACTCTGGCTGGCTTCATATGGGATGTTATGTTTTAATTTACATTCAGAAATTTCACAAGTCAGTAAGATGGTAGGTTTATTATCAGAACTTACGGTATTGTTACATAGATGGAACAATGGTAAGGTGAAATGCCTCTCATTTTTAAATAATATCCTTACTAGGTGATGATGATGACACTTTGTTTCCACTCTTTTAAAATTAAATCTATTCATTTATTTTTTAGTATTAACAGCTTTTTTTACAATAAAAGTTATATTCCATATATACATAATTTTCGAGAAAAAAAATCCATACATATTTTATTTATCTTAATTACTTTTATTTAAAAAAAAAATACCAAGAACCAAGTGTATTTACTTAGCTTACTTAGCAAGCTTATTAAAGATTATTAAATACTAGGCTTTAATATACAGCAAAGTTTATAAAATATCACAAAGTTTAATGTCTGTGTACACACAAAGTAAGTTAAACTTATGGAACAGTGAAAGTCGCCATAGTGACTTAACGCTTTAAAGTTAAGCGGTGAAGGCAAAATTCTTCTTCCGTTGTTACTTCATAGCTGCTTTAGTAAGTGAACTTATTGCGAAAATATGTCACGCACATGCGATTGGTCAATGTGGTTCCATGTCACTTAGTACAATGGAGCATATTGCAATGAACATACATGGTTAATTTAATTCTGCATTGTGTTAAGATGTTAAAACATAAAAATGCATTAAATTATGCAACATTGTCACGATTTTTCGTTATAAAAAATTATCAGATAAATATTTTATGGTGTTTAAAAGACAACATTCTGTTTATATACTGCTACCTATGAAGTCTTGGGTTCGGTACATGGTAGGGACTTATCTGTTTCTAGAAAAACCCTTGTGCAGGGTGGTGACCTATCCGAGATCATCTTCAACCTCCAGGCTTTCCCTCAATTAAGAGTATCAATTTTACAGATGCTTGGTGAGCCCCAGGAGGATTTGGAGATCCAACAGAGTCCATATTGACTATTAACAGATTGAACATTTTATTACATACATAAACAGAAGATTAAATGTTATTGACCGTCAAACGGTTAGTGTATTGGATGACTTACGAAAAATATTCGTATCATTTTCCGAAATTTTGCTCTGTTCTTGCTTCTTACGAATGGGTTTTATTTCTGATACCAGTTAATCGATTTTTTTAATTGCTTTGTTAATGAATTTTAATAGGTTTCTTGTTTATTTATTCCTTTTTAATAAATCTAGATATTCCAACATCCCTTGATTTTGTGATTTTAAGTTTTTGCATAGGAATATTCCAAATTCATATCTCCGGGGGCCTTTCAAATGAGCTTGAGGACATATTAAGCGAATAATAAACTGCTCTTTAAGATTCCAGGTAAGTCATTTGTTTAAATGAATCTGTGTTGAATAATTTACTTTGTTGTTAAGTCGGGTTTTTTTCTGTAAAGAAGATATACATTATGTAAATAAATCATTGCATCTTAGATCGTGCATTTAACTTGTGTTATTAATTTATTTATTCTCTTTAATTGCTTAATACCTTATCATGATTCGTACTTTTTATTTATTTTTATGTTAATTTAGTTTTTTAGCACTTTATAAATACTTTATGATTTGTATTATGAGGCCTTCTGGCTAGATGAATATTATATTTATTTTTCTGTCCTTGTTTGTCATTCTAAAGGGACTCATAATAGTCCCAGAATAAAGTTACTTTTCTATTCTAAATAATTCTGCCCATACTCCTTCATTAAATCCGTGATGTAATCGTAAATGATCTTGAAATGAGCTCTCCACAATATTACAGGCAATGATGAAGGAGAAACATTATATCAAATTTATTTCGTTTATTGTCCTTTTTGTTGAAATATACGAGGATGACGATATAGACGTCTATAAACATGAGTGTTGACGAGTTTTACGCCTTAAAACCTTAACGAATTACCTGAAGTATCTAGGTTCTCCCAAATGAGAGACAATAATCAAGAACACTCACGTGATACCCGAAACATATTTAACATATCATGTAAAGCTGTATGAGATTTCACGGTCTAAATGCCTTAACGCTTCGATGTATGAATTGTTCATCAGCTAGCAGTGAAAACAGTGTTATATCACCTGTCCCTCATTTCCGATGAGATCGGGCTCAGAAAGCATGGCAGAAGGGCACGTAGATCATGACGTAGAAAAGCCGAACGTACAACGTACGTCAGCAGCCTAAAGCATGTTATGAAAGCCTTCAAGCCTTGATGTCCGATGGAAATCATCGATTGGCACCTGTCTTAAATATCACCTCTAACATCCTTTAAGGTATAATGTCATTCCGGAACCAGCAGGAATTGGATACGCCTCTCGTCCGTCACTTATGAAATTTTCTACGTGTCAATGGCACTTTCTTAAGATAATCAAATTAATCTGATACGTGTACCTAAACGAAACGATTCCGATTTCATGACAATTTTGGTAGAGCAAGAGTGTATCTGATACGAAGTAAGTGGAACTTACTGTAAAGCTTCGAATAACGGAAGTATACATATTATGTAAGTATTACGTTACGTCATCGGCACATTGAAATATTTGAACGTTTTTACTTTTTGTCATTAAAAGATATACTAAATTCGGAACTAATACTCCATATCTTTTTGATAGTGATCGGACAAAACATTAACTTGTTTATGAGTTACTAAAAACAATATTTCAGTATATATTGTTTTGCATGATTACGCATATTTCTTCATTAATGCACCTTCATTCAAAATCTTCCCCATTAGCACTTAAATGTTTGTTTTCCCTTGCGTTTCATTAATAGAAAGTGAAAAAAAATCTTAATCTTTGGAGCTCACCTTTTGAGCTGCTCAAAGTTCGAGATGAAAATATTTTAAGTAATCTTTTTTGTTTATTAATTTACTCATTGGAATTTACAACTGTGTTATTACAATACAACAAGTAAATTACAGGAATGATATATAGAGGCATGGATAAAGATAAGTCGAGAAACTACCCAGTGGTGGTACTCAAATAACAATTTCAACTTAAAAATTTCAAATGCTGAATCGGTAAAGTAAATAAATATTTTCCTTGATAAAAAAAAAATACAGTTTTTCCTAAAAATATGTTTTAATTGTTCTCGCATTTTTAATTTGTTTATTCTTTTAGGATGTTTGGAGAAACATTTGTTTCTTCTCAAAATTCTGCAGATGAGGATGATTCTGTTCTGTTACTGTTTTATTACATTTATTTAAATTATTTTTTTTAATGCATATCACTTCTACATTTCATTGTAATAAAGAAGGGATTTCGCCCCAACTTCAATTATCGAGAAAAATAATCAGCTCTAAATTTTCCGTGCAAAGTATTAATCCACAGTACTAACATAAAATTAATTTTGTAGGCATTCTTTTGAAAAATTATTAAATAAATTTATGAGTTGAACATTAAGGTTTCTAGATTAATTAGTTCGGATAATTTATTGTGACAAAAAGAATAATGTATTCAAATTTAAATTCTAAAAATGGACATGACACGGTATTGACATTTAAGTAATAAACTGTAAGTTTCCTCCGGACTTCATGTTATATAATAAGAAAGAAAAGATGAAATATGTTTATGAGGATCATATCCCTTGACTGGTAACATACATTTTATGCTCGTTGCAAGTAACATTCGTTTGTGTGACATGTACAAAACAAAAATTGATTTTAGAGGTAAAATATTCATTAAATCAGTGAATATGTTAATTAAATAAGTAAATATGTTTTATTTGATTGTTTACAATTCATTTATTCAAGATAAAATACATAGGATAATTAAAATACATAAAATTAAACGATTCAAATTAAAATTAACATACATACAATTAAAAATTAAATTAAATACAATTAAAATCGGCATCATATAAAAAAAATTACATTTTTACACCAGGAGCACAAGCGTTACACACCTTTTCGAGCATTCTAGGCAACACGGATTTTCACACTTTATACATTTGTAAGCAGTTTGAATCCTCTTTTGATAAGGGCAATATCCAGAAGTTTTCCTCTTTGGAAGCTTGTCAGAAATTTCTTGAGAGGCATTACCGGTTTCCTCAGGTTCCCCATGAATGTCTCGTGCTTTTTTTTTTTTAGGTCATCCGGAAGGTTTGGAATTGTCAAACGACGTTGGATTTTTTTTTTTTGAGGTGAATAACATGCCGAACTAAAACATTCAAACATACAAATAGTAATTACTTGTTAGTACGTCATACGTAGAAGAAAAGAACGTTTCAGGTAATACAGGCCTGTAAGATGAGCACAAATGTTGACACTTCAAGTAATAGGCGTCTCTTATACGTTGTATGTTTTAATTATGACCTTAGTTAAACCATAAAACACACTTGATTGGATTGAAACTTCACACGAGTTGTTTACAATATTCAAAGTGAACATACATGGAAGGTTTCATTTGACAAGTGGTGTAAGTATCAAAAGAGGAAAATTAGTAAACCTTAGCGTCTCTCTGACGTATGTTACCAGTCAAGGGATATTTATACAAAAATTTTATAAATTAATTATTTATGAACGGCCAGATAGAGCAAACAGTACAGGGCATTAATAAACACTGTTAGAATCACCAACGAACTCATTTTTTGAGGTATAATGCTGCATACACGAAGGCATACAAAACTATAATGCCTGCATACACGACCAAACACATTTAGCCATTTTTTGTTATACATAAATATGTAGATACTCATATAATAATAGATATTTTTTTAAAACATTAAAATATAATTTCTCAAATTTATTCGAGAAAATCACAATAATGGGACCTCTTTAGGATATATTTTTATTTTTCTCAACCAATGTTCCACACCCTTCAGACGCTGAATACAATTATGAATCCCTGAAACAAAGAAAATAACCAATAGGTTTTAATGTTTTGTTTTTTAAGGTAAACTCAGCGGAAGTGAAATTACTTCCTTCATTATGGTATTCTTCATAATATTATATAAGTCCACATTTTTTCCATATTTACAAACTGGAAATTAATCCGAGTTTTTCCAGCTCTAAAATCTTTCCAGGGCTCACCGAATCCCTTGTTTCCGCTCTTTCTTCGAGATGAGCACAAGACGAATCGAACTAATTACATCTTCTTTTTAAATTACCAACAACATATCCACAGAATCTCACTCGCGGTTGAGATTTTTAAATGATGAGATGTTACGGAAATGATGGCCGGACCTGCCAAACAATCTGACTCTAAATACCAAATTTGAGGGTACGCTTACCGACCCATTAATCACGAAGCCACTCATTCCGAAACACCTTTCCCCGCCGTTGAGAACTGAGCTCGGATAATTAGCCAACTAAATCCAACTGAGACCTTCCTCATTGAAAAGTGATGCAATCCATAATTCCTTATAACTCTCCTTAATCACTTACTACTAGCAATTATACAGTCAGTTAAAAATTCATTACATAAATCCTGGACTACTGTGATACTACTATAAAGTATAATAAAGAATGACTTACATTTTTTCTCCCGAATAATGTAAAACTAATTAATTCATTAATTAATATATATATATATATATATTTTTTTTTTTTTTACGACATCTACTTGGTATTAAGGCTTTTTCAACTGTTATTTCTTTATTTTCTTGCCTTCCATTTCTATTTCATACGTTCCTTGTATTTTGTTTTCGTCCCTTTGTCCAAACTGGGCCTGTTTTCCTTGTTTGTCTTTCTTGAGAAACCAGAAGTTCCGATAAGATGTCACAGAAAATTTCGTAAGAGGGAGAATGATGATTGGGCGTCCAAACTCGGTTCTGTGGAGAAAATAAGTTAGGCTGAAAACTAAAAAAAATTCTTTTCCATTTATTCAATGTAAGTGATAACCTTCACGGATCGGAAACACAGAGATTAACGAAAAAGGAGGAAAGAAAATTGTTGGCTATGGAGATAGACTTCAGGATACGTTGTTGTCCCACTTCCAGAAACCAACACGTTTTAAACAATACCATCAGGTAACTGGTAGAGCAGGAAAAACCTGTCCTCTACGTGCTCAATATGGGCAAAGCGACTGAATGGTAAGGTCACGTTAGAAGAACGTCGGAGGAAGATGGCCGATAACTGCCTTTGACTATGGCCCGACAGAAAGGAGGAAGAGAGGGTGACCTAAGAAGAGATGGTTACAGGATGTGGAAGAGAGCTTGGCAGGAATTCGAAAAGGAGGCTGGCTCGACCGAGAGCTTTGGCGATAGCTTTTAGGATCGAAAAAAGAAATTAAGTTGTAAAAAATCGATAAATAAAGGAAAATGATAAAGTTATAAAATCTTATAAGAAAGTGGTTAAGAACAAAAATCGACTTTACTAATTTTTTTATTTATTTTGGTGCCTTGAAGATGTCGAGTTCGATCTACAGCTTCTTGAGTGAGAAAATGGTGAAATAAACTACATGCTATAAAGTATGGAGGGGTTTAGAGAGACAGACTTATTTTCCCTATAATTCTTCTTTCCTTTCATTGTTGACAAGAAAACCAAGCGATTTTGGTTCATGAAATAGGAATCATCGTGGAAAACTTCATTAAGAACCTGCTCGTTTCAGGCAAAAACTTCAAGGATACAAGTGTTTCTAACAAAAACCGAGGTAGGAGTAGAAACTAGGAGTAGACTGCTGAAAGAAACGAGTTAGCGGTTGTAATGAAGTCGATCTTAGCAGACCGAAACGAAGAAAAAATAGAATAATAAATATTTTCAATTATATAAACAATTTCTACTTTTACTTTTTTTTCTCTCGATCATCAAATACACTAATATTAATTCAAATCCCGGAAAGATGACTTTACTTTGGCAATCGGACCTGTTTATCGTTGTTTTTTTTTGTGCTTTTTTTATAAATATGGATTTGAATAGAATAGGAATATTCTCCTTTTCATTTTCTGTAAGGACACTTTCTCCTCTCCTCGGTGATGGAATAAAAAAATCTTTTCCCGAAGAAACGGGACCCTGACCATTGAGGAATTAAAGCCACAGGCAAAGGAAAGTGTAACTGCTTTAACTCACAGGTTGCTCTTTGTTATTATTCTCGTCTTCAAAAACGAAACGCTTCCATTAATTGTAATATAATATAACGTTAAAAATACAAACCGGATACTTTGATAATAAGCCGGCTATTTTATTTATTTCGTAATTTGTGAAGTTGGACTTGACATAAACTAGACGGTTATACTCTGACGTTAACTCGTGGAATAGAAAGCTTCACAAGTGAAAGGTATGATGATAAGTGACATATATCTCCAACCTGTACTTTATTTTTCCGAACAATTTTTGTCGTTCACTAAGGAGCAGTTACTGAAACTGCGAACAGAACGCTCACGTAACTACTACCCTACAGTTTAAATCCTTATTGATCCAGTTACTTTCGGATCCATCTTCAGATTACTCAATATCCTACGTAACATAGAGCTAATAATTTTATCGTATTAGACTTCTATATTTAGGAAACGATTTAATATTTATAAAAGGTATTTTTTTAATATCACCTTTACTAATACCAGTAATGGTAAGTAATAATAATAGTAGTTTCGATGGAAGTATCTATCTGCTATCGATATCTATATTTTTTAACAAAAAGATTTTTTACTATGAACAATTTTTATTTCCTCTTGAAGTTATAAAACAATTGTATGCCATAGAATTATATTTTTTTAATTACAATTATACTCTATCAAAGCATTGAATACGTTCTACATATATATTAAATACATTACTACTTTTTATAACAGGTTAATTCTGTGATATTTTAGTAAACTAAAAGTTCAATAAAATTCACTTTATTTCAGTACAATTACATTTTATTCATTCAATCCAACGCACAGTGGTTCTAAACGCACTTCGTTGAAATTTGCAAGAATAGGGCAGTTATATCCATGCCATTTTGCTCCTAGGTAAATTCGCATTCAAAATAACATTCAATGTTATTGTCAACAATTGTTTGGTAAATGAATACTGAATAATTATTTCGGATTAATTTAGAAAAAATCTTACTAGTACTTCT
Source organism: Troilus luridus (assembly GCA_964056705.1). NCBI lineage: Eukaryota > Metazoa > Arthropoda > Insecta > Hemiptera > Pentatomidae > Troilus > Troilus luridus. Next base: position 177,673,943 of record OZ057412.1, read on the forward strand.
TGCTAACGTGATTTTTAAATCTCTTCGAAGAATTTTTAAAAATTTCGAGCAAAGTTATGATTTTGAATCGCAAATTGGAGATTATTAACAAATTTTTTCAAAAAGTATCTTTAAAATTAACATTTTTGGGCATACCTTAACATAACATATATAGTATAATGAATAATGTGTGAATTGTGTATTATTTCCAGTTCTTTCTTTAAACATCATTGATCTTTATATCAATTTATGTTTTTAAATTGATTTTATTTATATTCGTGGACCAAATCAAACTGTCATAAAAAAATTCATTTAAAAATTATTAGCAGTGAATACAGTATTACCAGATAGTGAAAGAGATATTTTAGATGCTAAACAAAATAGACGATTAACCAAAAGAAAAAAACTCTTTATGATTTTAATAATTTGTTGAGAAAGCTTTCTTTGGATGGAAGCTTGTATATTTCTTTAAATTATTTAAGAACTTTCGAAATGATTATTTTTACTACAGCAATATGGTTGGGTAATAGGCAATATTTTTACAAAAAACTTGACTTTTAAATAAATATTCTTTCCGGTTTTCTAAGCAGTTAAAAACTGAACGTTCAACTTTTCCCTGCAGTTTTTAATCTATCAATTAGTTTGCATTAATGAGTACATATAGATGGCTAATGATATTTTCCTTCCTCCCTTCATAATACCATTTAGCATTCATTTGATCCCAAGGAGGCACTGGCAAAGCCAAATGTAGTACGAAAAAAAACATATAATATATTTTCGTATGTTCGTATATTTTGCACAAAAAAAAAAAAAAAAAAATATATATATATAGCATGAAAAAGTAAAATACATGCTTTATTGGGAAAGAAACTAAAAAGTATAAAATACGTTTGAGATAAGAATAGGGTGATGAACAAAAAAAATCATTTTATTGTAAAAAAAAATGTGGAAATGATTTTTTACCAATATCAGTCAATAAAATATTTACAAAAATTAAAAACGGGCACCCTATGTTTTTTTATGATTTTTTTTGTTCATCACTCTATTCTTATTATAACTTATTGAACATTATTTTCTACTTTTTAGTTTTGCGTCCTATTAAAGCGTAAATTAGTTGTTCTAATTGCAATTTGAATTTCCTACTTCCCCTTTAAAGCGCAAGGAGAAAACTCCTCCGGTTACTGTGAAGGAGTTGATGAGTTTTCCAACGCCTATTCACTCTCATTATTCACAATAGCCAGATGAGAGTTGATATCGCTCGCTATGAGGAAGGCTCGTCACGGAATCTTGGTCTACTCTTTTCTTCAGCTTCCTCCCATTCACTCATCCAGACCGACCTAAAGGAGTGATGACCCTGCCTTGTCGTTACAAAACAGTAGTTGTTATTCAAAATTTGAAGTTCACAGGATTCAAATGGTTTATCAATATTCAGTATCAATATGAACTTCCTAAATTTCAAGACATTCAGTATACTATAGTCTGAAGATATATCCCTGGCCGAATAAGGCGTTTTTCAAACCCTTTGTAAACGCTTGGTGTTTCTTTTAAGTTTGATTTTCAGGGTTAAAAGAAATTTTGACTTGGACATTATTTTTTTTAATATAATTATAATTTAAGAGGAATTTTTAATGCACTTTGGTTTTTTTTCCAACGACATGAACATTCCTACAGTTAATCCATACATTCAGTAAAGTGCACTCTCTGTTAACTAGACTTCTTATGAGAAGACTAAAGAAATCTACTTAGATAACCAAAAATTAGTTCAAAAATTTTATATTCCTGCAAAACGAGGAGAAAAAAAAAGCATTGTGATCAAATTTGCTGGTTGGAATACTGCGCAAGTGAAAACGTAACATGAAAAAAAATAATTATTATTATTTTTAAAACAAAAACTATCAAAACACAGGAGGCTTCATCATTTTCATGATAGTTTTTGTTGAAATAATCATTTTTAATAATAAGGAGGGGAAATTAGATAAATTTATTATAATTATTATTACATTATCTGCAGCCCTGGTGAATTAGTGGTTAAGTCGAATTTTGTGCAAAATGAATTGATTGTACTGAGGATTGCGTATTCATGTCTTTATCTTAGTTTTTGGCTTGGAATGGAGTTTAACATAAGCAATAAATATATTTCAAGCCAAACATGCATTATGAGAATGATTCAATCCCCTCAGTACACATTTTACCTTTTTTGGAACAAAATACATTAGCTGTAATGAACAATTTTTTTTAACCTGTACCACTACAACCCGTGAACGGGTATGGGGTTCAGTACATGGTAGTGATGGTACATGGTAGATCAGGCTCAACCGCCAGATTTTCCCCCTTATTTTAGGTACCATTTTATAACATTTTATAGAGGCTGGGTGAGCCCCAGGTGGGTCCTAGATCCCACACGATCTATCTCCTGCTGCAATCAGACTAAATAAAAGTCTTGCCTGCAGCGGGATTTGAACCAGGATTTCCGGCCTGGCAACTCAGTGCTCTCTCTACTACTGAGCCACTCCGCTCCCTGTAATGAACTCTTAACTTCCTTAATTTTCTAAATTAATTTGATATAAATTAAAACAATGCATGATTAAGATTTTGAACAGAATAGAACTGTGAAATTAAGGGAAAGAAATGGATTATATTCTAAACCTTAAAGTGTTATGTTCCAGTAAACTATCTTCCGATGTCCCTAACAACAAATGATTACTTCATCGCTGTTCACGGATGATAGGTCGATTTTTGCCGCGTAAGACTATCCAGGAAAACGATATTGCCTTCAAATAATTGGCTATCTAGGAAATAATATCGTCATTAGAAATAATTACAGTTCGCTTCCGATGTACAACAATGAAAAAAAGTAGTACAAAAAATAGGAAGTTGCGGTGAGCGCTCTCTCTACATCGATCGTCTCATTAGGGTCGCTTTTCGGAGCTCGTCCAGTGAACTATGGATAGTTATCATCGCTTCACGTCATTCCTTTGTTTACGTTTCATATATTTTTTTAAAATTAATAATAGAGAGCATAATATAGATGGAACTTTAGAAACAGTTTCATGAAACATGTTTTATTAAAAACCTTTCAGTTATTGGGCTACATGTTTATAACTGTATGATAAATTGTTTTTTTGAAGCAAATTCTCAAATCATTATAATATTTGCTTTGAGCAATTACTAGCACATTATAATACATCAAATCATTAACATTTAGAAGCATGGTTTCAATTCGAGGGTGTCTTACAAGATCACGATTTGAGTAGCTTTAAATCACATTTGTCCTCTATCTTAGATGGATCAGGCTGAACGGCTTTCAACTCCGATTTCTCAGCGAAAACTCCTTGAAACCACAACAACCTTATCCACCATGACAATCTAAGTTCCTCCAGATTGTCCCTAATTCAATAAGGCTGCGGTAGTTCACTCAAGTGCAACCAATTTCCAATAGTCGTAAGTGGTAAACACTTTCGGAATTACTTTCTTCGGACTTGAAGTTCCGATTTGAAGGAAATCTGTCGAGTCAGATACGGGTAATTTTTCCATAATAATGGAATAATGTGGATAATCAATTTCATGATATTGTATGATAGTGAAGTAGGCATTAATATTACAATTATAACAAAGGATGAATCATTCAATAAGAAGAGAAAATCCTTGCTATTAAACTAATAACTAATAACTAATAGGTTGGTCTATAGTTTATACATTACAACACTAATGATTGTTTCAAAAGAAAAATATATACTTACGCAGCTGAATTGGTTTTAAAAGGTGATAAGTCTTTTCTCTTGGGGATTTAAAAAACATTCAGTCAAATCCATTGTATTTTATCATTTATTATACGTTTCGACCTGTATGGCCATTTTCAATGTACATTGATCTCATCAAACACTTCTTATGTCAGAAATAAATTAGTCATCCAGGTATAAAATTCTTTTTCTTTATGGAAAATAATAGTTCCAATTGTCATTATATAAAACTTTTGATTTTTCATTAATAATATGTTGGGTGTATCTTATCCCATAGTCAGACACCTAATAATTTTAACAATCATGTAATTATAATTAATGTATATAATATAATAATATAATAATTAATCTATATTGAAAATGACCATACAGGTCGAAATGATGAAGTACAATGAAATGGACTGAAAGTTTTTTACATCCCCAAGAAAAATATCTATTTAGGGTCCATTACCCTTAAACCTCAATTATAGGTGATAAGTCATTCATTTCATATGATTCGTCTTGAGGTCAACAAAAAAACATGTAATGAACCTAATATTACTTTTTTGAGTTCTTACCAATAATAGACAATGGGAACATATTACTACCATACTAATCAACGAAATATTAGTACACATCTGTCATCTTATTTATCATAAATAATAAAAGAACTGTACCACTACTACCCATGAAGGTCTTGGGTTCAGTACATGGTAGAGACTGTACTATTTCTCCTCAAGTAAGAGTATCCACTTTATAGAGGGTTGATGAGCCCCAGGATGTTCTCTAGATCTTAACACTTAATATAAACATATAGCTAATAGGGGAATGAGTAAGCTCTTTACAACATTAAAACAAATAAATAATAATGGCCAAGATATTATTTAATTAAAACTAAGTCATTTGAATTACCCTTACTCAGTATCCTAATGCATTTTCTTAAAATTTTATTTCAACACCAAGACCATCGAGTTGTTAGAATCTTAACAACTCAACTGAAGAACTAGACTGTAAAATGCTAGCGTATCTAACGAATGTGATGTGATACGGCATGAACTAGCTGTGAATCAAGTTCTTTAAACTGATAACTATCTGTGCCACGACACTAAGCTAAGGACAAATAATTTATTTTAAGTCATTTTTATAAAATGTTTCCAATATATATCATTTATTAGATTACTCATCACACTACTAGATAAAAAAAAGTTATATTTATCAAAAAAAAACATTAAAATAAATTATCAACTGTTAAGAAAGACGACTTTTAATCCCAAAGACCATTTCCCAAGAATGGTCTTGAAATACAAACATTTAAAAGAGGACACTGGATTCGGCTATAGTCTTTGATACAACATTTTTTATTAATGATATAACATGTAAATGATTGTAATAATCAATTTTTTCGATCAGGTTTATATTTATGTTGAGAAAAAAATATATATATTCTTCTTATTTTGGTTTGTTTTTATTAGATTTTATTCGAATGTTGCTTCGACTATTGGAGCCATTAGCTACCTCCGCTTTCTTAAATTACAGGAATTAATTTTGTAGGTTTGAAATATATAAGCGTCTTCTATACTTTATTATTTTCTGTGAATGCTAGACAAGTTTAAATATTCAGATTTATTCTGTATATTTGATACTTTTCCATTCAAATTGTAAGTAAGCTTCACAGTAAGTTTTGTATAACTACTACTAACTACTTTGGTAGGTTGGTTAATACAGCCCTAAAAGTAAATAAAGATGAGTCAGCTATGTATGTCCGATTCTTAGCCTGCTTATTGTGCTCCATTCATTTAACTTTAGGCCGTTTGGAGGGATCCACTTTTTCCAACACTTCGAACAGTTACAGTTATATTCTAACGAATTTACATAAAACCTTGACAAATTATATACCTAAACGTTCCTCATGAATCATTTTATATATTAGTGAAAATTTCTGAGTCTAAAAATAAAGGAAAAATAATTGTTTGTAATTTTACGCCTCATTTTAAGAGGAACTCGGATTTATCTATGCCTCCTATCTTCAGTGACATTTAACGGTTACGAACCACAACCTAAGAATGACTCAGCTTCTGAAGATTGTCCGATGCGCACTACGCCATAAGCCGCTGGCGGAAGAGACCACGTAAACGCAGCATCTTCTTGCGCAACTCATAACTTTGATAGAAGACCCTTCCGTGGATATGACGCTGGCAACTTTCCAGAGCGCCGGGAAATCGCCGCCCTTGGTCACGTCCTCTAATACAATCGTCTCCTTTCTTCAGGGCCTACTCCTGAGGGGAAAGTTTAATTTAATAGTGCGGAGAGCACGCTTAGTGATGTCTTCTATGTACCGTGTTCTTGGCAAATTGTCTTTAAAGCACTCTAAAGCATAATAATATAGCATGGGGCTATGTTTTGCATAATTGTATATATTTAAAAATGGCATATGAAATGCCTAGAGGCGGATTTGCACAGTGTTAGACTTCTGAGTTGTCGTTGCGAAGGCCCTGCACTTTGAAATCCCGCTCGCAGACAGACTTTTAGTAAATCTGTTAGCGGCCGGAGATGGATCATATGGGATCTAGCAACCTCCTGAGGCTCACCCAGCCACTATAAAGTAGGTACCCAAAATAAGAGGGGAAGATCTCGCCTTTTCAATCTCACAGGGCCACCCTCATAATATTCGCCATACTCCTCTTCCCAATCCTCATTTGAACCCTTGTTTTTGCAACATCTCCTACCTCCCAAACAGATGCTCTCTTTGTAGGTTTAGGCGCTTGCTTAAATTGATCTTAAATAATCACTACCATTCTTTTGTAAAAAAGATGTCCATTATGCAAAGCAGTCATTACACCTCAGTTTTTATTTACTGTAATTTATCAATTTATTTTCTTGAAGTAATAATTTTCTTTAGTCGCTTAGTATTATTCACGAAACGTACATTTTTTTTCATTTCCTTTTTTAGCGCTTTAGCGCTAAATACTTCATGATTTATGGACAAATGTATATTAGATTTGTTTTTCTGTTCATTTTTTTTATTTTAATGGGATCTAGACCCAGAATAAAGTTACTTTTAAATTGTGTTTTAATTTTTTTCCGGCATATTTGGTTGTTTAAGGTTTAGTATATTTTGTCCAAGTTCATTAATTTTAATTTTAACCAATTTGTTATTTTCGATTCTTAGTACATCTCTAGCTAGGTACTAACTAAAACGATCTTACATTTATATTTTCCCTTTTCTATTTATAAAATGAAATTATATAGTAATTTTTAGATCAAAAGCAACCTGCTAAAGCAGTGTACTTCCTAAGCGATTTCTCTATAAACTATTCTGCTCTGGAGGAATAATATTATGAATTAGGGAAAAGGATGGATAGGGGAATGCTTTCTTTGGTCCAGGAAACAGAGCATAAATCGGTTTAGCATCAGATAGGGAGCAATTAAGAATGAACACACTTTCACTAATCACCCTCCAGGCAGCTAATTGGTTAGTTAGTTGATGGAAATCATCAATCTAGTCTTCCTTCTCGCTTTCAGTCACGAGGCGGTGTAAGTCCAAAGATATCTAAAAAAAATATATTTTATTTAATTTATGTGGTATAGCTCTGTTTGCAGAGCGTTCTGAAGGTCCCGGATTCTAATCTGGCCGGTGGAAGATAAATTAGTTAGTCTGATTACAGCCGTAGATCGACCTTGTGGGGTCTGCAGACCCTTATGGAGCATAACCAACCTCAAAAAAGTGGGTACTCTTGGTTGGATTAAGCCTGGTGGTAGAACATTATCATGGTCAGATGATCTTCCATAACAGTTCACTATATGTATTTATGTGTTCATTATTTTTTTTTCAATAATAATATGCTAAAAAACTTGAAGTTCCGCAAAAAAGAATTTTAAGAAAAATCGTTGGTGTACTTCATACTGAAGAAAGATGAAATCTGCGAAGTAGCAAAGAAATCTACCAGAAAGTGGAAAGAATATCGGATACTATGAATCGAAAGAGGAAGCTGACATTAGTTGGACATGTATAAAGAATGGACAAGCGTATACTTGATTGTTTTTGGAAAAAGAATACCACTGCAACATGGACTAAAGAATTGAAGAAAGATTCTGAAAACTTAAACACTACAGAGTCTCACAAGCTAGAAGGAACTAAAGTTGGAAGCAGAGTAAAAATCCAGAAGGATTCAATACGAAAAAAAATATCCCAAAGAGATACTTTGTAGATTATACAATGAAGTGTGTAAAAATATGTATTCCTATCCTTTCATTCACTTTTGGAAATTCAAATGAAACTACACTAAAATACAAACATTTTAAGTTTGTACATTTAAAATCTTGTTTGTTTGTTTTTTAATACAAAAATCATTGAATATACAATTTTAGCCAACAGGAGAACTTAATTATAATATTGTGTCATTCCACTTTCGCTTTTCACATTTACATTTGCCAGCCATGTTGATAAGTATATGTGAAATCTACGTTTGTTTATTTAGTCATATTCAGTGAAAAATAAAAATATAACAACAGCGTCATTGATACTTATTTACATCACCGAAAATTCAACCGATAGAAGTGTACAAAACTAACAATCGTCATAGGATTTTTCAATTGTGATCAAGTTGTTCAATTATGAAAGCAAAAGGTTAGGTTTAATGAAGTTTAATTTGAACCTCTTGCGGATGCTTCCATCATTTATGAGAAAGCATGATTTTTTTTCTGTTCTTTTAGTTGTTTTTTTTTCCATTTTGGAACTTAAACATAAAATATAAATATAAAAGCCACTTTAGAAATATATTTGAATTTTTTAGAAAGATGATTTTATTTATGACTTTTAATTGCTTGATCGCGTGCCATTCGAACTTTCTTGTGTACCGTTCTTTTGTTTCATTAAATGTTATTTTACTAATTCTTAAAATAATATTGTATATACTAAAAATTCCTAAAATAATGCTATATGTACTTTAAATATTATTGAAAATTAAGTCCTAATTTTTTTCACATCCAGTTATAATTAGAATAGGTCACTTAATGAGTACCTGACATTGCATAGACTCGGTACCGCAATTTTTTGTCTTTTCAGTAGAACAAAATATTTTAATTATACAAAAATAATAAAAACTATTGTTATCTTCTTCCTAACAGATACCAGAAAATAGTGAAAGGACTATTTTAGGAAAATTGGCCCGGAATATCACACCCGTTATATTCTCATTGGTATTTCTGAACCTTCATCTGTGTAGCGTACGCGTGTACTTAAGATAATTCATGTCAATTCCGAAGGAATATAAATTTTTGGAAATATAATAGCTTACTTTTTTTTAATAAACTTGTAGGTTCTTCCCCCCCCCTCCTTAATTTATTTATATTTACCAACAAGTTATTTGAAATAAATGCATTTATAAATATATGCACTCAGATAATATAGTTATGTAACACATTTATATTACCAAATAATATTATGTTTATGTTTATGGTACAGCGCTAAGATCCTCAGAAGGTTCGAGATCAGTAGATAATTATTTATTCTATTTACAGCCGTGGATCTTGTGGGATTCTTACATTTTTCAGGATATTGATTTGTAGCCAATCTTCAAAATGTAACGTACTTTTGGTTTACTCGCTGCATTATTTTTGAAATTAATTAGTTATGGTATTTCTGTAAAATATTGTCATTTTGTGGTAAATATCTCCTATTTGTATTTTTTTAATCGATTTTCTTACATCAATGTTCGTTTTGCGATCTTATCTTAAGTGAAAACCTACCCTCATATTATAAGAAAAACCAAAATATGTAAAAATATTTCTTTGTTCATTTAAGTAACAAGAACTTTAATTTAATTAAATGTATTTTAATTACAACCTGTCTTGATAAATTCTCCAAAAATGTGGCTTAAATTATTAGGTATTTTGTTCAGAAGAAAACTATTATCAACAAATTTGATAGTTGATTAACTTCGTAGACTATACAATTCATTTGTTATTATAGCTAGTGCTTATAACGGCTTTCGTTTTTGATTTTGCGATGTTAACTAGAATTTATTGTTTTGCTGTATTTTTTCGGTTTAATGTATCCTCAATTGCTAATCATTCAAATAAACCCTAATGAACACTTACAAAACTCATTGAGTGCAAACAATATCGAGAGTTTAGAAACACTAAAGTGAGAAATTGTGTCCAAGTTGCCTCCGGTGTTCTAGTAACGTATCCGACTCGGCACTCAGTAAACGTTTTCACTCGTGTTAGCTACTGGAAGAGCTTTCACCCAAATCCGTTTCTCTGGAGTAAATTCTTGATTCCGTCGCGAAAAATAAACAAAATTTATTAAGGACATCTTTTATCTCTGGAGAGATAATAGCCCGTATTAGACAATACTTGCTGGACAATATACTTTCTCCAGGAACTACCAATCCCAGCGGCCGGACGGACTGTATTGTAAGATAGATACCCCATTCATCGTATAATTGTTAAGAATGTTATTAAATGTACGTGATAGATGAAAGTGTTGTTTATAATTTCACTAATTAAAATAACATCGTATCTCGCATCTTATCATAATAAAAGTTTACTCTAGTGATTTTTATAGTATGTGAGGCATAATGACACCTATAATGAAAGTGAAAATGTTAATATTGACAACCCTTTAGTTATATTCGAGTTTAGAGACAATAATCGCTCATTTAATATATTCACGTAGAACAACAAAATATAAAAACATTTTTTATTATTTGCTATGGCTAATCGGACGATGCTACAACGGGAGTCCTAAATTTTAGCTATCCCATGTAGAATTAGGATGGGGATCTTAAATAAGTACCTTACACCGCATAGGCTCGGCACACCCCCCCCTTTTACGTCACATAAATGGTGCTTTCTTAGAAAATTCGGCGAACCTGCGGCCTTTGGCATAGAAGGTTGTTAAGCTAACCACTCCACAACAGATGCCATTAAAAAAAATGTTCACCCATTAACGGTCAGGGTTCAGTACATCGTAAAGAGTCTACTGTTTCTCAGCCTCCAGTTGTGCTGGGAGATAAAATTACACTCAGCCGCTAGATTTTCCTCCAATTGAGGTTGCCCACTTTATAGAAGCTGAGTGAGCCCCAAGAAGGGCTTGCAGATCCCGTAGGGTTCAT